>CAJQZJ010032702.1:3420788-3462044 GCA_907164525.1 Lophiomys imhausi | reverse complement strand
TGTATAGCAACCTGGAACATCTTATTCTCACTTTTTGGGTGATGCAGTATGTTTCCCCAACATGACATTGGGGCAGGCAAATCCTGAAGCATCTAAACCTGTCACAGAATATCCTGAAGACTATTCAAATGCTAGTACTCTGACCAGAGAGTCCTGTCCATGTATCTGACTTGTGCATTCATCTATCCTGTACTCATTAATCACTTCTTTTGCTGGCTACTTGTATGTTTATGTAGGCAACCTCCACAGCAGCCAAAGAGTCCACAGAACTCAGTCCTTCTTTCTTAATTCAGCAAGTGTTCATGATTTAAATCACTATAACCAAGCCTCTAATTCCTGGTAAGGAGGAATGCAGGGCAGATAGGGTTCAGTATCTAGTGGAGGTTGGGAGATAGAAAAATATTTGAAAGCATCCCATGTCCTGCTAAATCAGCTCATGTTTTTAAATCAGTTTCTGTCAATGAATTAGAAAAGTATTTCTACTATTGGCGTTTGGGATTACATATTAGGTTACTGCTCCTTCAGTTTCCTCCCTTCTAAATTTGACACTGATACCCCCAATTCATTATAACTTCAACATAGCACTATGCCCCCATTCTTTCATTCATTGCTTATTTATGAGATAGCCTTGGCAGATCTAAGACAGAGTCCTTCTTAGACTCTGTTGTTCATGGCACTGCAGGTTGAAGGAAGGGCTGTAGTCGAGGGTTTGAACAGAATGCATTGAGAACACAATGTCATGTTGGGGAAACATTCAGCACATGCAAGGTGACCTACCCCAGACCTTGAAGAAAACATGGATCTGTCTCAGAAAGGAGTGAGACACCCTAAAGAGAAACAGGGCATCAGCAGGTGACTGTACCAGACATGTTGGAACTTGGTTCCTGAATCCATTCCTTCATTTATTAGCCCTATTCTTGGTGGTGGTAATTAGTTGCAGCATAGATTTTATAGGGAAGGTTGGCAGAGAAATAAACAGCAGAAGTTAGTATCTGGACAGGAATGCTTGTTAATTTCCAGCTCTCAGTTAAGGAGGAATTCAAATGGTTTTCAGAGTCTTAGGAAGTAAACCTTTCAGAGTCTTGAGGAAGGGAGATAGCTGGCATTATTTTTTTTAATTTAATATATATTGTTTTTCAGGTTCAGATAGACACAGTCAATGTTGGAACATAGCACCAGCTTAGAACTGTGTGCTGTTTCCTTCACCTCACTCTGCCTCAGTTTACAACCTTCCTAATGTTTCTGAGTCTACTAATAAATTTCCAGTAATAGGAGGGAGGGAAGCCTGAATTTCTATGGGAGCTATTAGCTCCAGAACATGCTGTCAGACCCACTTCACACAGAGTCCTCCTTCCACAAACTCCTCCTATATGCCCTGGCCTTAGATTTCTTTTGTTCCATTTCTTAGAGTTTCCCAACTCAGATCCATTCACTTCCTTAGCCCACCTTTCCTCAGAGGGCTTGGTGCAGGTCCTATCTGTAAGTACAAATTTATCTTTCATCCGGGAATATGTTGATACTTGACAAAAGAAGAGTGGCTCATATTTAGTCTTGAGAGTGGTGTGGTTGAAAGTTAACAGTATTGGCACAGCACTGATAAATACTGGCATTTCAACTTGTGGTGTACACATTTATTTATTTAACTATAAATTTCTGCCTAAGTTCACAAACTCCAAATTTTCAGGAAAAAAATATATATCCTTTTCTTGGATAAAACTAGATAGGATTTCCTTTTGTTTTTCCTCTGAAAGTTATGTTTTCAAATGGCCCATAAATTCATACCAGGAGCTGCACATAAATTCTGTTATGTGTGTGATACCCTGCACAGAGCATGCAAGGAGGTGCACTGGCACTGTTGACACTGGGTTCTCAGCTGCACCTAGATGGGGCCATTCATCTGAGAGACCCTGAAACAAATACTCATCCATAATGACACAGAATCTGCATGCCCGGGCCTGGCCAGCCACCTATTGAGTGGTGGGTGCAGTGACTGTACAGTAAGGAAAGGTTTAGAATGAACTAGAATAACCCAGGTACACCTCAGTGGGAAGACTCATCATCAATTCCAGGTGTTTGGGATTAGACCATCATTGTGCATTTAGAGAAAAACCGATTTCTATAGCTAGTTATGAATTTAAATGTGTTTGATGATTTTTTAAAATATTTTATTTATTCTTTAAGAATGACACACATGTATACAGTGTGTTTTGGTTGTATCCATTCTCCCTTCCCCAAATCCCTTCCCAGACTGCCCCCCATCACATTCCCCTTTCAGCTTTATGTATTCAGGATTTGTTTGTAACCCGCTGAGTTAAATTTGTACTGCTCATATGTTTATGGGTATAATGCCATCCATTGAGGATCGACAGCCAACCAGGACAGCCTGCATCTATGTATTTAATAATGTTATGCTAAGTAATAATATCGCGCACAAGGTACCAAAGAGTCAAAAGACTTAGAACTTGTGGTTTGCCAGTACTTTTATTTTTTTCTGTTGTGGTTTCGTTTGAGTGACACAGTGACAAACCACTATTATATATTTCATCTTCTCCAGCTTATAGGTGATCTCGTTAGTAAAGCTTACCAAAAGACAATACTGGGTAAACTGTTCTGTGCCAGATATTTCAATATGATGTAGGAAGCTATGACAGGGGATATGGCTTAGCCTCTTCATTCTTCAGTCACTCCATGTGAATGCCCAGACATGTGCTCATAAAAACTGAAATTATGACCTTCATTGCCCATGGCTTGAAGTTAGAGCAAAAGTGTTCCATCAATAAAATCTTCAATGGTTTTTCGATCCTCATAATATCAACCAGCAATTCCCTCTTTGAGTTGAGATAATAGCAGCAATTATACAGCTTTTATTCCTCAACCCCTTTTAACTTTTGCTGTCATATAAATGAGCACACAGCATATGCATGTAGCCACTATGGAGACAATGCCAGTCAGCCTTGGAGGCAGGGGAAACAATTACCCATTCACGAATTATCTTTCTTTCTTCCTTTAGCCTTAAAGGTTAAATGTGAATATGCTAGTTTGCCTCTATTTCCGTTTTGACCACATGTGGAGGCCTGACAGAGCCCTCCAGATGAGTGGGGAACACAAGGCTTATGAGAATCAAGTACACTTGCATTTATTAGTGGCCACTAATGGCATGTAATTAAAGTAATTACAGAAAGGCAAACAGACAATTAACTTCTTGGAAGTGTCAAGAAAAGGGCACTCACAGAGTTTAAAGTTTTTGGGCACGTGGTTCATCTTTTTTTTTATTTTAATATATTTTATTTAACCTGATATGCCCAACATATTATGATTTTGACAAACAATTAAAAATATTACTGAGATTATATCATATGTATGTGTATATGTATATGAATGTGCACATGTGTGTTTCCATACAAAATATTTGAAAACTGAAAGCTGCTTAACAATATAACACTTCTAGATTGGGCAACTATACTTCAAGTGCCCATTAGACACATGGGACTAGAGACAGTTGAACCAGATGACATATTGTCCTGACGGGCTCATACCGCCCACCATCTTGTCCCCATCATCCTCCTCCTCCAGAATGCTTGAGCATCCCCTGGATGTGGAAGAGATACTAGCAGACTTGACAGGAGTTGATCTGCAAGCCCATGGCTCTGGGTGGCTGAGAAGGTGCATAACAAAGCAAAGAGATTGGGATCAGCCCTCCTGTATCTTGGTGTTCTGTGCAACCCATGAGTCATCCCGGGGGAGTGGGGGGCAGGCAGGCAGGGAAGGGAGTGTTCTCTCTTCTGAGGCCTCTGTGTGAACTCTCAGTTGTGAGGGGGTGGGAGGGAGGGACCCACAGCGGGAGAGTGTATGGGGAGATGTGGAGGGATGTGTCTACAGTCACAAAAAATAGATCTGAATCTGTGGAGAGGTTACCAAGACTCAAAATACCAACTCATAGAGATCCGCCTGCCTCTGCCTCCCAAGTGCTGGGATTAAAGGCCTGCGCCACCACACCCGGCGACCTATTGCTTTTCAACACTAATGGAGCTGTACATTTCAGAAGCCAGTGTGTCTGTGAGGCAAATGTGTTCAGTATTCAAATTAAGGGAAGGAATGAAAGCAGATAAGAGACATTTGGAAAGAAAAGGTCTGTGAGATGAGGAAGTCAGGATCCAATTTGGAAAGGGAACTGGGCTCCAACTCAGCTAGCCCTGATCCTCACTCTCCCGTTTGAGTAATTTAATCATAAAAGCATGTGGCTCTGAGCATCTTCCTCATTCTGCCCCACCCCCGCACACACATGGTTCATCTTTATGTCCCAGAAATATTAAGAAAGATGATGCTTACAGAATGGTTAGGGTCATGTTTGGTTTGCAAGAAGGAATTGTGGAATGTATAAACTGTGGAAGCCAAGAGCCATAAGCATCATGCTGGTAGGATGTGGAAGAAGGAAAGGAGGTGGCACCATAACCAGCCTTCAAGAAATATGACAAAAATTAGAGTAACATGTAATAAAGAGGCTGATGATGTATCCACTTTTCTTCACCCATTCTGCACATTTCAAAGCATAAAGCGGCCCTGGTTGGGCTTGCTCTAAAGTTATTAGCATCTTCCACAGTTTTTGCCAACTCAACTGGAACCTTGGTCCCCGGTCTGCAGGCCAATCAATGATAGGCAGGCAGACCGCTCCATACTGATATTTTGTTTTGGTAATGAAGCTTAAGTGATCTACGCACTAATGCACAAGGTGTTCTATGAATATTACGAGTATTAGCTTTCAATTTTGATAACACATGAATATTAGCTTTCAATTATCATAGCACAATACCTGAGACTAGGTGTTATTTAAAATAGAGGGTTATAGAGTTATTTAGCTTATAGTCTATAGGTTCAAGAGCATAGACCTGGAATCCTTCTCTCTCTGTCTCTCTCTCTCTCTGTCTCTCTCTCTCTCTCTCCCTCTCTCTCTCTCTCTCTCTCTCTCTCTCTCTCTCTCACACACACACACACACACACACACACACACCTGCACATCTGTGCCGTAACATGGTGGAGAAGCAGAAAGGGACCTGGCCATGTGCAAAGGGACTGATTATATATGCATACAAGTGCTGTGTAAGAACAACTGGGGAAAGAAGCATTAATCTGTCTTCACATGGGCTGGTCAGTTTCCATGAGGCCTCACCTCTTAAACCTTTAAGACTTAAAGTTTCCATCAGCTCAACACTGATTCACTGGGGACCACACTCCCGGCGTGTGGGCTTTCAGATGATAACAAGATTCAGAGCACAGCACTAATGAATGTATGAATGTGGAAGACTCAGGCATGTGAGAGCACACTGAACCTTCCCTTATTGGGAACTGAATCATCACAGTGTGGTAGGTGAAGGTACAGCTGCAGCAACAAACCAAGACCATCCCCTCAAATTGAAATGCATCTAAAGACAAATGCAAGCTCTCTGCAATCTAGATATGAATATGCATTAAAGCATGTCTTATATTCGCTATTTTCCTGTCCAACTATGCCCTTTGTAATTCTTACTCAAATACGAAAATATAACTCCCAACAACATCCCCAGTTCCATTCCATTAAAAAACAAATGTCCCACGGTGTTTGCCTGAGAAAGTCCAATCCCTCTTTTTCAGAAAATCAAAATTACTGAACAGTTCAATCAAGGAACTATATTTACCATGATTTTGTGAATATGTAATGTTTCAATCTTTAATTTTATGTATTTCATTTGTGTATGCAGATGATTATGCTGGTATCCAGATGCCGCAGGTCAAATGCTAATGTCTTTCCCTAGAAATCATCTACCTTGGTTTTGAGGCAGCGTTTTCCATTGACTTGAAGATGGCTTATTAGGCTAAACCAAGTGGCCAATGTGTCCCAGGTATCTGACTGCCTCTGCCTCCTCCACATTAGGATTGCAGATATGAGACTCCACATTTGGCTCTTTACCTGGTGCTAAGGATTGAAATCTAGGCATCGTGCTCACACAATGAACTCTTGACAAAGACTGGGTCCTCCCTCCAGATCCCCCAATTTTCAATTTCAGTAGTGTTTTGAGCTTTCTCAGTTCCATTCCTGGACTCATATTATCCTACATATTTTTCCAGACCTAAATTCATCCTTATTTCAAAATTTACTTGTCACAACAATAGTGACATCCTTGCCTAATTTCTACCTTCCTACTTTTTCCTCTGAACACCCAAGGTTTTATCTGAATCATTTTCGCCCAATGTATTCATTCCTAGTACACCGCATGTCAGCAGTAATCCTAAGATTCAGAAAGAAATGTTTTGCCTTAATTCACATTGTATTTTTCTGAAGAAAGCAAAATCGCATGTATTCTCTTGCCTCATCATGCTATCTTGTGTCATCCAGTCAACTCCTGCTTAAGTGAGAAGACATCTCTACCAGAAAGTCCCTCTTAAGTGCTTCAGACTGCACCTTTGTGCTCCTTACATCATCCTCCATTCAGACACTCATGTCCTGACTGTATCAGTGATGTGAAATTATCCAAGAACGTGGCTTTTTCCACTGGCAATCCCAGTATCTCTCTAGAAACTCTCCATTGTCAGTGCCCTGACCCTGAATCATGGATGCACTATTTTAGGTGATTTGAACATCCTGAATGACGCATGAAGGACTCAGATCTGTAACAGCTATTTTGATAGGGTTGGGAAGGGTGTCTCCAGTAGATGAAGGCAGTTCAGAAAAGATTGAGAGTGTCCCTTTTGAAAGGGAGCAGTCACAAAACACTTCCAGTTTTCAGATTCTGAAATGATGGTCAGCCTGGTCTTTGTCATCTTGAACTCCACAGCTGCCCCCCACTTACAGCTACAAGGTAGCACAGTACTTAAGTCCATAGAGAGGATAAGTACCTTCGGCAGATTTGAAAAGAGTTCAGATGGGATCTGAGAAAGCAGTAAATGTTTCAAACACTGAAGCTTTTTAGACACCTGAGCTCCAATTATTTGCAGTGTGATATTTTCCATGATTCCCATATCAGCCTTCATTGAGTGTTTCCCAAACTAGGATATTGATAGATACAAGCTTGTTTTAACTCATAACCATCACAGCTTCCAAACACCTACCCTGAAGTTGGACCACTGCCAGCCCTGTCACATACAACTCACTGAGGTGCTGAGCTCCATTGTGGAGTATGGTGACACTGCTCAAAACATTCTTTCTCAGCCTGGCTTCTGTGTGGACTGTTTTGGTATTTTTTTTTTTTAATAAGTACTTTATTTTTTTTTCAAGTTACATCTCAGTCACAAACCCTTCCCTATTCCCCCTTCTTGTCCCACCCTTCCACCCTCTTCCCCCCCCCAACAGCTTCTCTTTTCATTCCAACAAATGGTTCTTTCTCTTATAACAGTAAATTCTATACAAAACAGCAGAATTAAATATGCCACATTTATGAGAGTTAAATGGCCCGGTGTACTTTCCCAATGTCCAGTTCATATATATTTGGCCCCTGACTTTAACCTTCTACCTTCTAACCATCTCCATGAGTTTAAAGTTCTATAACTGACTTAGTTTTCATACTAACTTGCATCACTATTATAACCATCTTCTTAGATCTAGAACGCCCTCTTGATTCCTAAACAACTCAAAATTTAGCTATGAGACTCAAGCTGTCTATTCTTCAACCACCTCAGAGAGCTGAGAAGGATAAATATATCTGATTGTATAGGAAGTGCAGGGCCTGCAGCTTCCAATACTAAGAAATGACAAACCAGTGACTACCTGGACAGTTCCCATTTTCTCTCCATACATTCCAGCATCAGTCTTCAGCCTTTTGGTCCTGTTTCTCTGACAGACATTTATTGTAGAGCAGGGATTGTGAAGGACTAACCTACCCTGTCTTGGCAGAGCTAGGCTGTCGACTTCCCTGCTACCAAGTTTTGTCCTTTTTGGACAGCAGTCTGTCTGCAGTTGAAGCAAGGAGTTTTTACATGTCAAGAGATAGGCTTGCCACTAATTCAACCATCTCACATTGGAGATTCTTCGATGCTTTTCTTCTACTTGGAGTAGAATAGGGGGTGCTGTCAGGAGCTGATATGTCACAATATCAAAAAAAAAATCTTAATTTAAGACCACATCTTTGAATGCCATATTCTGCAGATCTCTTGGGGTTTTTGAAGATGCCCTATCTATCTCTTGTATTTAGATAAGCAAATGTTGCTTGTCTCTTAACAACTTGATTACTGAGTAGCTTAGAGAATATCTGTGATAGACTGTCTTAGTAGCTAACAAGGTGTCATGCATGCATGACTAGGAGTTTGTTTTTCTTAACTATCCTAAACAGTTTAAGACGGTTGGTATCAAGAGGCCAGAACTTCACATTTCATTTTTAAGTATCTCTAAGTACGATACCGTTAGGAAGCGTTACCTTAAATTTTGCATCAATATACAAAGATCTATTCAAGTGTGGCTAAATATACTCTGAATTTTGTATCAATATACAAAGATCAATGCCTAGTGGGCCTGGGAAGCAGGAAAAGAGGACAATATGTCAAGGATGTAACCTGTAGCAACAAACAAATAAATTTACTAATTAAAAAAAAAGCAGATAACGTTAATACACTGTAAATAAATTAAAGGACACAGCCATTCAACCTGGTTTTATGAACCTCCAAGTGTCGAAAAAACGTAGAGCTAAGGTAAAATACAGGAGAAATGTGGTGTTAACCCATGCCTTTAACTTCAGCAGAGACAGGAGGAGCACCATAGAGTTAGTGGACTTATAAATTCTAGGGTTACACGGAAAAGGGTGGTGAGGGTACACACCCTTAATCCCATCATTCAAGAAGAGTACACCCTTAACCCTGTTTTGGTGTTTTATATGGTAAACCCAGATTCTGCTGCTGGGAAGAAAAGAACGTTTCATACATGTTATGTATTAATCGGTACCAACTAATATTCTCCAGCTCCATATTTGTGATACAGACTTGCAAAAATATAATCAAGACTGAACACATGAGCCTAAGGAAGGAGAGAGCAGAAGTATGACCTCTCTAGTCTGGTTCATTGTAGAAAGCTTTTTCAATTTTTCAGAAAGATTAGGGAAGCATTTGTCAAGGGAAAGGAGAAAAGACATTTCCAATAGAGACTGCAACACATGTATAGAAGTCTTAGACAAAGCAGAGGTAGGCATACAGGGAAAACAAGCAGATCCACTGGCTAGAGCATGTATTCTGGGTAATAAATGCATTAATTTTTAACTTGCTCAGGCTATGGCATCCAATAAGTGATCAATAGGAAATTTAGATTACATGTGTATGTTTGTGAAATGATAAGGAGTAGCCATGAGTTACTGAGTGGACAGGGAGAACATGGCAAAAACATTTTCAGGGGGATTGGTGGAAAGCGTTTTTGATAAGGGTATTAAAGACATGCCACATGTTAACTGTGTGAGTTTCTGAAGGGTGAGACCGGGGATAATATGACATCATCAGCTGACCCAAGACAACATTTCTGTCAAGTCTAGAAAGACTTTGGAATGGCACCAGAACTCTTCTTAGTAGAATATTGTAATCCTCCATTAATCAATTTGTACTCATGACATAGATGATGCCTAAATATTGCCACTGGTAAAGACTACATTGGGACAGGAAAGGATAACATAACAGAAGCTATTGTGTAGGGTTGTATGTGGGGTAGGCTGATAGAATTACATGATGTAGGAGATTGAAAAGGACTGGCAGGGCTGGAGAGATGCCTCAGCCGTTAAAGGCTAGGCTCACAACCAAAATATAAGAAAAGGGCTGGCAATAGAAAATAGAAATGTGAACAGCTGAAGATTGATGCTGTAATGTATGGAGAGAAAATGGGAACTGTCCAAGCAGCCACTGCTATAACATTTCTTAGTTTTGGAAGCTGCGGGCCCTGCACTTCCTATATAATCAGATATATTTACCCCTCTCAGGTCTCTGAGGTGGTTGAAGAATAGATAGCTAGAGTCTCATAGTTAAATTTTGAGTTGTTTACGAATCAAGAGTATGCTCTGGATCTAAGATTATTTTAAAATTGTGAGACAAGTTAGTATGAAAGTTGAGTTAGATATAGAACTTTAAACTCATGGAGATGATTAGATAGTAGAATGTTAAAGTCAGGTGCCAAATACATATGGACTGGACATTGGGAATGTATGCTAAGCCATATATCTCTCATAATTGTGGCCTATTTATTTCTGTTGTTTTGTATTGTATTTATTGTTATAAAAGAAAGAACCATTTGTTGGACTGAAAGGGGGAGCTTTTGGGGGGAAAAGATATACCTTAAACCAAAAAAGGGGGTAAGAGGATGGGGGGTTGAGGGGGAAGATGGTGGAAGGGTGGGACTGGAGGGAGGAGTAGGGAGGGGATTGTGATTGAGATGTAACTTGAAGAAGTAAAAAATAAATTATTAAAAAAATAGAAATGTGAATTTGTAGAGTTCTTACAAGAATATATTAAAGATTAAAACTAGTGTTTGGTAAATAGGAATGTAGCTAACTAGATATACATGACTTAGAGTGTAAAATTTTGGGATTCATAACTTTCCAAAACCTTTTGTAAGTATATAGAAAGAAGTTATTTATTAGATGAAAAAATAAAATCTATAGTAAAAAAGAATTATTAGAGATTCAGAGCTTGGAGAGAATTTGGATTCCTTCATTATCCTTATCATTGGACCAATTGTCAGAATTCTTGGTAGGAAATTTCTTTACCACTCGGGAGATACCTGCAGCTATGCCACACACACACCCCAGCTGATGGGGTATATGCAAATGATTCTATGAGACCAATGATTGGTCATCTTGACACTTAACTGATTTTTGTCAAATTCAGGAAATGGAAGAAAAACCTAGTCACCCTCCAGGACCTGAGTAGGATGGAACATGGGAACCACTGTGTTTTCTGTGTACCTTCCACAGAATGGAGGGGGCAGTCCATTTGGATTCTGTCTGGTGAAACCCAGTATTAACTATAACTGTCAGGAGTGCTAACTGTAATAATTAAGTAAATAGCATAGTCAAATTTCTGTCAATACTTAAGTGAGATAGTTTGACTCAGAACTTATTGATGACCATAGAAGAGGTTTTTGAGGCAGTGAACTTATTCTGAGATTGGAGAATGACAACACATTTGCTGTTAGTGACAAGTGGACTAAGTTCTCTGCATGATGTCTACAAATATCTCTGAGTGTTGAGCTTCCCATCCTACTGCCTTTCTCAGTAAGAGTTTGTGAACATGTCTCTGTATTCATGAGGAGGAATGAGTGTTTGCTGCTCAGTTGGTTATCATTGTGTTTTGGGTACTTGGAAAATGCTCTTCATATCAGACTTTATGTTTCTGATCTCAAGGCCATTGCTCATACATTCCTGAGCTTCATGTATGCAGAAGCTTAAAGTCCATTTCACATTGGACTTGCGTGGCAAGTTTTGTTTAGTTCACCAAATTGCTGGCTCCCTGCCTTACCAGTTAGCCTCAGACATAGGTAGGACCTGCACCTCTGTTCACACAACAGCTTTCTCTCTCTTCTCTGCCTTTTGGCACCATTAGCACTTCGTCTGCATTTAGAAGCATCCTAAGCACACCTCGGCAGCAGAAGGAACATTTTCAGTCCCTTCTTGGCAGTAGAGTTATCTTCTGCCTGGCACCAACCTGAAAACATTTCCCATTGTGTAGTACATTGGCATTATCTCAGCAGTAATAGCACAGAGATACTTCCTGTGTAGCACCATCAAATATCCCTGCTCCACCAATAGGCATTCAGGGAAACTTCCTGTGTAGCACTATTAAAATTCCTGCTCCAGTAGCCACAACAGGAGGGTAGTTCTGTGTTCTTTAGGAATTCTGCCCCTGTCACATCATCAGGATTCTTTTACCAAGAGGAGTACAGGGATGCTTTAATGAAGTATTTTCTTGAAAATACCACAAAGCAACTTTAGATCTTAGCTATTTTATCTGTAGTGCTGCTGGTTTTCTTCAAAAATATCTAAACACCACCAGTTGGCTGATGAATTTAATATTCCATTCATTTGCTAGATTCACTTGAGCATAGAGACTAGACATGAAAATGGCAGAATGTATTCTTGTTTAAATCCTCCAATGATCTCAAAGCTTAATTGCATCCAGAAAGGAGAAGAAGCAAGGGTCTATGAGATTGCTCAGTGGGCCAAACTGCTTGCTGCCTAAGACTGGTGACCCAAGTAGAGTAGAAAGAGACAATCAGTTTCACAAAGTTGACTTCTGACCTCCACATGCATGCTAAGGCATGCATACCCCACACATAGCATGCATAAGTATGTACATATGCAATAATAATGATGATGATGATGATGATGATTTATAAAGGAAGAAAAATGTGTATTGTATATATCTTTTGTGTTTTAATCCTTCAGTTAAAAACATAAGTAAAGCCACAATCTAAACTCTATAAGTGTCAGGAAAACAGTGAGTTCAAAGAGCAGTTTAAAAGTATAGAACTGTGAGGCATGAAGAGTGAGGGAGGCTTTGTCAGGGATGTGTGTGTGTGTGTGTGTGTGTGTGTGTGTGTGTGTGTATGTGTGAGTATGGTGTGAGTGTGTCTGAGTGTGTATGTGTGCCTCTGTGTGTGTATGAATGTGTGTGTGTGTGTGTGTGTGTGTGTGTGTGTGAGTATGGTGTGAGTGTGTCTGAGTGTGTATGTGTGCCTCTTTGTGTGTGTGTGTGCGTGTGTGTGTGTGTTCCTTGTGCTTTTTCTTTGCTCGTTTTCATGTTTGTTATTTTCTTTGCCCTATTCCAGCTTGTTTATTTATTTCATTATTTTTTTCTCAGATTCATGCTTGCTTTCCAGCAAGAGAAAGAGTGGGAATTGAGATGGGAGAGGGTGGACAGGATCTGCGAGGAGTTGGGGGAGGAGAAAACGTAATCAGAATACACTGTATGAAAAAAATCTGTTTTTAACAAAAAAAAAATAGAAGAAATAATAACATTACAGAATTGTGATGAAGGGAGAAAAGAATGATGGTCATGTGATGTTTGGTGCAATGGATCCCAGTTGTGGTAGATTGACTTACAAGGTTCTGTCAGGCGTTCTCAGTTAATCCATTGAGGTTGCATTGGATGGCTGCAACATGTGTATCATATAGTATGAATACATACTAAGATAAGGCAATGGTTTGCAAATGCTCATGAATATTCATCTTAGAGAATACGCTTATTAAAATGTATGTAACTATATATCTTATGCTACAGAAAATATAGTTTCATCAATTTCATAATGCTATAAAGTACATATCTGTATAACTGTGAGAGTAATAACTCTACATCCACATTAGAGTAGTGGGTCATATTAAATGAAACCATCCAATATGTTTTTGACCATTTTCATGTTTTTTAGGATTTCATACATGGTCAGTTTTTGGGAAAGTAGTTACTTTTGGGAATAATGAATAAATACAATTTGATGATGTTCCAATGTTCCTCCTGATACACAAGATAAAGGTCACCAAAATATCAAACATTTTGTAGAGAGTGAAATAATGTGGCTTACTTACACTTAAATCTATACTAGAAAGTGTCAGAGAAAACATAAACCAAATGGAATAATGTTAGGCTCAACTATGAGACATATCCAGCTTTCACCAACAATGATACACATCCAGCTTTCCAGAATGATGTCAATAAGTTGGATTAGCTCATCCAGAATTGATGGCACATTGAGACCAGTAAAACCAGAAAGACCTAAGTAATTGAGCCTGTATCTCCTCTGTGTGAGAAGAGATAGTCACAGGTGAATAGTGCCACCCTGGAAGATGCCACATTTCATAAAGCCAAGGCATGTGGTACAGCTTCCCCAGGACAGCGACTCTGTGGCTATTACATCATCCACAGTTAACGTAATAGAAGAAGACACTATTGCTTCTCGATAGGAACTAGGAAGGTTCTGTCCACAGGGCCAACAGCCTTGCTTATTGCAAGTCCATATTGTTGGTCTGTGTTTTATAGATAATTAAAGGATAAGACAACCAAAAAACTTCTTTGCAGTGAACTTGATAGGAAAACTGGGCTGGGTAAGAGGTTATGGAAAAAAAGAAGTATCCCAAGTACTTAATAAAGCCTGAGTCTACTGATGTCCAATGTCAAGGCTGCACAGAAAATGGAATTGTTTATATTTTGTGACCAGGCATAAGAACTCGTTTTTAGTTAAACCATGAAGAAGTATACAAGGCAGAGTTTCACAGCTGCACTCAATGTTCCCACTAACGCTTTCCATCCTTGTACTGAGAGAAATTGTAATGTGTAACTAATGTCAAGAAAATAAACAGATGTGTCCCACAGGCAGGAAAAACAGTGAGAGGGCTTAACAGATTTTATGACAATAGAACATTTGATGTTGGTTCTGTTGGTGGGAGTGTATTGTAGGCCTTGTGTTAATAAAGCTCTCTTCTATTGGGGAAAAGGAAGAGGCTGCTAGACCCCCAACAACATGCTTCAAGCACTGTCTGGTGGAACTGGGACACCTCTGATATACCTTTCTTCCCCATTCTCATCACAAGCTCAAGTGCAAGGTTGCCAGACTGCTGGATCTGGATGGAAACGAAGAAAGTGGGCCTCTCAGAAAATCTCCACTGTCACCTTCTACTCATCTGCTCCCTGCTCAAACTAGATTCTTCATCTGTCCAGAGACAGGGGAGAAATGGACAGCTGTGTTTGAAGCAGTCTTTGACCTTTGGAAAAATCTCCACAACTAAGCATGCACACTTTCACAGGACAGAGAGTTTGACCTAGCAAGTTATTTCATGGCATACATATTACATCTATACTACAATAGACAACAACAAATCTTTGCCATGACTTTCAAAAGCCCTTCATGGTTTCTCCCATATGTGTCCTGTAGTTCCCTAAGAGCCCCACAACCAAGCCACATACAGTATTTAATACACTACTGGTTTTAAATAACATTTATTGGAAAACACTTTGCAATAATCAATTTTTTATTAGTTCTCTGAGAATTTCAAAGCATGTGTGTTGATCAAAAATAGCCCTTCCTCCAACTCCTCTGAGACCAACATTGTTCTCCTTACCTACACAACTTTTGGATCTTTTTTTTCATTTTTTAAAATATATCCAGTCCAGTTTATGTGGCCATCCATGGGCTCAGATTCCACCTACCAGGGACCATACCCTTAAATAGAACTGACTGCTCCTCTCCTGGCAGCTATCAATCAACAGTGGCTTTTGTGCCCACCTCCCATCTCCATACTTAGGTCTGAGCTGGTTGTGGTCCGCAATGGTCTTATGTGTGCTGTCACAACCACCCGGGTGTGTACAGAAAACATCTCCTTGCAGTCACCCACTGCCTCTGACTCTTAAAATCTTTCCACTCCCTCCCCTGAAATAGTCCCTGTATCTTGCTAGGAGGGGATGTGTTATAAACATCCCCCTTTGGGACAAGTGTAATTTATCATTTTCTACAGCTTGACTGCTGTGGGTGTCTGGGTTAATGGCCATCTACTACAAAAAGAAGCTTCTCTGCTGAGGGTTGAGAGATGTGGTAGTCTATGGATACAACATTAGAAGTTACTGGTTTAGCACTACATCCAGTTAGCAGAATAAGAGAACCCCATTTTCTCCTTCAGTGCAGACATGTCAAGACACAGATTCTTGTTACTGACTAGAGCTAGATGCCATTTTAGCTAACAGTCTCCGCACCTAAGTACACTTGATTATTTATCTCCTCTGATAGCATGCCTTGTACCTTTCAGTGCTATGAGAGCTAGCCAGTAAGGATGAAGCTTCCAGGTTAACACAGGCTTGATGTCTACATGTTCAATGACATATATGTGTTGTCCTCAGCAATAGAGTTTTACTGTAAAGTCCTGAAGAGTGATCAAGATTGTTGTCAACAGTCTGTAATGTTTGAGGCTACATGGAACTCATTGGCCAACAGTTCCTAAGTAGGTAACTCATTCTTTGTACTGGAACTTTTATTTCTTGGCTTGTGTTGTCTCTTATGGGCATTACTGCCCCTTTCTAGAGAACTCCATTTAGACTTTTTCTATATGCATATGTGTATATTTTAGGTAAGTTGCTATTGTAGTATTTTCCGAATAAATTTTTGGAAATGTCTGTATCTTATTAAAGTGTTTATTATCCTCCCTCTGCCCTGCCCTTCCATACTCCACCCCATTTAACACTTTGCACTCTATTTTTCCCTTTACTCTTATATAATGCTGGATATATCTCCTCCCTTGAAAATATTCCCACAGCTCCTCCCTGACTTGCTAACTTGAATGCCTGTGGGTGTCTGGGTTAATGGTCATTTACTATGAAAAGAAGCTTCTCTGATGAGGGCTGAGAGATGTGGTAGTCTGTGGATACAACATTAGGAGTTTAACACTATATCCAGTTACTTGTAGGTATCCCACAGCTGAAGATTAAGATCTACCTCATGACTCCACTATATTACTATACACTCTGGGCATATACCCAAAGGACTCTATATCCTTCTACAGAGATACCTGACCATGTCCACTGCTGGTCTAGTCCCAATAACCAGAAAATGAAAACACCATAGATAAACTGATAAATGGATAATAAAAAAGTGGTACATTTACACCAAATATTATTATCCAGCTATTAAGAAAAATGAAATTATAAGTTTCATGGGTAAATGGGTAGAAGCAGAAACCATCATTCTGAGTGTGGTAACCCAGACCAGGAAGATGAACATCACATGTTTTCTCTTATTTGTAGATGTTATCATGTTCTATTTTTAATATGGCTCTTTCCTCCAAATCTAGTTAGTGTAACAAAACAATACTAAAGAACCTCAAAGAGTAACATGCATGCAGGTATCACTTTTTCCTGTCCCACCTTTTTGTTGTTGTGAAAGGACAAATACATGTGGTCTAATGGGATGTACCAAGATTCACCATGCACTGGGGCATGGGCAACCTTCCAACAGTCACTTCCCCAAAGAAAAGTGGCTCTCCCTCCCTCAGCACCCATCACCTGCAGGGAGATCTTAGTGATCTTTAATGTCATCTTGATGATAGCTTAGAATTCTTCAGTGAGCACCCCCTCACAAGCTTCTGTGCACTGCAAGTATTTCTCGGGCATTGTTCTGAGTACTGATCTAGTCCATGTTCCTGATGAAGGTTGTTTCAGTCCCCTGTTATAAAATGCATTGCCTCCCACAGTCTCCTAATATTTTTCATCATTTTCCTTCAATATTGAGTTCTTTTCTTCAGCTGGATGTGCTGTGTGGCTTGATACAGGAATGTGTTATTTACTTTTTCCCAGCCCCCTACCACCAAATCAGTCACTTGTTTCAAAATCATTTATTAAAGAACCTCCCTTCTCTGGCTTTCTTAAAAGGCCTTCTCTATCAAATACTGAGTTTCTGATCCACGTACACTTGTTTCTAGCCTTTCTTTCTGTTCTATTGGTTTATTTGTACACTATTATGTCAGTCATAGCTGCCTTTGCTTCCCTTTTATTTCAGTCATTATTATTTCTGTTTCACAAGCAAAAGACAATATTTTCTTTGCACATGGTTGAAAGAGTACAGAAATATCCAGAGAAAACATGAAAGGCTCTTTCTTCCCCTCATTACTTCCTCTGCCTTTCTCCCAACTGTCAGCAGTTGGAAGATGTTATTCTAGTTTCCCTTTTATGTGTTTCCATATATACATGAGGCTTTGTAACATGTGTGGTTTGGGTATTTTATTAACATAAATAGATTGGTAGTATTCATATGATTTTCAACTTTATTTGTTACTTAACATTCCTAGAGATTTTTTTAAGTCAATGCAGATAGTGTTACCTCATTCTTTTAAAGAACTTCATGGAATTTCACCGTGTGTGTGTACATGTTTGTGTCTTTAAAAATCTTTTATTTTCTCTAAGACACTTTAAAAAAAATAAAAGGACAATCCATAAGCTGGTGAAGTGAGATTTGTAGAACAACCATCTAAAAGAGGTTTAAAATTCTGAATGTATAAAATATTCAAGCAAATAAAAAATGCAAATGTCACAATCAACATTGATTACTCAATAGATAGTGGGAGAAAATTAAATGTATTTGCTGAAATGGCACATAAAATGATGTTTCGTCCACCTATATTTGTAGTGCCATTTTATAACCTTTCAGCTAGGGGAAAAAATCTGAGAAATCTAATAAAATCAAGTTTAAGAGAAGATGCAGTTCAGGGAGGTCTCTCTGAAATTGCAAATGGAGAAACATTCTGAAACAATGCTCTGGAATAATTTGACATTATCTCATCATCTTGATTATCCATCCACAGCCACTCTGTCCTACCAATGATGTGTGCTACCATAAGGGGAGAAGCAGGTATATTCATATACCATCAGGAGACATGGACAATGTCTCTAACAGTACAGTAACAAAATAGTTTGATCTTTCTACCATCCTACCAACCCTGTACTGACAAATAACCAAGGCATCTTTTGATAAGTGAATTAGATAAGCCTGCTTTGACATTGTCTACACTGGGGTCTAGTGGAGCATATGAATACATTTGTGTTACAGCACAAATCATCCTTAGAAACACAATGTGGAATGATCAACAAGTGCTGGAGGACTGAGTGCGTGAACCCTTGCCACAGATTTTGCTAATAAGGAAAACTAAGTAATAAGTTCCTAATGGCTTGTCATTTTTGACCTGAGTAAGATAAAGGAGGGCCATGTATAGATAATGAATAGTATCTGATTATGAAGACTGGGATTAATCAAATTCAGTCTGTTTCCAGTTTTATTTATATAGATATGTATTTGCATTTATAGATATATATGCAGTTAGTAAATTCTGCAGAAGTAATCTCATGCTGTGTGCCTCTTTCTTTGACTAATGCTATAGTTGTTCCATTTGCATAACTGTGGTTTGTCTCTCCTTAAGGCTTAGAACAGTTGAAGACAGACCCCCTTGGTTAATTCCCTGACTGGTGCACTTGGCTTTTGCACTTCTCTGTGCTCTTTATCAGCTTTGTTAAAAGGTGGGGCTCAACCATAGGAGCTGAGATGAGAAGCTGAAATTGTAGAACCTGCTTATAGAAAGCCAAGAACACATTAAGTTTACTTTTAGCCTCTACGATTGTAGAAAGCAGAGCATATTCAGAAACAAAATATGTGAGTGACTTGGTTAGAGAAAAGTGAGGGACCTCATTAAAAAAAAACAGGGGCTGGAGAAATGGCCCAGCTGTTACACTGGCTGTCCTTGCAGAAGACCTAGGCTCAATCCTCAGCACCCACACTATGGCTCGCAGTTAGCTGTAACTCCAGTCCCAGGAAATCCAATGTCTTCTGGCCTCCTCTGGCACCAGGCATAATATGGCCAATAGTCACACATGTAGACAAAACACTCATATATACAATAAATACAAATCTTAAAAAAAATACCATAGTGGAGATGCTTCCATATGACACTGAAAATCAAATTAGTCTAAATTAGACTGAAATTAAATGGAGGGAAACCCAGATGTTTTCTGTAAGTTACCAAAGAAGCCACAATTTGAACAGAATTGTTTCTCCATTTGCTGGCTAAGGGGATAAAAACTTAAAACACGATTAACACTTCAAGAATTATCTCCCACTTCCAGTCCAGTGTGGAAGGAAATACACATTTCTGAAGAAAACATATAAGTAATATGTCCCAGATCTCTGAGATTTGATTTTAGCCAGGAGCTTAAAATATACAATTGTATTACACATCCCTGCCTGAGTTTTTATATCTATCAAACCAACATGCAAAGGTGTTTTTTACACAACTTGAGAACTGGAATGGATTGTTGTTTCTTTTAAGCATTTTCAAACCCTAGAAACAAATTAACCATCTTTCAAACTTTCCCTCATAAAACCAGAGTTGTATTACATCCAAGGTCCACAGCTCAGGTTTGAGGCAGCTTACAAAGCCTGGCCACTAGGAGCGCTATTGCAGAATCACTGTGCAACTTAACTGCGGACCCTGAAAGGGTAGTAGCAGGTTGTACATTAAGCATGCAAGAAACCCTTTAAAAGAAAATGTCCTGTATATGCTACTGGAACTGACTCAAAATTCACCCCTGCTCCCACCATGAAACAGACAAAGAAACCCAAAGCCTTGGTTATGTTTTGTGCCTGAGGAATTCAGTTCCATTATTGAAGTATCTATGAGCCATACCCAGCCTGAAACGTGCCACAGCATTAGCACAAAAGAACTTTATCATTGAAAGTGTACTATTTTTATTTTGTGTGCCTGCATGTATGTCTGCGTAGCACGTGTGTGCAGTGTCTGTGGGTGCCAGAAGAGGGCAACTTATCTGCTGGAACTGGGTTACGGATGGTTGTGAGCTGTCATGTGGATGCTGGGAACTGAACCAGGATCCTCTGGTATGTAACCAGTACTGTTAACTGCTGAGTCAACTCTCCCATTCCAAAGTATACAATATCTTTAATTCTGCCTCGTTATCTCCAGAAAGGTGACCAAAATTTAGCTTGAGGTCCATTTTAGAGCAACTCACTGACTATTTTGTATCTAAAGACAACTTTGTAAGTATCCAGCTTTAATTTTCAAAATTCCTGTAAAATTTAATGCTTTGGATTCTATGTTTTGTAGCTTATACTTACTATTGAAAAAGTATGTCACTTTTAGAACTTGTTTTGGATAGATTAGATTAGATAGAATTGTATTTTCTTTACATCTACACTTTCCCACAATAGATGTGACCCTTTAGACAGAATGCTGTCACTGAAGGCACAGGGGTAATACCTTAATTATGATAGTAGCTGCAGCACTGCATTTGTACAGATCATCCCTAACAGGCCCAATTTTACTATGTGTAAATTCATAGTTTCAACAAACAAGACAAAACACCAAAAAAAAGTCATCATTTTGCTTAAATTTTTGATACTTTTTTTAGTCTCAACCTTTATTTAAATAGTGCCAGCCCTGAAGTGGAACCGCAAATTCAGACATATTTGAATTTCATATCAACAAAGTTGCCTGCATTACAGGAGCAAAGTTGCTAGAATCAATGTCACTGAAAGCATGGACAGGGGCTCCTGAGCCTCATCTCTTCCTGAGGGACTCGGCCCAGCCCATGAGTGCTGGGGAAGGGATACCATTTTCTTCAGTGGAATAGCCCCTGACACATTTTCCATATTCCAGTGATAACCCCCTATTCTTGCTTGTGCTAGCAATCTTAATTAAATTAAGTGGGTTGAAAATGCATCAGAATAGGAGGGAACTTGTTAGGAAGAACAGTTTCAGCAGGAGAAAGGGAAGTTTCTGAGAAAGGGTGATAGGAGAGAAAAATGCCCAATATTTAGTATATATACCTGTGAAGATGTAAATATATATATATATATGAAACAAATAAATCCTCATTAAAATCCAGAAGCCCACTTCCCATCAGAGACTACATACAGACACACACACACACACACACACACACACACACACACACACACACACACGCACTCACGCACACACACGTGACACTAGCAACAGGGATGCTATACACTTTAGTGGAGGATTCAGGTGCTCAAAAGGTGGCAGAGCGTAATTTCGTGGGGGAAGTCTGTAATGTTTACAGACACACTATCAGAAATGGAGGGTTATCTGTAATCCTCCAATTGAACGAAGTCTGCAGTGGAAATTTCAGATCTCCAACTCATGCAACATAAAATGTGGGTAAGACTAAGGAAGTCAGATGGAGTGACAGCTCATCTGTTTCCATAGCATAAGTTTCAAAGTCAAACCAAAGATGTTACTCACTTGGAAGTGCATCGAGTGCCCACGTGCTCACTGGCCAGGCCTCTACATTTATTCCTAAGCATGTACTCCCAGCTGTCACACCAGCTTCACTGTCTTTTTAGGACTATCCTATTATTCCCAGATGTCCATCAAATGGTAAATAGCTGGAATTCCATAAACAGCAATGGTGCAGTAGTGGTGACTATCACAGTCTGTTCTTATAGTGCAATCTTGTACTCTACCTTAAAATTGGATATGGAGCATGAACTCTTCTAGCCATGCAGAAAGTTAAACTATGCATTATACAGATCACTGCTGTCTATAAAACAGCTGAGAAAGACTCAGAGAATGAATTGCAAGTACCCTAAAAATGTTTCTAAGCAGCGTTAAAGCCTCAATAAGGAGTGTGTCAAAAGCTCGTGGGTACTGTAAATGAATCTTCAAAGGTATTGCTAATTTTTAGGCATTGCAGGCATCATTTGTCAACATATAATTTAAAGATATATATGAAACCAGTCAATGGTTAGCAACCATAATTTACTTAACTAAATAAACAACTGCTGAAGGAGCAGGCAATATCTACTATAATTCAAAATACATGAATTCTTGTATGTTTTATCTCCATGCTACACATAAATTATCTGGTGATTTCATATATATACATATATAAGTATATATAATAATTATCTATAATCACACATATTCAAGTGGATACACATTCTCATTCCTGAATCATCATGTCCAAAATAACAGACTCATCCTTCTCACTGCTAGCACTTACAGTTACATTTAGTTGGAAACACAGTTGTTGGAAGAATAATGTAGTTGCTTGTGGAAAAAGCACTTGGCACTGAGGTTTTGTAATAATGTTTGACTATTCCAAATTTTGATTACCATACCAGTATCTCAGGGAAAAAAATACTGTGGACAATCAATAAAAATACTGAATTTTTAAAAGGTCAACTACATGAGGGACTGTTTCTGATGTCTTATCATTTTCATTTTTAAAAACTGTTCCAATTGGGAAAAGGCAGCACTGAAAGCTAGTCTTATGGCTGAGCATGATTAAAGGAATTTTACAAATAATTGATATTTTTTGCTGTGAATCCATTCAGGGGAAATAGAGATTTCCTCACTATACTTTCTTTGGAATTTTCAAATCACCAATTTTCTACTTACTGGTTATGTTCTATCTTCCCTTGAAACTCATCATTTACCTTGAGGAGCTCACTGCTTCCGGGTTTAACTGCTTTGACCTGAGGCTGAAGAGGTCACTTTCCTCACTGAGGGGCTGGGGCAGCTCTTACATTTCAGAGATAAAATTTAGTTCTCTCTCCTAGTAGTTCCACTCCTACCACTTAGGACTCATTGTTTCAGATCTTGTCCATAGTAAGTCCATAAATCCTAAGTGAGTGCTATGGAATTTAGAAAAAGAAATTGAAGAAAAAAGGTTTGTTCTAGAGCCCTTTGGTTTGAATGTGTGGGTGGATGTGTGCATGTGTGGGTGTGTGGGTGCATGTTTGTGGCTTTGGATGGGGTAGGCTTCTAAATCTTCCTATATTCTGTGGGTCTTCAAATGTTGTTTGGTTTATAATTCTCTTCGCAAAATTATAAATGAAACAATTATCAAGTTATGTTTAAACTCTGAGCAAATGGAAGAAAGGGTACATGAAGAATGATAAACAACTGAACATTTTTTGCATGGTAACTTTTGCTTTCCTAAGTTCCCAATTCTCATAAATTCCTCAGCTATTTAAAAGGTGCCCTCTGCAGGGCACACAGGTATTATTCAGTTTTGTATAGCTAAAAGCTCTACCTAATGCCCTTAAAAGGTTAATCAAATTTAAAGAGATTGTTAAACTAATCAATATTTCTTTTATAGACCCATTTTTCACCTGGGCTCCAAAAGGAAATTCTACAGGGAAGAGAGAAACACTGCTCGCTGGGAAGTTGAGCATAATAAAAACTCCAGGGACTTGCCTCTAGTTCTCCACTAAGCTTCATTTTCAGATTTCTGATTACTGATGCTAATGTACCCTAATGGAACACTGGAAGTGATTTATCATGCTTGCAGATTCAATATGCTTTCTAGCTGGGAAAAATACTAAGCAGACCACTGATTTTTTTTTCTGTGATTCCCATGATTAGTCTTGTGCCATCTTTAGTGTTGTAAAGTACTGATTCTGTGTAAACAGAGGACATTCAACCACTGGTCCAACTGGTGGAAATTATGTTTTGATATGACTGCTATTTGATGTCTCTAATGTCTTCTTTATTATCCTGGAGACCTACCAACACTTTCTTGTGTCTTCACAGAGACTTCACAGCCAAAATCCATATCCTGTGGAATGGATTCACTCTCCTCTCTAGGCTTAAGGCATGCATCTTGGTATCTGCTTCTAGGAATGGCACTTCGGATACCCTTCTATCTCATCTCTATTGCAGTGGTCCTGATGCCCCTCCAGTAGCACCCTTCTACTATTCGCCCATACCTGGGCTCCTCACCTTTCTATCTTATTGTGCCTGACCCCCATCCTCCTACTCTCTTACTTTCTGGACTCCCTATCAAAAGTACTCAGCAACCTAGTCAAGATAATAACTTCTTAGTGACTGTCACTGTACCCTCCCACCTACCTGGTCTCTGATACATCTTTGGGTGCTGTGACTTCTAGGATACCCAAACATGCTTGAAAAAGCTTTTCCAGATGAGCAAGTAGCAAGTTGGTTTTCTTTCTTCCTTCCTTCCTTCCTTCCTTCCTTCCTTCTTTCTTTCTTTCTTTCTTTCTTTCTTTCTTTCTTAATCCAGTGCCTTAGGCCACTCGGCCACTCTACCACCCTCCATTCTTTCTTTCTTCCTTGCTTGCTTGCTTTCTTTCTTTCCCTTCCCTTCCCTTCCCTTCCCTTCCCTTCCCTTCCCTTCTCTCTCTCTCTCTCTCTCTATCTATCTATCTATCTATCTATCTATCTCTCTTTTCTTTCCTCTTTGTTTGGATCTGCATTTCTACATTGCAGCCCCTCAGTTCACCACCACTAGGCAACAGCCAAAATCTCAACAATGACATTAGATACTCAGTTGTCACAATCACAGCATCATGGCTGCTAGCCCCTTCATTTTCCATCCTAGGCTCCTGTAACCACTTCCTCCCTTCGTGAAGGACAAGTATTCCTATTTTTTGTCATGATATATTCAGGGGTTTTTGTTTTTTTCTGTTTGCTTCATTGTTTCCATTTCTAAAGCCTGCCACACTAAACCTAATAGAAAAGAAAGTTCGGGAAAGCCTCGAACTCATCGGCACTGGTGACAACTTCCTGAACAGAACACCAATATCTCAGGCTCTAAGACCAACAATCAATAAATGCGACCTCATGAAGCTGAAAAGCTTCTGTAAGGCAAAGGACACTGTCACTAGAACAAAACGGCAGCCTACCGACTGGGATAAGATCTTTACCAAACCCACAACTGACAGAGGGATAATATCCAAAATTTATAAAGAACTCAAGAAATTAAATGCCAAGAAACCAAATAATCCAATCAAAAATGGGGGACAGAGCTAAATAGAGAATTCACAAAGGAGGAATCCCTAATGGCCAAGAGATACTTGAAGAAATGCTCAACATCCTTAATCATCAGAGAAATGCAACTCAAGACGATTCTGAGATTCCATCTCACACCTGTCAGAATGGCTAAGATCAAAACCTCAAATGACAGCACATGCTGGCGAGGGTGTGGAGAAAGGGGAACCCTCCTCCATTGCTGGTGGGAGTGCAGGCTTGTGCAACCACTATGGAAATCCATTTCTTGCTTTCTCTTAATCTCTAGATCCGTAAGATATACCTTACCTTGGCATTTTCAATAAGATTTCTATGTTCTGTACACATGGGGGGAACAGAGGAAGGGAGGGAGAGCAACTCCTTTGGTCATCTGTTAATCATTGATTTATGTTCATTTGTTTACATTGACCTTAATATTTAGTTAATATGAAGCGCCTATTTTTCTTTTCTGAATATTTCTCTTTTTGACTATGCTTGCTAACACAAAATTCTCTCTGGTAAATTCTTCTGATGTCAAGTTTCTTTCAATAGATATTCCCTGAGTATTTATATTTAGCCTCATCTTCCTTCCACAGCTCTAGAGTTCCATCCCTAGTATGTCCTCAGCAGGATATGTGACAGTCTTTCCAGCATGCCCACCAATGAGTCTAACGGCAAACCTATCTTCCACTTTAGCTGTGTTCTTTTCATTCTGTTAACTGCAGCACCATCCTCTCAATTAAACATTGTTGAAGACTTGGAATTTCCTAATCTATTATCTCTGTTCTCATAGTTTGTGCTTTGGTCCTTTTTATCTTCTTGTTAGTTTCCATTAGGTTCTTTTTCTGCAGATTTTATCTTCCTCCTTATCATCCAAATGATATATCAAGACTGCTGGGCATCCCATAGTAATAACATCACAATATATCTGCCTGTGACTTCCTATCTCTTTGTATACTATCATCAGTTTGTTATCTAGATAATGGCCTCAATATGATTAAAACCACCAATGATTCCCCCACTGGCTGGCAAATTAAACCCAAATGCTAAAACATGACAAACACCATCTTTATGATTTAGTCAATCATGTTTTAACAACCTTACTTCCAACAATTCCATAGAAAGAACATGCTGCCAAGGAAACAAAATGAGTGATCTAATGGTCATTTAGAATTATCTTTTCTAGATCCTATACTAGTAATGGGAAAGGTAGGACACATGGCCTATGTCTCCTGAAGTAAGAAATATGTCTGTCTATTCTAATGTTCAAACCTGAGATGAGTCTAGAGCCAAACTACAAAATAGACAAGTGTGCTTGTATACCTCCTATGCTTTTTCCACACTGCTAAGTGCAGAGGATTGTAAAATCCGTGTCAGAAGGCTGCTGGGAGGGGTATCTGGGTTTGGGAAGGGAAGAACCTCCCAGGGGCATGTTGGAAGGAACTATTCCAGAGGCAGAATTTCCAGTGGTTTTGTATTTACCTCTGTTATAACAAGTTGTGAAAACAAGCTAATTTCCACAAACTCTGAATGATAAATTTATCAAGGATTAACTCAGAGTGTGTATTATAACTTTTGGGAAAGATTTACTTCAGGGGCCCTGGAGATTACTACAGAAAGGTCAATATTATTCTCCTTTAGAGTTTCTTGAAATGCAAGAGGTTTTCATGACTAAACCAGGAGAGGCAAGATTATGACAGAGAACAGAGTAGCCTCGTCTAAGTCAGAACCTCCAGGTAAATTTGTAGTTACTCTGACACTGATGTCACCAACTATTGTACCACCGTGTAGTGTTTTGTTAACAAGAAACTTGCACTGGGGGCCTATGTGGTAGCACCCCTAGGGCAAATTTTCCTTTGGAAGTTTTGGTATATCATTTGACAGAGAGAGAGAGAGAGAGAGAGAGAGAGAGAGAGAGAGAGAGAGATGTATTTCCTGCTTCTCTAAGGTAAATTCTAGGCTCCAGACAAGAAATCCCTCATTAGACACATTCATTCATCTTTTCCTATGACATACCACCTCCTTATCCTTGTTGTATGCACTTTGCAGTTGTTTATACAGATTGAACACCTCATTTTAAAGATATGAGTTTATAAATAATCCTTAAATGTGAAGTTTATGGGTGCCATTAAAATTCCAGAATTGGAAAGTTCAACATCATGAAACTATTTTTTGATCAATATAAAAAATAAAATATTAAATTACAAAAAATAAAAAATAAACTTTATCTTATGATGGTTAATGACACTTGGTAGAAGAAGATATTAATAATTATGACAATTATCATTGTTGTAACTTTCTGCAAACACAATGTGCATTTCTCTCATTGCTTTCCTCAGATGATTTTAAATTTGAGCACTGACTGAAGTAGTTTCACAAGAGTTTATATATCACTTGTACTTTAAAATAAGATCAGAGGTCATGATGATTGTGAAACTTGGTCAAGATTGAACAACTAACACATGATAGAACTGATATAAGTATGAGATAAATTCATATGTGATTCTGTCATTGCTTAGCTCGTCTGTCTCCTTCCCAGAGCCATCTGCCCCTCTGGCTTCCTCTTCCAGACTCATGATTCCCACCATTTATCTGAAAAGTCAGGCTAAAATCAATGACAAAATGTAGCATCAATATCATTTATATCAAAAATTCTCAGTGTGCTGTTTGCAGTAGTGTGTCCCCCAGCTAAACCCACACATGACTTTTTCTCCTTGTTCCTCTGGCAGTCTGCCAATAACTTCCTAAAATTGTTATTCTCTAAATGATATTTGTGATCTATGAATATATATTGGAATGGACTTGAGATTGATACATTAACCTCTAGTACTAAATTTAAATAAAAATATTTTCTTTTAAAAATAACTAGCTTATTATTATAACAAACTTTAATTCATATCAAAAACTTTGAAAGGGTTTCTTGTTATTATAATATTTTATATTTTAATTAACTGGCCTCATAAAATGTGGATTAAGATAATTGTGTATTGATTGATTTTGTGTGTGTGTGCATGTGTGTGTACGTATGTGTGTGTACGAGTATGTATGTGTGTGTGTGTATGAGTATATATGTGTGTGTGTGTGTGTGTGTGTGTGTGTGTGTGTATGTGTGTGTATGTACACCCATGGCATGTGAGTGGAGGTCAGAGGACAACTTACAATAGTGAATTCTCTCCTTACACCTTGTGGGATCTTAGGATCAAACTCAGGTCATCAGACTTGGTGACAAGAACCTTGACTGGCTGATCCGTTTCACTAGCCCTGGATTAAGATTATTTTAATATTTTCATTTGCATTTTAGGTAATATATCTCTCATGATTATCTATATGTGAAACTTGGTGTTCATCTAGGTCTATACATTGCTTGTAGCACCTATGATGGGCATGCCTGTTTAATTGAAAGTTGGAGCCATGTCCAGAAGACATATGTTGTACTTCTAATGCTTTTTTGGACAAATCATGTTTTGTAGCCTGTTATTTTCCCCCCAGAGAGCATCAGGCTCACAGATGGTAATATGCAAGTGATTATCCCTGTATTTTGTTTCAATCTCTAATGAATAAAGGCAGTTTGGACAGTCATAACCACAGAAGTTCCTCAGGCCAGGGGGGCCATTTAAAAATAGCAACCAATCAATGAAAATCACAAATCATCCTTCCTCTATGAGATCTCTGCCCTGGTACAACAGTGCTGGATATCCAGGATGTTGGGAAATCATTTTCTTAGCCAGGTTCAGAGGAAGCCAGAAGAGACATGTGCAGAATGACTTTCCAATGAGCACAAGAAGCCTTTTCTGTTTAGAAACCACTCTGCTCTTGCAAAAGTTCTCTTGGTTCAACACATACTATGTACTTTGGCGATTCACACAAAGCCTGATTAAACCCATGGTAGTGACATTCTGTCTGTAGATACTCAATAAATACCACCAAATGTAATTGGGCAGCTAAAATATAAAGATACCAACATCTGCTGGCAATTCCTAAATTGCATATTTCCGTGTCCAGTAACTGAGACTTTAATGCATGTGTTTATATAACTTAAGATAATTTAGAACATGATGTAATAAATGTGCATGAATTTATTCCATATTTATATCAGTGATAAATTTGAAACTATTTTATACACATTTATTAAAATTGGCAGCATCTTAGTTCCCTCTCCACTACTTTCAAATACTCTGCATTCTGTGATTAGAATTAGTGAAGTCTGCTCCATGTTGACCTAAAGGCTTTACTGAGCAGAGTTCTAACATGATCATTATTACATGGACCAACAAGCCCTGGTAACTATCACTTCTGCTCTTCTCCTAAACCTGCTTCACAGGTTTCCTCTTGTCAAGTCTAATGTAAAAATAATCCCTTCATGATTCAGTGAGTTCACATTTATACTTAGAAAGGTGAGTTTCCTGACACTTCCTTAGGGATATCCTGGATTGCTGAGAGACTTGACCACTAAATACTCCTTTGTTGCTTTAAAACAGCTCTTATACCTCAGGTCCTTCTCTTGTGAATCTTTTTATATAAATAATTGTGATTCCCTTTGACATGAAACTGTCCCTAAGCAGTACAAATAGTCATGGTCTATTGATCACAAGGTGGGAGACAGAGTCACAAGGGGAGGAGGGAAACAGAGTCACAAGAAGAAGAGGGAAACAGAGTCACAAGAGGAGGAGGGAAACCGAGTCACAACGGGGGGCAAACAGAGTCATAAGGAGAAACAGTCACAGGAGGGAAACACAGCCACAAGGAGGGAAACAGAGTCACAAGGAGGAGTTCTCTTCCTGAGGTCTAACAATCTCAATAGTTCTAGCAGTAAAGGATTCTGGGCTTGTGTTTGAACGTGGGAACCAAGAGCATTTTCAGCTATGAGACATGTTTGTCAGGAGTAATTTCCCCTTCCTATTCAATTTGTTGTTAAATTTTTGCCACATGAAACCAAAGACAGGTTTTTTCAATATCTTGGGGAAGAGATATCTCCATGTTTAAAGTATGACATATAGAGTGTGGTTCAGAAACCAGAAATGTACCAGTCATTTCTTAAATCATGCCACCAAATCTCTCCATTTGCTGTTAGGAAGATGGGTGAGTCAGCAGAGGATGATGGGAAAATGTCAATTTTAACAAGTACTCTGGTCATCCAAGGTGAAGGAGCCCAACCTGAGTTATTTAATAAATATTTAATCACTTATATTAATTGACAGAGCAATCAGCAAGTTCTCCATAAAGCCCCTAATTGCCAAACATTAAAAATGTTGGTACTGCCTGTTGGTTGGAGGCCTCTGACTGCTGTTTACCATAAGTTTTGTTTACATTCTTATTTCCCCAACAGCAATTAGGCATCTGGCCTGTAGACCTTTTAATTATTACATTGCCTTATTGTTTATCAATTATTCTTCAGAAACTAGAAGGTAATTTTGTCTTTAGTTAGCTGAACTCAGAATAAAGAAAACATCTCCCTCTGTTTCTTTAGTAGTTACATCCACATTAAAAACAATTTCAATACTTAGCCAAATTTAGATGAAATAATGAACCTAGCAAGTCTTTACCATGCACATATTTCAGTGACCATATTCCACTCAATTCCAAAAGTATGTTTTTTGTCAGGAGACAAATTAACATCACATTGTATAGTGTTGGGACTCATCTCTCTGCAAGGGTTGGAGTAAATAAATGCCTTTGAGTCATGTCATTGACCACAGTCAGAAAAGAAAGAAAGTACATAAGCTTAGTGTTTTGAAAGTTTTCTGTGGTAAGTGGGCTTCTCTGGAAATCTAGAATTTAGAATTCTCTGGGCCTTTGTTTTATTTTGACTTCCAGGAAGGGGGCTTCCAGAGGTAAGGCCACAAAGAAAGATACTGACTGCCCTTTCACCTCTGGCCTCAAGTGGGAATGAAAAGAATGACATGGAACAGAAATAGGAAAAGCTATGCAGTAATTGGCAAGACCTGTAACCTAAACCATGTGACTGTGACAGGGGCAGGTCATATCATCTTTGGAAGGCTATTCTATTCTACCTCAATAAATGAAAGCAAATTCTCAGACTGTTTCCTGTCATACAAATGTTCACTGGGACGTAAAATGTATCTTGACGCTACCTTCATGTACTAACCCTGTTCTGCCTGCTACCGTGACCCACACTATTAAATCCTGCCTGAGCATGAGGAATATTTGTTTCATACTGAAATCAATCTCATTGTGATTTCTTGATATGAACCAATGAGAATGACAAAGATTGATACTGTGGTCTCCTTCATCCATCCGGTTTCATATTTATTTAAAGCCTAGAACACTTTGCATTTTTGTCCTGACACTTGACACAAAATATCAGTAACTATATTAGCTTGTGTTTTGATAGACATGAAATGTCAATATATTTCCCTGCCTCAAGTAGTATCTATTTCAATTTACATGACTATATGCTTTAAGTAATATAATATAAAAATCTGCATCAGCCAGAGTTTTAAAAACTCAAATTTTATCTTGGATGTCTTGGGGGAAGGTGGCTTTCATAATGAACAAAGATGGAAGTCAAATGTTCTCTGCTATTGCATCTATTATGGGGGAAATGGTTTTCTCTATGTTGATTTTTCTTGGAGTAAACCAGCACCTTGGTCCATATTCATCATGCTGACTTTTAATTCCAAATCTAAGCTGTACTTTGCCATGAAGTAAAAGAAAGTGAGGTGGACTCCAGCAGATCCCTGAAATTTGTTGCTCATAAAGAGGCCAAGGTCACCAGGGTGAGCTCAGGGGAGGAAGGGCTTCAGGGTAGCCAGCTGCCCTGTGGCTCACCAGCTAGAGCACCATGAATGATCAAGCTGTAGTCTCTGGGTCTTTAATATGGGAATTGTAACCAATACAGAATTTCCATGAAGATAAATTAGCCTTGTACAAATTCTACCCCTTACTAAATGCTTAATGAATGTACCAAGTAGCTTATAGATGAGAGTTAGAGTACAAGATTTGCTTATTGTCCATATGGTACCATGTGCTGAAGCCAGGGTACCAAGCATAGCTCTAAGAATGAAGAACCTGGAAGCTTCATCATGTACTCAAACCAAGGACTAGATGTTAGAACTAGTGACATGGACCCAGATATGGGAAGCTATACCTTTTTAAAGTCCTAATATTTACATTAGAAACACCCCTGCCTTGTCCTTTTAAAGTGTGCACAGAATAGGATTGGAAAAGTAGGCTTTCTGCAGAGCAGGTGTCTTGAAAAGGAACCTATTCAGCAGACACCTGACCTACCCTAGCACTTGATAGTGCTGACTTGTGCCTTTCTCATGAGCGATGCTGCTGAAAATGTGTGAGTAACCTAGGAATTGTTACCTTTAACACACTTTACAAATTTTATAGACCCAGCATCATAGGGGAGCAATAGTGGCCTAGAGAGATGGAGCAATTTTCCCACAGTCAGGGGCTCGTTACTAAAGGAGTCACAACTGTTGTCTGAGCCTCCTGAATCTGTGTTTAGCTTCTCCAGCACATTGCCCTACTATTCTCAGGACCATGGAGAAATGCAAGGGTTTGGCCCATCAGTCTAATTCAAAATATTTGGTGGACAAGATAAGAGGATGATGTTTATGTTTTATTGGCTTTACAAGGGTATATGTGAAATGTTCATACATCAGATTATGTTCTTTCTAGCACTGAAATGTTTGTATGTTCAGCACAGGAGATTTCTAACCTTGAGCTAATGCAGACACTGTGTGAAATGAGAAATGTTTGTTGAAAAACTTCCCAAGCTATCAGAGCTTCTAGGCCTCCTCTGAAAACTTTGAAACTCAGCCATGTTCTTAGTATCACCACACTTACTCATCCAAAATGACATCAGATGCTGATCAACAGAGAATCTGTTCTGTCCTGCTAAGCTTATCGGGCAATTTGAAAAGCTAATAAGGATTTTTTCTTTCAGTGTAACAGTCTGTTGATAAAGTACTAAGTTAAGTGCTGACCAGACCGAGTCTTCAACTGTATGCTTTGGTCATATCATGTTATTTTCCAACAACAGCATGAGAGTCTTCTTCATCATTATCTCTGCTTTATAGGCAAGGGGAAAGAGGTGTTGGGAAGTCCAGGAACCTAAAAATCATCAAAATTAATAAGTGACAGAACTGTATCTCACCCTCGGACTGTTAACCTCTGCCCTCCACTGCTTCACACTCAGAGCAAAGGACATCCAAGTCTGACCCTCTCATTAAACACTTAAGTTGTGCCATGCACTGTGACAAATTCTGTGGTTACAGCTCCCAGGATGGAGCAAAAGGGCAAGCCATCCATTCCGTCCTGCACAGACATCAAGGCTGGTGGTAATGCCAGTGGTGTTGAGGGAGAGGCACAAGGCCGTTTTGTTCAAATTGTCTGTGTGTGGAGGTAAAGCTGCCGTTGACTGTCTAAGGACCTGGCAAGACGGCATAAATGTAAACTCTTCTTGGGAGACAGCATCAGTATCTCTGCCCATGTCTGCATGGATGCTTACATAAACGCGAACACACACAAGCACACACGCATGTGTGTGTGTGTGCGCACACACACACACACACACACACACACACACACACACACACACACCTGTGTACATATCACATTACATCCCACAGGAAAGATCTAAGCCTCAGTTTTCATCTGGGATAAAACTTTTCTTTCTGTTTTCCCCCTAATTTAGAAAGGAACCAAACACCACTTGAGATCATTTAACATCTTTATGATGTGAGCAAAAGGCCAGGAGATTCCAATCCTCCTGCTTATGGCTGCTTCAACCTTAGCCTCCCATCAATCCCTCCTCACCATGTCCCAGTTTTCTCTGTGTCTGGGTGAGAGACTTTGTTGTAGAGAGCAGACCTCCAGTGCCTGCTGGTAAAGACATGTGAACATCTTGAGAGACCCTGTAGGGCTCAGTTTCCATGGCAAATGCAGGGGCACTTGGCAACTAGAGCAGAAGCCCTCTCTCCCCCAGTGGCAGTGCTGCAATAGCTCACTGGGGGATCAGAGATGCTGCCAGTGTGTGGCCCAGCAGTAAAAGGGCCAGGCTTTCCCTTTCTCTAAAGAGTTTCAAAGAGGGCTTCTGTCACCTTTGTTGCACCTGAATTCAAGAGTCCTAGTCCTTCCCATTTTCTGAATTCCTCATGCAGTCTCTAGGCAGGCTTACTAGACAGGACACAGCAGAACTGCCCAGCTGCCTCTCTCCTTGCCACCTCCACCCTCCTTGAGTAACCATGAGTTTTCCCCATTGTTCCACAGCCTAGGCAACCAGCTCCTCCTCTCTGTCCCCTGTTTCCAGTGGGAGAGTTTCAGAGCCCACAAAGAACTCATTCCAGGACTTGTGAGGAAGGGAGAAAACCTGAATTTCTCTGTTTTGGTTAAGACTCTGTTAAAAATTTCAGGGGGCAGCGGTTCAGAAAAATCAATAAATAAAACATCCTGCCCTTCTGAGAATGAAAGCAACAGGCAACTTCAAACATCGGACAGATGAGCATTCAACTAGTAGTTTTATTTTTTGGTAAAGCTAATTAGAGAATACCATGTAGCCTTGATTGACCATTAAGTAGTCCAAATAATTGCCTTAACATAGCCTCTAAACTAAACCAGCTCCCTACTGTCACCACAGCATGAGAGATGATATCTATATAATTGTCTCCCCAGTATGAAACAAAAGAGGAAAGGCTAACCTGGGCATGCTCAGATGCAGCTTTAATTTTACCAACTATTTCCACCAGGGAGTCTTTATCCGAGCTGTCTTCCTGTTGTTGTTGTCTTCTTAATAGTTGTCTTTTGTTTATTTGTTTGGTTTTGTTTTCCCCTTGAGGAAAGAACTGGAAATTCCCTTCTTGCTGTGACTTGGGGCAGGCATGGCAGAGAAAAGATCCCCCCCCCCCCCAGGAGGAGAATGCATCTCGTTGCTTTCATCGCAGCCAGGACACATCTAGATCACCAGGCAGAAGCATGGAAGGAAGGCAGATTTACAGTGGTTGGACATGCTGGTGGCAAGAAAAATGGCCAGTAAACCCAGAGTAAGAAAAAGGGATCTGGGCAGTTTTACTTGTGGGTGTGAGAGCCCTAAGACCCAGGAAAGGAAATGACATCAAGGAATGCAGGTTGGTGGCTGGATGAATGCACTGTAGGTGGCCACCTGTGTGTCCCACTATAGGGTGCTGAGCTTCTTCAGTGCAGGTGAAATGGGATTGGACCTTAACCCTACACCACAGCCAATAGACTATGAGACAGATCAATGCAAATCAGCACAGGAGTCATCATGAATTCTAAAGCAATGGCCACCTTTTATAAAGCAGTTGGCTGGGAACTTCAATAAACATCAATGCCCTGTACACAAAACCAACAAAAGGTACTATGGGGACAATTAGAACACAGCCTTTGCAGAAACCAGTACCACAGCATCAGTGTCCATATGTGTGATGATGGTCCATTTGCTATTTAGGCAACATTAATGTTCCCAGCATAAACATACCAAAAAACAAAGAAGGATTCAGAGTATTTAGCTTATTCCCAGAAAACTTAGTAACCAGGCCAAAATCATGACAGAGATCATGCATATATATGTGTGTGTGTGTATATATATATATATATATATATATATGTGTGTGTGTGTGTATATATACATATATGCATATATTTGCATGCATAAGAAGAAAATGAATAAACATAGCAAGTTGCTAATAATCTGTGGCTAGAAGTCAAAGTTATACAGCTCTACATTGTTTATTAGATTTTCTTGAAGCTCTTTTGTGATTTTGAAAGTCTTATAAATAAAACCTGTTGGAGGAGAGAAACAATAGAGAGGAAATGGTGCTGATCAAGAGGCACAGCTGATGAGTTGGGGGATCATCACTGGACAACTTTGGTTCCCTCAGGACTTGGGAGGCACAATGGAGATGCCCTAGGAATTTGGATCTTTCAACACTGTACCAGAGAAAAGGAATCAAAATCACATAGCAGTGGGAATCGAAAGTGAACATGAAGCATGAGAGAGAATCGTCCTTTCTTCATTTCACCCCCTGGACCAGGCATCTCTGAGAACGTGGCCCAAGACCACTGCACTGTGCACTTTGGGTCTCAAGGGAGACCCACATCAGAATTTAAACATCTACAATGGTTAGCATTATCACTTAGCCTCAAAATCGCTAAGCATCTCAAGCAATCTTCTTTCCAGAGAGTTACCATAGGGTTTGTTTTGTCTTTTCATAGATCGACCAAATCACATGCCTCCTTGTTAGGTTTTAGAATCCTTTTGTGACTATAGTGTCACCAGAGAGACCTTGCTAAATTTAGCCTGGTTGCTAATTAGGAACAGAGGACATGTAAAGCTTGAGGCTTATACACAAGCCTTGGCAGGATTCCAAGATGTGGAATCAAGTCATCATTTAGACTAGAAAAAAATCCAAGGGTAGATTATTACCTTGGTGACTGACCTACTCATACTGTAAGTCTAATTTCCAGGTCTCCTGAAGTGTCTGAGTGCCTGTGCATTGTTAACTATCTTCCCTTCCAGCATCCCCTGCTGGCTCCCTGGAGAAATGAAAATGCAGTGAGAGTGAGCAAGAGGTAAGGGAAGATCAGGGTTGAGAAAGTGTGTATGTTGACTCTACACAGGAAGCTGTCATTGCATGGAGTGCTGTGTGTAATGAATGACAGGCTGTGCCCATTGAGAAGAGGCATGGGCTCTGCTGGAGGCCCATTACCCCGTTGCCATATTTACATCGCTGTAGATCCCGTCAGCAGCTGCAACCACAACAGCTATACTCACCCTCTAATCCAAGAGAAAGCAGGTCTTTCAACTCAGACTTGTGGCATCTGCACAGCTGTGTCCAATGCTACAGAGCTGCTAGTATTTAAAGCAAGAAGAGAACAGTGCCTGGGATATTTGTCACTCCAAGGCCACAATCATTTAACCAAAATAACTTGAAAAGGGTGTTGTTCTCTCTGGGAGCCATGTGTACTATCCTGGGGCACTGGAAGGGCTGGAGAAACTGCGGAGTTCTGCCCTTTCTTTCTTCTTTACAGGGATACCACCATATTTGTTGTGATGATGAAGAACTTGTTAGGGAAATAAAACAGAACAGTGATGAAAAGAAAAGCTAGGGAAGCAGAAGAACTCCAGTGCTGTTGAGGGCCTGCCTGTGGAGGCGTATTTACCACAAAATAAGAAAACAGTAATAGCCCAGAACTGTCTGTTTGTTCAACTCCAACTTGAATGATACCAAAGATTAAGTCTTCATTTCCAATTGTTTCATGCCAAGGCGGTTCTATTTAAGGTCCAAATATGTGCACCGTATGTCATACTGTAGCTTGACAATTACCTCAACAGGCAGTGTCAGACAGATGGTGAACATTACTACCAGGCGCACATACATTCAGAATTAAACATTTAAATAAATTCAGGCCTGTCTCAAGCTTATTAAAGGGATTTGTGTCTATAAAGCCATTTGGGGCATCTGCATATGCTAAAGTTTCTTTTGTATCTTGAATAGTTTTGAGTTGACTCTAGTACCTTCTGGCTACAGATGACAAGTGGTGTCCCCTGCTCTTGGAGCCCTGAACCTGCAGTAAAGTTACTATGAAGCCACTTATAGAGAGTTCAATGTCCATATCACAGCCATGCATTGCTGCCCAGGAAATGGTGGAAGGTTGTCTGTGGGAAACATGAACTGTCTCTCCTAAGCACCTGGAAATTTACAGTTAATGATTACAAGCTGCAAAGGAGACCAGGCCAGAATCTCTCCGGATTAAACGTCAGATCCAACAAGTTTTGAACATGAATGTCCCAAACTGCAAATAAAAGTCAGCATTCAATAGGGGTGCAGAAGTAGGACCTCTGAAGGGTTGTCTTCAAAGCTTCCTGCCAACCATGTCAAGGCCACTTTCCACGGTCTTCTTCCAGGAACTTTGGATGCTACTTGGCATTGGGAACAGGTTCAGAGTGGTTCATGATGGGCAACTGAGTGAATTTGGGAATGAGATTCTAGAATTTTATTAAGTTGCTAGGGCTTCCAAAGTCACCCTTCAAGGAAGTGGCCCATGGAGTGGTCTCTCTGGGCTGCTCACATACATAATTCCATGGCTAGAATTATTTCCTTCATTATAGTAGCAGCTTCTTTCCTTAAGGTTTTTTTTTTTTAAGACAACTCCTGCTTATGTGCCTAGTGCTTGACACATAAAAGAAATTCAAGAATTTGAAAAGAAGAAAGAGAAGAAATGAAGATAATGGGGAGGGTATCATCCACGAATCAAAACTTCAGTTTTTCAAATATGTGTAACCTCCATATGTTTTCCTGAGAGTACAAGCCTAATGTAGTAGCAAAACACATATAATACTGATTCTTGGCTTTTCTGAGTTCAAGTTCTAGCTCTGTGGTTAGTTCTGTGGTTACTATCTGTATGATTTTGTATTACTTCTCGACTTCTATGTGTCCTGATTCTTTTTTTTTTTTAATATTTACTTGTTACTTCAGGTATATCTCCATCACAGTGTCCTCTTTCCACCTCTCCCAGTCCCATCCTCCTACCCTCTACCCACCCCCTATCCCTTCCATCACACTCCTCTGGAGTGGAAGGTCCCTACATAACACTCCCCCACCCCATTTCAGCAGTCATATGAGGGCCAAGAGAAAATAGGAGCAATAATCATTCTTTTCCAGGGTTACATAATACATTTGTTATATGGACAGTAGTGCCTGTTGCTGTTTTCTGCTGTGACTTTTGTTTGGGGAGCCAGAGCCAAAGCTTAATGATTTTCTTCAAGTAGCCTCCATTCCTGGGTGTGATTCCATTTTGATCTCTTCACCTCTGCTTGCTAGATTGGGTTTCCATTCTGCATTTGGTAACACCTCCACCCTCAGACACTAAGCAATGATCTAAACCTAATCTTCAGAGTTATACATTCTTTCAGGTGGTTGTATGCAGAGGCAAGTGCAAAATTCTGGTGGGTACCTGTGTCTCTAAGAGAGAGGGGGGAGAGGGGGAGGGGGAGAGGAGAGAGGGGGGAAGGGAGAGGGAGGGGGAGGGGAGGGAGAGGGAGGGAGACAGAGAGGAAAAGAGAGAGAGAATAAACTAGACTCCTAGGTCCAGTGCAGCAGCCTTTCTACTGACTGCTCAGAAGAATCCGAGCCATGGGAATACGTGGAGGGATTGTTGGAAGAACAAGTCTCAGTTCCATTTTGGTTCCCCTTAAAAAAGCAGCTTGGTCTAATGTCTTAATTATCCAGCCCTTGGCTATTGTACCTTTGATTTCTATTCTCAGCTTCGTATTGGAATACATGCACAACATTCCTCCATGTTTTCTGTTGCCTAATAAGTAACCTAGGTTCCCTGGCATAGTACTGAGGCCTCCAAAACAATGGCCCTGAATTCTGGCAGCTTTGTCTCATTATGCTCAAGTTTGTGGGTGCCCCTGTCTTTATACTTTTGATCATTCTCTTTGCCCAACAATGTCCACCACACTCTTCTAAGATAAGAAAGTAAAAGTAACATTTAAGATGTTGTTCATCATTTTAGACATATAAATGTTATCCTACAGATTCTTAAAAATTGCCCCAAAACTTGGGGCAGCGGTATTATCTGCAAACTAGTGAAAAATGAAAACATTTAGATCATTAACAAATTGAATAAGAAATTATGGAGGTGGGGCCCTAAAGTAAGGGCCCTTCTAGGGATTTTGATGCATATTGGTTTGAGGGTCAGAGCCTTGGACTGTCATTTAAAATACATTATTCTCTTCTTTGGTTGTAAAATGATTTTTTTCTTTATTTGTATCTTCATGATATGGTGATCCTCACCCTCCTTTCTTTCCTTTTCTGCTTTGGGGCAGAGATTCTGTAAGATACATGTTTTGTATCTTTCAACCTGGCCCGAAGGGGATTCTCATGAGTCTGTTAACATGTTTATTGAACTGTAAGTAAACACCCACTTCAGGTACAGGCCCTTGCATATATAAATGAGAAATGCATAACACCTAGTCTGACGGAGTTTCCCATCCAGATGGAATGTCAAGTCATGTGAGTAGAAAATAATCATCTAAATCAGAGAAAGGCAGCATGAGGGACAGTGACTGTCATTGGACACCAGGAGAAGCTAGGACTGCAGGCAGGTTTTTAGACTGCTTGTGGAAAGGTGGGCCTAAATAAGGCTGGAAGGCAGGGGCTGCCCTGTACCAGAAGAATTAAAAAATGCCTCCTTGAATGAGAGCAGAGAGGTTCATCCACAGACCTTACTCCTCCTCCAGTATCACCAGCCATGTGTCACTGAACTCTTGGAGGACTGAATACAACCCATAAATACTTTATTTTTATGACTCAGAATAATTTGGTATTAATACCTTGTTAGAATTAACCAAGTACATTATAACCTAATTTATGAGATGAAAATCTGAGTATGTAATAGATATCTACAAGCACCACCTTCTAAATGAATGTTAATGTACAAAGCTTCCAGTTTCCTTATGTTTTAAATGATGACCATGAAACTAGTTTTTAAATCATGCTTGCTGTTGTTTGAGCTACTAATTTGCAACTTAGCCCTCTCCGACCTTCAGAACTATCTTGGGAAAATCATGGAGGAAGCGGGGTGATTGGCTGTATCTCTACATCCCTTCTGGGGATCCTCTGATGTGGAGGTTACTAATCCTCAGGCTGCCCTAAGATCACCAGTGTAGTACCCTGTGCTTCCACTTCCAGGTATAGTTTGCAGTTGTGGAGGTGGGAAGTGCCTTAGAAATGCCTTCAGAATACAGTTGAAAAAAGAGATGCACCAAGCTGTAGCATCTCTTGACCAGAACCTACTGATGGGTAGTGGCTGCATCTAGTGGATCCCACATTTCCAGCCTCCCTCATCAGTTTCTACCACCACCTGCCAAATTTTGGCCCCAAGTCTGAGGTCATCATTCTGCTTTGCTCCTTCCACACATCTGGCCTGCAATGTAGCCCCTTGGTAATGCCAATTTACCAAAGATTTTATATATATATATATATATATATATATATATATATATATATAT
>CAJQZJ010032702.1:3385004-3420778 GCA_907164525.1 Lophiomys imhausi | reverse complement strand
TATATATATATATATATATATATATATATATATATATATATATTATAATATAATGTGTGTATACACATACACATATGATATCCACAGGAGGTAGAAGGGAAAGGAGGAACTATGAGGGAATATAAGAGAGTTGAATACTAACTTTAAAACTTGGGTTTAGAGGCAGGCAGATCTCTGAGTTAGAGGCCACTGGTCTACAGAGTGAGTTCCAGGACAGCAAAGGGTATATAGAGAAACCCTGTCTTTAAAAATATTTGGGGCTGGAGATATAGCTGCTCTTCCAAAGGACTCAGGTTCAAATCTCAGCACCCACATGGCAGTTCAAACATTGTCTTTAATGGCTGGGTGTAGTGGCCCACATCTTTAATCCCAGCACTTGGGAACCAGAAGCAGATGGATCTCTGAGAGTTCAAGGCCAGCCTGATCTACAGAGTGAGTTCCAGGGTAGAGCTATACAGAGAAACCCTGTCTAGAAAAACCAAAAAAAGAAAAAACAAACAAACAAAACAAAAAACTTTGTTTTAATGGGGAGCACACTGTCTTCAGTAAAGATTGAAGACAAGAATGGTTTTGACCAATTTCATGCCACTCGTGTGCTATGAGGGCCTTAAGGGGCTATAGTTTCCAGAATTATTGAAGATTAAACTGCCTGTCCTGGAGAAGCACTTTGCCTGGCCTTGTGTTTGTTTCTGTTGAAAAAAAAAAAAAAGAACGTTTTTTTCTAACTGACATAATCATACATATTTATGAGTACAATAAGATATTTTGATGCATGTATACAATGGGTGGTAATGAAATTGGGGTAATTAGCATATCTTTCATCTCAAACATTTATCATTTCTTTGTTTTAAAAGGATTCAAAGGTTTTTGTAGTTATTTTAGAATATAGAATAAATTATTTTTAACTATAATGAAGCAAGATTTTTGTCTGTTAAATTCTTAAAGTTCTTTAGCATTGCCAACATGTGGCATAGGCACCATGCCTCACATGTTCCCTTTGAACCTGACCTTAGTTTTAGAGTATAAAGATCACTAAGCTTCAAATCACATCAAGACATTGGTACAGTGAACCACTAATATTGTCATGTCCACTGCTAATCACTTATGTAGCTTCAAGCAGTCTTTTAGGTGTGTGGTCAGGATACCAGGGTTATTGTTCACATGACTCCAAGGGGTGCAATTCACATTGTGATGTGTTGTGCCGTTCCTCTGGTGTGTACGTCACCTTATTATTTGATTGAGGGAGCACCATCTTCAGGACAATAAGCTAATAGTATTATCCAAGAATCACACCTGGTATCCACACAGCTAAGCCACCAAGAGCCAGTAGATCCATTAGGGAATGAATACTAAATATCAATGCAGTCCTGATGGGAGGACTCACTGTAGGAATGTAGGACCTAGAGATGAGCAACTTGGACAGGCACTGTGAATTCTCTGATTCTGGGAAAGGACTTGAGATTATGGTATCAATATTAGCACAGGAAAGAAGACAGTTGGCTGAAAAAGACTGCAAGCCCTTGCCTACTGGAGCTTAATCTAATGAACAGAACATGCCTGAAAATCCTCCCATATACAAATGTGGGAGGGGCTGGGGCCTCATAAATGTCCCAAAAAGGGTCATGTGCCTCATGACCCAGTTTCCTTACCATGGTTCAATCAAGAGAGACTAGAACATAAAGAGTCCAGGAACTGAATGGTTTCCATGAACCTTCTCGGTGAGCTAGCTTTCTCTGAATCCTTCCCTTTCTCTTTCCAGAGAAGTTAAAAACAAGCTGGCATCCTGAATGAGGATCCTGACAGGGCATTTGGAACCATGTGTCTCCAGCTTGTGAAAAGCTTGAGCCATCATAGTACAACTTTACAATGAGGCTCTCTCATGTCATTTTCATATATTTTGACTCTGTGGGCCAAACTTGGAGAAGAACCAACAAACAAGACAGTTACCTTTCTAAAAAACTACCTTTTCCACTATGCAGTCATTCTTCTGGGCCCTTTTCACAGCCAGAACTGTAATTTGGGTGGGTCTGAAAAGAAAGATAGAGATAGAAAAGCTGTTTTTGGAAACCAGAGAACCACACTCTAAAATATGGTTGCCTAAAGAACTGAGCCTGAGGCCAGTAAACCATTTGATTCTGCTTACACAGTCACCCCAGCAAGCCCTGTGTGAACGGATGAGTTTATCAGTAGGAACACCACGGTTAACAAGAACGCTGTAGACCCTGATTTCTGGAATCGTTTCTTAGGGACTGAAAATCATACTAGCATTGTTACTCCACCTTAACTTAGCTCATTAGCATATAGAGCCCTCTGGTACTTCACTTCAGTTCTGTAAAATGAAAAATGTAAAATGTACCTGGGTCTTACAAGTCACATAAAAGCAGCTACAAAAGACTGTTCCACAGTGAAATAGTAGTGTAATGATTTTGCACCTTGCAATAGTGCCCAGCTACCCACAGCGTCCATCGACACATGAGAGTGACTATGTCCTCTTGCTTTTCAATGCTGTTAATCTAGTTCAGGAACTTAAAACCATTACGGTAAAACTGAGCAGACTTAACAAAAGCCTAATTTACAATCATCTCCATTCTGTTGTGATTCCCAGGGAAATAGGAAGATACATAGAAACCGACTGCTTGCGGTCCTGCCCCTCTGTTGTGCTTATGGATACACAGCTAGGAGAAGTAAAGTCCCATATAACTAGTGTGGAAATTGTGTATCAGTATGTGCTATAGAACTCTGCCCTTGGCCAGCAGATAATAAATAAGTAAGGCTGCTTCACATGGAAACAGAAGTTAGTTTAGCGAGGCCATCATTACCATGATGACTATTGATGAATTATAAGACCTCGGACTTGCTCATGCAAAATCATCACCAAGTGCCAAATATTCTCCAAGTCGGTCGAATACAATGTCTTCTGTGTCAAGGATCCCACACTCAGCGGCAGCTGTTTGAATAATGCATTTTTCTTATCTCTGTGTTAAAAAGAATGAAGGCTATTGAGGGTTATGTTGGGGTTTGTGCAGAGTTTGCTTTCCTGGGAATCCTGAAGTGTATTGTAATTCTTCAGGAAGAGCGACACCGTGCACTGTAGAGATTGCAGCTGTGTAGCTGGGCAACCCATAAGGAAGGAACTATCACCTGCTGTCTTTACTGTCCAGGAAAAGATACTGTTCTTGCAATTAGTTCCATGGCTGTCCCTGAACCTTGCAGCTTCCTGGTTTTCTCTTTGCATAGTCAGAGGTGGGAGCATTAGGAATTGGATCATGGACTCTTAGACTGGAAGGCAGAGGATGGCTGGAGGGTAGACAGCCCCAACTCTGAAATCCACCTACTCCAAGGACTCTCAAAAAACCACAGCTGAGTGGTTTTCATTTTGTTTTGTTTTTAGGAAAAGTCTATTTGCTCCCTTCCAGGCATTCATTACACACCTATATTGTGGTCCAAGGACTTCTATTTCAAGTTTTTCCTTTTCTTTTTTTGTCACACCTTAAGTAACCCAGACTGGAGCCAAATATATCTCACTGCCCCCCTCTCCACAAAGGAAAAAGTTCCACATAAGATGGAAGCTTTGGGGTTTTTGTTTCTCTCACTGTAGTTTTCCATTTCCTTCTTCTCCATGCAGGAAATTATCACTTGGGAGGAGTATTTCTCTTGCGCTTGGAATGACCCTCAGATGTTGTTTTCTTCATGCTGCTCTCATTTTTAAAAAACAGCAATCTACACTCTGTGCGTCTGGTTCTTCACCTGTACCTCTCCTAGCCCTAAGTATACTGACCTCTCCTCAGAAACTAACAAAACTGCCCTATGTGCCATTGGCATGTGTGGACATCCTCAGTATTTTAGGAATGCCTGAGGCCACGTCCTCTGCAGGAAAATATTTGTCCATGCATGAATGTCTTAGCCACCCCTATCCACTCACTCTTGTCACTGTTTTCTACTCAGTCAGGTCACAGCAACTTAGTTCAAGCATCACATCCCTCGCAACACAAGTTTATGGGGCTTAACTCTCTGTGACCAGATTCTATGCCAAGAATGTCTCCAAACTCATTAGATGCCAATGACCAATAACCTTAGTGAGATGAGGATAATCCCTGATGGCAGGGATAAGACTGTTTTGTTTTCACTTTTTGAACTTGAATCACAGATTTCAGTTTACAGGTGTGATTGAGGGCATGGTACAGGAGTTTGATCTTTAGTGTTAAAGTGGAAAGAAAGGGAAGGAGTGGGGAGGTACAGAAGAGAAGGGAGCTTTTGGCAAAAGAAAACCTGAGAGAAATCTGGGAACAGAAAGCCAGGGGGAGACTTTGTTGTGCCGATTATTTACAGTGTAAAATATGAGCAATTGGAGGTCTCTGGCTCATTCCCTTTTAGACAGAGAATGAAAGTACAAAAGCTTGGATAGTAACACAAGCAATTGTTTATGCAGAGAAGGTTGAGAGTAAATCCAACAATCACTACTATATGGAAACCAGCTTTTAGCCAATAAACACCAAGAGAGCAAAAACCATTTGTAGAATATGAGATCAGGTAGGCTTTAATCATTTAATCAGTGATAAAATGTTTTCCAGAGCACCCCTTGTTAAAAAACAAAACAAAACAAACAACAAAAACTGTGTGGCCCCAAATGTCTCCAAGGAGACGCAGCTTCTGGCCTGAAACTGAGCCTCATCCTCTCCCTGGCTGCCACTGTAGCTGATGTTTGGTTACCAGGAGCGACCCACAATTATTATATAAGGCTCCAGTTGAATGTGATGGTTCTTTCTGCTCCTGCCATTTATATGTGAGTGCCTGTTCTTCCTAGTCAGCACATGACAAGGATGATTGACAGGGTCCAGGCAATTCTTTGAACTTCCCAGTGCCTCCATCATCACTGGCACACACTGCTCACACATACTCACACACCACGCCTCCTGCTGGGAGAGATCCTCTTGTTCTATTTTCTCCATCTATGTTTATCCTTCCTCATATTTGTTGACCATACAAGTTCTTCTGGACATAATCCTGGGAGAAAAGGAAGAAAGTTTCTCCTTAAGCAAGACCTTTGCTGAACCTGTCTTTATAGGCCTGCTCACTTGTGATCCTGTCTCCAGAGTGTGGGGGCTATTTTCACCTGTCAGTGTTAGAGGGACCAGTGGGTGATACACAATTAGTTTCCCTTTGGTTTTAAACAATAGTTTAAAACTTGCTGTAGAGAATTATATCCTAGGGATTTATTTCACACTTAATAAGTCATAATGAAAAAGGAGTGCTTTGAGGAAACTGAGATCCAAGGAAGCCGAGCCCCTGGATCCTCAGCTCCTGGAGTGAGGAGGAAGAATCTGCCTCCCGTGACACAGTCTCGTGCTCAGTTTCTTCTCACTTCAATACCTTCCCACATAGCAGACAGACTATAGACACGGGGTGCTTCAACACTGTTTACTTCACATCTGGGGCATGACCTACAGTGAGGTAACTGAGATACCAGAAAGCTGTGTCTGAAACTTTAGTTGTAATTCTATCTGTCCAAATACAGTGTATGTGTGGACATAGGGCGGGGTAAGCCAGGTTTGGAGGTATTGCCACTGGGCATGAATCTTTAGACAATTTAAAATGCTAGTTACTTCCAAGAGGTATCCCATGCACATCTGTATTCCAGCCACAGATGGCAAACACTGCTGGAATACTGTGCAATGTAAGTTACAGTTAAGGGATTCAAAGTCAAATAATGGAAGTTGGGACCTGGCACATGCATCAGGGAACCCACAGATATTATGGGAGTGAAGGGTGCCTGCTAGATGCCAATGTTGCCCATCCTTTGAGGCAAAGGTCCTAAGCACTCACGAGGAAGCTTGGATTTTGTGTTATTTTGCCTATAATTGTCTAATTGTTCTGCTTCAAGCAGAAAAAGTAACATAAAACTGAACTGGAAAAGTGTGTGTGTGTGTGCCATAACAAGACTGGAAACCACTGTGTCTAATGACTTAGGTTCAAGGAGTCCAGATGCAAAATCAATTTTGCAACATTCATGATTCAGTCTTAAAGATTCATGACTCCATTTGGGCCCCTTCACCCGTGCATTCATTCATAATTATATTCTTTGATGGCAGCCTTTAGGGAAGAGATGTCATATGTAAGTAGCTGAAAGAGTGACAGACTAGGGAGGACTGTGGAAGCCATTTCACCTTCAAGCTTCCACCTTTTGGTACTTTCCCCAGCTGACAGCACTGAAGTGCCAGGGGGTTAGAGTGCCTCTGCTCCTGCTTTGAGGTTCTGAACAATCTCATTAACTACAATGTAAACTCCACAAAGACCTCTCTAGGCCTGTGCCTAAGCTAACATAAAGCCAGCATCTAAAAAGAGGGCTCTGTGTGTGTGTGTGTGTGTGTGTGTGTGTGTGTGTAGTAAAAAAACAGGCCGTGAAGTTGAAAGGGAGCAGGTGACATATGAGAGAAGTTGAAGGGAGGAGGGGAAATTGGTGCAAATACCGTACATATATATGAAATTTAAAAATAAATATTTAATCTAGTAAAAAAAAAAAGCCAGTGAGACAATCATCTTCTTGTGGAACTTGTTTTCTTTGGATTTTGTTGTTGTTCTCTTCTGTTTGTGACAGAGTCTCAGCTGTAGCCCAGGCTGACCTGGAGCTTTCTCTGTAGCCCAGGCTAACCTAAAATTTGATTTGTAGTTCCAGGTGACCTGGAACTTACTATATAGGCCAAGGTGACCTCCTTCCATCTCAGACTCTAAAAGTGATGACCGAACTTAAACAAGGGTTGGGGCATGGTGGTGGTGCATGCCTTTAATCCGAGCACTTGGGAGACAGAGGCAGGCAGATCCCTGTATGTTCAAGTTCAAGGCCAACCTGGTCTACAAAATATGTCCAGGACAGCCAGGGCTATTACACAGAAAAAGCGTGTCAAAAAAAAAAAAAAAAAAAAAGGCCTGATGTGTCTGGCCTTCTACCCCACAAAGCCTGGTCCCAACTTTGCTATTACAAGGTAGATAAAGCAAACATGGCCAGTCCCGCATACATTTAGCAAGACTGAGTTTTGTGAGCCCTCACACACTCCCTTCATGATGACTGTCATCTCGTCTAAGTATAAAAGGAGCCAGAATCTCTGCCTATTATTTTCAGATTGCTTGCTCTGCAGGAAATCGTGTCAGTTCCTTTGGAGATCTGTGGCTACACCGTACTCCTCAAGCCCTTACATCATTACCTGATGACTTGGAATGCTGGTGGCACATTATCAGAGCTGTGGATTTCTGGAAGCCACAAGACAACAAGAAAAGGAGCCTCATTTGGCCTATAAGCTTGTTAAACACCTTGGGCTGAGCACAGCAGAATACAAACATTCCTTCCCCCTAATGTTTGTCAAGAAGACTGCAGGGACTTAGGATAGTCATAAATCATGGCCCTTGCTTCAGACCGGGCTCTATAATAAAAATCTATTGCTATTGGTACAAACTGGCTTTAGTGTGTAAGTTAGTGACAGTTTTGTGTGTTATGTTTCCTCTGACATGACCAATGTATGGAGAGAACACTGCTGTGTCTGAGTATGGGTAGACATGCCTCAAGATTTAAGCCATTTTTTCCATCCTGAATTAATATGCCCCACCTAATTGTCCTCTACACAGGAAACTGAGAATTGTTCAGGGGGAGGAGCAGGGACTTTTCAAGCAGGTGGCTCGGCTCGAACTGTGTTTCCGCTTGCCTGCCTGCCATCCCCATGTGAGGCTGCTGATTGCAACTTACTCTGAGATTACCTTGGTAATAATTTGAGCCTTATCTGGGAAAAAATGTAACAAATTAATGAGGTTTGTGCTGATAAAAGGAATATAAAAGGCTTACTTTCCTAAAGGTGCCTGATAACATGGATAAATCATAGACAAATAGAAAGCTTGCTATAGTTTATGCCTAATTATGAACAACTTAATACCAAGTCAGACCCCCAAAGATTCAGGGATGTGATCATTCTGAAACCTAATTAGTTAGAAGGAGAAGGTTCTATGGTCTCAAGATTTTCATTAATGCAGAGAGTCTTTGCTCTCCTGACTCATAGTATCTTGCAGCAAATAAGGAAATTTACTTTCCACAGTAGATGAATTAGGTTCAGCCTTTTGATATATATTGCTTAATAATTGCTTTCCAGGATTACTCCAAGGCACAATATTGGGGTCTTTCCTAAGACCAGTAATCACAAAAGGTCTTACTGTCTTGTTACCCAGTAAAGTAAGCAAAGGCATATTAATGAGATGACAAAGGATTTGCCCCTCCACCCCCAAAAAATTGTTAATAGACCACATTTTGGAAGATCCTTGGCTTTCCGGTATCCCTACAGGCTGTTCTTTTCCTAAAGGGAGACTGTCTGGGTAGGAATGGGCTGCCTCCATGCTTCTCTTCTTCTCAGTCATTCAGTGTCTCATAGTACAGTCCTCTTGAGGTCCTCAGTTGCCACCCTTCCTTGTGACTTTGCCTCCTGGCAGTGCATGCATCCTGTCCTCCCTCTCCCTCTCTTCTCTCTCTTCCTCACTGGCTGATTCAAAGAGGTGGGGAAGGTGAAAAATGATCACCAGGGAATAGCAGATGTCAGAAATTTCTAATCATTTTTTATTAATATGTCTTTAATAGATTTTTATTTTTATTACATTTATTTACTAATTCAAGTTACATCTCCCTCGCAGCCCCCTCCCTCCACCCTTCTCAGTCCCACTCTCCCACTCTCTACCCCCTTTCTCAACTATCATACTCCTCAGGTGTGGGGTGCCCCCACATCTCAGCCCCCTCAGTTCATCAGTCATATGAGGGCTAAGATCATACACTCTTCGGCACTCCTCACTGTAGTCCTGCCTGTTTAGCAAACAGAGTTTGCCAGGTCAGGTGTGAAAAGGAGCCATACTGCACATTTGGTTGGATAAATAAAGCCTTCAGAACTTCCTGTTGCCTCTAGAGTAAGCAGCCCTCTTTTATCTCATTTTCCCACTTTCTCAGACTCTTTTACCTAGTCCTGATTCTCAGGTTTGATGGTTTTTTTATTTGTTTGAATGCACCCACTAGGAGGGATTGTAGGACGAAAACCAACCTGATCACTTTAACTGGCAACCTGTCTTAAATAATTTCTTCTAGAAAAGGTTAAGGAAATTCTTCCAAATTAGTTGGAACAGCTTATGAAGGTTTTGTATTGTATCTATTGTTACAAAAAAAGAGTCATTTTCTGAGACCAACAATTAATCCATGAGACCTTATAAAACTGAAAAGCTTCTGTAAGACTAAGGAGACTTTTGTTAGAAGAAACGACAACCTACTGAATTGGGAAAAGATCTTTACCAACCCCACATCTGACAGAGGGCTAATTTCCAAAATATATAAAGAATTCAAAAAATTAAATGCCAAGAAACCAAATAATCCAATCAAAAATGGGGTACAGAGTTAAAACAAGAATTCACAAAGGAGGAATCCCTAATGTCTGAGAGACATTGAAGAAATACTCAACATCCTTAATCATCAGAGAAATGCAACTCAAGATGACTCTGAGATTCCATCTCACACCTATCAGAATGACTAAGATCAAAAAATTCAAATGACAGCACATTCTGATGAGGTTGTGGATAAAGGGGAACCCTCCTCCATTGCTGGTGGGAGTGCAAACTTGTACAACCACTATGGAAATCAGTCTGGTGATATCTTAGAAAACTTGGAATAGCCCTACCTCAAGACCCAGCCATACCACTTCTGGGTATCCACCCAAAGGATTCCTCACCAAAAAACAAGGACATATCCTCATCTATGTTCATAAAAGCCTTATTTGTAATAGCTAGAAACTGGAAACAACCCAGATGTCCCTCAACCAAAGAATGGATAAAAAAAAGCTGTGGTACATTTACACAATGGAATACTACTCAGTCATCAGAAACAAGGTAATCATGCAATTTACAGTCAAATGGAACTAGAAAAGTTCATCCTGAGTGAGCTAACCCAGACTCAGAAAGATGCACATGGCATCTACTCACTTATAACTGAATTTTTGCCATAAAGTACAGGATAACTACCCTATAACCAATAGACTGAAAGGAAAAGAAACATGGACTTTGTTACACGTTAGTGGGACACTTTGCCCTAGTAGAGCCATCATGTAGGCCCCCAGTGCAAGAGGAAGCTCTTAGCTATTATTTGAGTGATGAACTGAGAGTGTGATGATATGTAGGGACACCCCACACTGGAGGAGTAGGATAGGTGGGAGAGGAGGTAGAGGGTGGGAGGGTGGGACTGAGAAGGGTAGAGGAGGGTGAAAACTGCAAACTAATTAATGTAGTTATTAGTAAGTATAAACTGTAATATTAGGAAAGCAGAGTGGCCGATGGAGTAGCCGGCGGCTTGGCAGAGGAACAGGCAGCCTGGCCTGAGTGCCTTCACCGGTTGTCTAACTTATCCTGGAGAAAAGAGCCCCGGGACCAAAGGTGGCCTACACCACCTATAACCTAAACTCTGTTAATTAATATAAGTTGTTATATTAGGCCCGTAGAATTACCAGCAGCTTGGTGGGAGATTCGCCTGGGCTCAAGGGGAGTCTGGGAATCCAACAGCCCAGGACTGCTTGGACTGAGGGCCTATAAGCCGCCGCAGTCTTTTCCCCAATAATTAAACACACCAAGACCTTTTAATATTTTAACACTTAGCCCTTAGCTGGGCAGACTCTCAATTAGCTACTCTAAGTTAACCCAAAACCAACATGTGCCTGTGAGTACCTTCCAGACTTCTCCAGATGTCTTTCTCCTTCTGTGTCTCCCGGCAGAAAGGTAAAAGAGTCTCTGTGTGTACAGAATTCCTGCTGATCTGAGGAAGTCCCACCTTCCTATACTCTTTCTGCCCAGATAATTGGCCATAAGCAACTTTTATTAACCAATCAAGAGAATGCCTCAGAAGGGGCGGTAACCAGATCTCAGCATTGAATTCAATGTATCAGAAACAATATTAGACCTTCTCTCAACAGGGAGGGGGCTGTGAGGGAGATGTAACTTGAAGTAATAAAGAAATGAAATTATATATAAAAAAGAAAAGAGTCTTTTATTAGACTAAAAGGGGGAGTTGCTGTGGGGAGGGTAGATATGCCTTAAATTTTTTTTAAAAAGCAGATAGGAGGGAGAGGGGAAGGAGGGTAGGAGAGTAGGACCAGGATGGGGGGAGGAGAGGGAGACTGTGATTGAGATGTAACTTGAAGAAATAAATAAATGCTAAAAAATAATTTTAGAGCTAACAAAAAGAAAGAATTCTCTTGGGGGAGGGGTCTGAGTCCACTGTAAAGTCCAGAAACTCTAGTCCCATGAGTTGTCAATTTCCATTGAGGGTAACAGAAGCTTGGAAGCCATGGGGGATATTAAATCATAAGGGCAGCTCCCTATGGCACTCCTTATGGGGCAGGGGGGTGAGGGAGAGAACTAAATGAAAAGAAGAAGTGCAGTGAGATTGGGTGCTGCCTGCATCCTCTGGAGGGAAGCCTCTTTAGATAGCAGCTCTCCCTTTGGGGTGGGATGCCAGTGGGTAGAGCAGGAGATACTCTTAGTTCCTAAACTAGAAGCTTGATTTTGCTAAGCCAACTCCTTGTGTTCATTCTAGTTCCTTTTTTATTCTTGTTCTAGTTGCTTTCTAGTAGCTGTTCTAGCTAGGTGTTTCCTCAACCACCTGTGGGATGCACACATTTCCTTCCCTACTGCTGAAGTCATGGTTATGCTGCTTAGAAGCTCACAGTGTGACTTGCCTTTTACAAAGGAAAGGGCCTAAAGCTTTGCCATACTATAAAGAGAAAGGTGCTGCACTGGGTTGGGTGAGGGAGGCAGTCTCTGAAGGCGCGGGGTCCAGTAGAGTGCTATGGTTTGGATTTAAATGTCCCTTTAACTTAGGATGAATTAAAGACTTCATCCCTAGCTGTTGACATTGAGAAATGGTAAACATCTGAAAAGGTGGGGCCTAGTAAGAGGCTGAATGTTAATGGAGAGAGTATCTATAAAGGGGATTGTGGGACCCTGGACCTTTGTCTTCCTTTTTTACTTCCTAGGCATGAGGTGAGTGGGTTCTGTCCTTCACATGTTTCTGACCATTATGTGCTGCTACAGGTCCCAAAGCAATGGGGCTAGCCAGCTGTGGAATAACGCCAAACGAACCTTCAAACCAAATAAGTAGTCTGCTGTGTTTTTCACAACAATGCACACCAACACAAACAGGCTCTCTAGATTAGTGGTTCTCAACCTGTTGGCTGTGACCCCTCTGGGGTTTCAAATGACCCTTTCACAGGGGTTGCCTAAGACCTTAGGAAGACACAGATATTTACATTACAGCTCATAACAGTAGCAAAATTACAGTTATGAAGAAGCAATGAAATAATGTTATGGTTGGGAGTCACCACCACGTGATGAACTGTATTAAAGGGTCCCAGCATTAGGGAGGGTGAGAGCCGCTGCTATAGGTACCTTCCTAAGGAGAGCTATCTACTGGAAAAGGTGGTTATGATGTTAGTAGCGACTTGCGATGCCTTATGGGGCCTGAAAGTTATCACCAGCTCCAAAGGAGATGGCTTAACCGACCTGATTGTCTAGTCAGGTTAGGGCCCAAGCAAGGGTCAGCCATACCTCCTAGAATGTGGTGGATGTTTACTTTGGATCTGTAACCAGATCAGCAGATAAGTGTAGTCATTGTGAAAGTGGGTGCCCAGCTGTCCCGGCCTGCCGGGAACGGGCAATGTTTTCTTTCCCCTTGTTAGTGTCTTTCCCCTGGTGGTGGTGGTGGTGGTAGTTGGCAGCAAATGGAAGCAGTAATTCCTAGCTGGGTTGTCTTTTTTTTTTTTTTTTCATTGTCTCAGGCTTTATTCACTAACTGGCCCCTGACAGGAATTACCCCAAGAACAGAATGCTTGACAAACATATTCAGCTGAGTGGGTGTGAAGTGGGTCTGAACCATAAAGACTCTGTTTTTTTCTCATAAGAATGTAAAACCAGATGGAACAGCCCCTCCGCACCGCCCCCAAAACGTTCCTTCAGTTTACACACTAAGTCTGCGTTTGGGTGTTTGCTCAGACGTCACTTGTCACTTGTGAAACAATGTTCTACTTATTTCACACAAGTGTTTTTCAAATGTGTAAATATATTGGCTGCTTTGTTTTGGAAAATTTATACTTTGATCAAAATTTGTATATAAATACCCAAAATGCAAAAACAAAATCTCGTATTACCATAGGTTGATAGATTTTAGGTGCTTGCCAAAGATCTAATTCCAAAGAAGAACAAAACTCCAGCATCTCAAAGAATTTTCTAGAGAAACACTTATTGACATGTAGGCTTCTACATTTGGGTTTATTTTCTGGCCAAAAAAAAATGCATTTAATTGAATTCACAGCACAAAATATGGAAAGCAATTTTGTGTGCCAATCTTATAAATCTCATAGTCTCTTTTACTTTATTTTCCCACTGCATTTGTTCTTGTCAGGCCATTTTGAGCAGTGGGGTAGGAGGAAGGAAAACTAAATTTATATTCCTTCCTAGATGCCTCCTGAAGAAAAGGAACAATAAATAAATACTGGAAATACATGTTATTTTTTTTCATGAAATTTTTGTAAAATAAGCCACTATTGAAACTGCTAACAGCTGTTTTTCTACAGTCTATAACCCCCAGCATGTAGGGAAATCCCCTGCAGACTGCAAGATATTGCATGTCAGAGGAGTAGAGCAGAATTCTTTGTTATTATTATTTTAAGACCAGCTTCCCAGTATCACTTCAAGGATAAAAGTCTCTGTGCTGTATAAGTAACCATTTCCTGGCTGGCAGAAGACTGCATCATTTCATTGCCTGCCAGACATGCGGTCAATGATTGCCCCTTCAGCTCCTCACCCCTGACTGTGCTGGGAACAAAACTCAAGTACCAGGCACTTGCACGTGCAAGCCTGAGTCTCTGCTTTAAGCTAAGGTATATACTCCATTTATTTTCACCTGAATGAGGTCAGTGTTTCAGCTTCCTCCATTCCTCCTGTGTTCAGAGACATGCCAATGGCTCGAGCATAAGGAGAGAATTCCCAAGAGGAAATCTCCCATGTCTAGATCGTTCTCAACATTCCTTGTCTCTTCAGAGTACATGTTCTAACAATGCTGGGAAGATGACTTTGGTGAAGGGGATTCACGATGGAGAAGTTGATCAAGTCTTTGGGCCACTCAACAGAGCATTGATTTTATTGTTTTGTATTTCTTTATCTCAGTTGGCCAACACTCAGTAGAACCTAGATTTTTACCTTCATATGCAACTGTGAGATTAGTAGAAAAAAATTATTTGTTGTCCTTATACACCTGATTCCAAAAAACACACTACCATGTACCAGGGTGGAGGAAGGAAAGAGCTTTGCCTTTTGGTTACTGCCGAGGTAGTTGACTTATCATTTCCTCTCATTCCTTATTAGCTAAAACTAGGCCACATTAAGTGGCAAGGGAGGCTGGAAAATACCTTCTTTGTGCTGACCCATGCTATCTCACCAGCATTAAGACTTCAATAACTGTTCATGGCTACCAACCTAATTATTTTACTATTTGATTTTATTAATTAGATATTTGAAAAAAGAATATAAAAATAAGGAAAATGAATTGTGGTATTCTATCCAATTGCCTTTATCCAACCATAGCAATGCCTGGTGAAAATTAAAAAAAAAAAATGGGTCAAAGATGTGTATTACCAATAAATGTGAGATAAATTCCTATCAAATTAGACTCCTGGGAAAGGAGTCACTTTGTTATAAATAAACATGTAAAAGAAAATAGATGCTTCAAAATTACATGTGTAGGATATCAGCCTGACATTAAAACTGTGAGAAAACTAAGACCCAAACATAAAATCTTCACCATAAACCTCAATTCTGCCCTTTGGCCTCCAAATGCACAGATAAATCATATTTGGTTTTTCATTACACGGCCACACACACTGGATTCTGTAACATGATTTTGACCAAAATTACCAGGTATTAGAAAGGAACTGCACATTTGGCAGATGCTATTTTAAGTAGAACTTTGGATCCTTGTATATATTTGCAGGCAAATGCATGTGTAGTTTAGTGCCTCATTGATAAATGAACCTGATCACACAGCCCCTGCTTCCTCTATAGTTGCTCATAAAAACAGTAAACAAGAAGGAGATAACTCTACTCTCTACAGACTCATTCCCAGTATCCTGTCAACATCAAGACACTGTTAAGTGTTGGAAAAAAAAGAGAAAATACCCTAGTTTCAGCCTGCCTTCCCTTTCTTCAGAACCTCCCTCTAGTCATTTTTATTCCCTTTCAAACAAACCACCAAATGGAAGTCAAGTTGATGCTCCACACTGATCTACAGGTGGAGGGGATTGTGTCCTAGGCTGACCAATAGTCTCACATCCCTTGTGGTATTAAACCACCACGTTCTCTCCATGCTATATGCATTAGAACTTAATCTCCTCTATCTCTCTCTTTATAACATTCACCATCTTTATCCATGGCAATATCCCAAATAACCTAAGGAACTTTTTTTTTTTAAATACTTTTTTTTTTTTCTTCAAGTTACATCTCAGTAACAAACCCCTCCCTATACCCCCTTCCTAACCCGCCCTTCCCCCCTCTTCCCTCCAGAGGTTTCCCCTTTCAGTCCAACAGCTGGTTCCTTCTCTTATAACAGTAAGTATTATACAAAACAATAGATATAAATATGCCACATTTATGAGAGTAAATTGGCCCAGTATACCTTCCCAATGTTCAGTTTATACCTATTTGGCCCCTGACTTTAACATTCTACTATCTACCCAACTCCATGAGTTTAAAGGTCTATGTGTGACTCAACATTCTTATTATCTTGCAACACACTTTTAAGAGTATCTTCTTAGATCTATAACACCCTCTTGATTCCTAAACAGTTCAAAATTTAACTATAAGATTCTATCTGTCTATTCTTCAACCACCTCAGAGACCTGAGAGGGATAAATATATTTGCTTATATAGGAAGTGCAGAGCCTGCAGCTTCCAAAACTAAGAAAGAACATACCAATAACTGCCTGGACAGTTCCCATTTTCTCTCCATACATTCCAGCATCAATCTTCAGGCTTTGGGTCCTGTTTCTCTGACAGACATTTGTTGTAGAGCAGGGATTATGAAGGAGTTACCTACCCTGTCTTGGCAGAGTTAGGCTGTCGACTTCCCTGCTTTCTGTATCCTTCTTCCTCTCCTATGTAGGAGTGCATGGGCTTGAGAAAAATGAGATATAGTCATAGCACAGGAAGGTCCAAGAAGAAGGGGCAGATTATTGAATATGCCCTTATACCTTTGTATATTGATACAAAATTAGTAGGTTATTTGGCTAAAGTGGTATTGACCATTGTTTATTGTGCAAAAATAAGATTGTATTGGATTACATCGGTATTGATCTTTGTATATTGATACAAAATTAAGATTATAGTTGGCCACAATGGTATTGACCCTTGCATATGGACGTAATATTAAGATTATATTGGGCTACATAGGCATTGATCTTGGTATATTGATACATAATTAAGAGTATATTTAACCACAATTGAATAGATCTTTGTATATTGATACAAATTTAAAGATAATGCTTCCCAATGGTATCATACCTAGAGATACTAAAAAATAAAATGTGAAGCTCTGACCTCTTGATACCAACCGTCTAAAACAGTCTAGGATAGTTAAAACAAACTCCTAGTCATGCAAACATGTCACTTTGTTAGCTACTATGACAGTCTATCACAGATATTCTCTAAACTACCCAGTAATCAAGTTGCTAAGAGACAAGCAACATTTGCTTATCTAAATACAAGAGATGGTTAGGGCATCTTCAAAAACCCCTAGAGATCTGCAGAATATGGCATTCAAAGATGTTATCTTAAATCAAGATTTTTTTTTGATATCGAGACATATCAGCGCCTGACAGCACCCCCTATTCTACTCCAAGTAGAAGATAAGCATTCGAAGAACCTCCACTGTAAGATGGTTGAACTAGTGGCAAGCCTTTCTCTTGGCATGAAAAAACCCCTTGCACCAACTGCAGACAGACTGCTGTCTAAGGAACTTTCTTAACCATTAGTGCAAAATCAAATCACAGCCCAGTAAGTATTTAATCCTCCAAAGATTAGCTTGTTGTAATTGACTATTGTCTTTTTAAAGGATAGTTTAGTTTTGAAGAATTCTTCCCAACCATAATCACTATAAAAACAAGAAAAAAAATACCTTCAATGAATGTTAATTAAAATAACAGGAATCCAATTTTTTGAAGTGTCTCTGATGTTCCTGGAAATTCTCCTTCTCCCCTCCCTTTTCTTCTAGGTTTTTACATCATTCATCTCTGTTGTAATATGGTCTATTCTTGGTATACTCCAAGTTTTCATTAAAGCTTTTGGTCTCAGCTCATCATTGCCTTTACTTATATGGATCTCTAAACATATTATGGTCCTTATATTGGCCGCAAACCTTCATCAAATGTCAGAGTTGAACCTTGCCCTGTCTTAACAAGTCTCTTAGTTCCAATCTTTAAAAGTCTATTTAATTGGCTGATGAGTGTGTGGATTGATTCTCACTGAGTCTCTTATCTCTCCCCCTTACTCAGGTAGTTATTCTGTATAGGCACATGCGTCAAGGCTGTTATCTGAGATGGATGAAGTGAGAAGGAAATTTGACAAACTGACTACCTCAATGTCACTGAAGTCTTTTGTTAGGCTATATTTTGTTAATCTTTGTATTCCAAATACAAACACTAATAGATTCCATAAGATTCACTGTAGATATAATTTGATGTTCTCATTGTCCGTTGGGTCATCATAGATAACAGTGATAATGATACATTGCCCATATAAATGCATTCTGATTTCATCATGTGCTAACAATCATCAATGATGATGCAAACAGTGAGGATATTGATGAGAATGGTTCACCTACATATCAACTGGCTTAGCAATCACTTTTACAATAAATCACATTTACACGTAAAATATTAAGCAAACAAACCTGTGCTCATATGCTATTAACGTTTTAAGTGCTACTGAGGATAACCTATATGATAACTACAATAAAATTGAGATGCTCTTGATGTCTAAATTTTTATTCTTAAAATAATGTTTCCTTTTCCTACTTACATGTGAGTCCGTAGATAATAATAAATGGAAGTGATAAGTTGCCTGAAAGGATTCAAAAGCAGAACTTGATTCTAGATGTAAAGCCTGGGATGGTGGTTTGTGCCTATAATTCCAACATGTGAGAGGGAGGGACATGACCTCCAGGCAAGAACATCAAGAAGTCGAAATCACCCCTAATCAGATAGAGAAGGTGAGACTAGCCTGTATTATATGGAACTGCTTCAAAAACAAACAAACAAATAACAACAAAAAGAAACAAAAAACAAAATCCCTCCCTATAATCAATACCCACATCAAAAACTAAATAAAAAGCAGACACAGTGACAGAGAAGCAGCCTCAGTTCTCATTTGACAAGTGTTATTTAAGACGATTCAAAAGCCTCAAGAATAGTCGTGGCAGTAGTGAAGTAACTATATAGCGTTTATCTATAAAACCTATGGTAGAGCTCACTAAACAGCTATCATGGCTGTTTGACCTTTTCAAGTATGGAGACTCCACTAGTCAGCTCAACTGCTTTCATGTGACTATTTGCTTTAAGGTTCAGTCTACTGAACTTGTCTCAGAGTGGAGAGTAAAGGAAGTAAAGGTTCGTAGCTACTGAGTTGGGATGGGCTCTGAGGGGTGAATGGCTGCTTGAATGCTGAAGGGTATTATATCTGCTACAACTTCAACCCTTGACTTTACCTAGCATTGGAGCATTGTCTTTTATTTGTGGGAAGATAAAGGATAATTGGGGAAGAATTATCCAGAGAGAAGCTTTCTGGCTGCTTAAATGGATGTGGGATGCATCTAAGATTAGCAGAGAATTTAAACCTGGTTGGTCCACAAAACCTCTGCTATTCAGACTGAATGTGCATCACTCCAATTGGATGAAGGTCTCAAACTCCAAAATGGCAAGGCATTGTCCTATTTGCAACTAAAGTGAGTTCTTTAAAAATCCAGCAGAAAATGTTTCACCTTTATGTTAACTTTAAATAAAGTAAAAAGACACACAGACTTTTATCTATTTTGTCATACAAAAAATCATCCCTGGGTGCTGAAGTGTCAATTACTTGGAAGGGAGAAATGCAGCAAGGAGAATTTGGAGATATGTATGCCCATGGATACAAAAGTGTGTTTCAAACAAAAGTGACTATTCCCTAAAAGTAGTTGTTAAAGTGCTTAGTAATACAATTTTCATTAAAAACAAATAGGATGATTGCTGGTATTGATACAATCTTGAACATTGAGTTAATGTGTTGACTTTCACAAACACACTTCTGTGAGTAGGTTATTTCATCTGGGAGCAGCTCCATTTTTACAATGGTAGAAATTGAACCTGGGATCCTAAAAGTACTAGGCAAGTGTTCTACTGGTGAGCTACATCCAGCTCCCACTGTTCCACTGTGGAAGGACCATTTCATGCTTTGGGATGAAGGACCATCTAATGCTTTGGGATGAAGGACCATCTCATGCTGTGGGATGAGGGACCATCTCATGCTTTGTGGATGTTTGTGATTATGGGAAAAGTTTCCCACAAGAAATGATCCATTTCTTACCCAACACAGAAATTTGCCTTTTTGCTCTAGTTTCCCTGCACATATAAATTCCTTTCATAATCTTATTTCTAACAAATTCGTACACCTTCCTCATCTCTCTGCCCCATGATCCAAAATACATTCATCGTTTGCATACTACATTTCTGCCACTTTGTTATATGTATGAGAACTTCGGCCAGTGTATGGAAATGCAAATGTAGTGTAATATTTATAATTTTGTGTAGTAAATATTTATGATTTTAAGATCTGGAAACAGTGGAAAAGGACATGGCAGGAAGTAGAGCAGCTTTGCAAGAAGCCACTCAACATCAGATAATTTAAAATCAACAATGAGGAGAAAGAATGTGACCAAGACCAGTGGGATAACAGGAAGAGACTTTTCAGGAAGCACCAATAGAATAGTAGGACACTGGTCTGAGGGTTTCCGGCTTTCTACACACTACCTGCTACTGCTTTATATGTCTTTCTCATTAAATTCTAAACATTTCAAGGTAGATTTGGGAAACACTTCAGTCCATGGATGAGAATGCAGAGATAGACAGATGTGAAGTAATTCACAAAGCCGATACATAAGAGGCAAAGACGAAGATGGATAGTGTCTGTTTGATTCAAAGCCCTTGCTGTGAATATAGGCCTTGTCCCTAAAGTGAAGTAGGGTCTCTAGATATTGATCCTGGAAATCCATTCTCATAGCAGTTTATTACGTGCTTTCGGTGCATTCACTACACATGGTGGCTTGATTACTAAGAAGAGTTGAGCAAGACAGATAGGTCCCTACCCTGTAAGGATCTCAGACAACTGCCAACACCAGCATATCCCACAGAGAGTGATAGAAGTGGGAAGAAGAGACCAGTTCTTCTCCAGTGAGGAGAGAATAAAGCAGATGTATCCATCGAGAGTATAAGGGAAAGCCTGGAGGCACTGAAAGGTGAGTTAGACAGACACATACAAATGTGGAATTAATATGTCCAAGAAAGAAAACGAAGTGCTGTGAGGTCTAGTCATTTGGGCATAAACACACATAATTTGTCAGTTTATATTGGCTTCCTAGAAAATAGTTGGGTATGAGACAGGGGAAACTGTTTAGTTTTGAGGTCATCAGAAGCCTTCAAGGCCAAATCAGAATATATGGATTTGATTTGATTGGAAATTATGAAAATATGCTGAGATGTACTTTTAAAATATTGAGCCATAGTTCAAAATAGCATGGTTACTTGAAATTCTGTTGTCCAAAGTGACTAAAACTGTTCATTCCAATTCAATAGAGCAACCATATATCTAGAACTCCCCAGGATCAGGGTTTTGTGGTAGTTAGGGGATTATATAAGTTAATTATTATCATTGGCTTCTAGAAGGCTCATGCAGGTGCAGTCAGTATTGAATTGGGATGGAAGTTGCGTAAAGGACACAAAAAAGAAAATAAATATCTGTTTTGATTATAAAGGTTTGTGAAAGCGCGCACCTTCTTTCTTAGCCAAAGCAAATTCAGCCACGGAATTTCAGATCATAAATTTGCTTCTAGACTTAAATCAAATGACTTTTATTATCAAGAGATGAAATGCCTACAAATAAGTAAGGCTGACCACGTTTTCATATGGAAAGTCCATCTCAGTGTCTTTTCTACCATAAGTGTTGATTATGAATATGGAGAAAAGAAATGTAGCCAAGAACAAAATATAGAATTAACTATTTCATACTTACTAAGATATGAACAGTCAGTACATATTTAAATCAATTAATAGTAGAATTCCAGATTTACAATGATGATGTTGGTCTAAGAATGAGAAGCCACAAAGAAACCTGGCAAGATGTAGAATACAAAACTCTTCCAGTCTAGACAAGCCCCATGGGGTTCTGAGAGAATAAGTGACTTTTTTACATAGATGAGTGCATGCCACTTGCTTCAGTAAGATTTCATGACATATTTAGATAACAACACACAGCAGCATTTAATTAAGGTAATGTCAGTAGGACGCATCTATAATGGAAATGTACAGGTCAGACAGGACCATAGTAGAGAACTCAGAAGAGCAGAGCAAGTGATTCTCTCAAAAGAGCAGATACAACCAAGGGATGAGACTGCCGCACTCTCTTGGAGGCCTTGCATAATTTAGAAAACCACAATGGAATGCTATTATGTTCATTCAGAAAGAGAGAGAAAAAATTCTTACTTTGTTCATGCAAATAATATGAAATAAACTTTGACAAATGCATCCATATCTAAAATAGGCTCTCAATAAAGGATTCACTCTGTCACAGAACAGACACTGAGTCTGTACATGCCATAAGTTTGAGAAATATATAAATAAGTGAATAAACATTCAAAAAATCAGTTTGAAGAACTTGGAGAGTTATGCATGAGAGTTGTAAGCTTTGTCTGGGTCTCACTCCACTTCTAAGAGGCTCAAGCACAGTATCCAGCAGATGGGGATTTAGAAGAGCCCTGCATAACTTGCATATATTTGGGTAGAACATTTGGAGAAGAGCAACTTCAGAAAAGAAAGACAATAGCTTAGTAAATGTTGCTTGTCCACTTTCTACCAATGATTGAGACACCCAAGAACATCAACCAAAATGGGGAAAGGTTTGTTCTAGATCCTGGTTCCAGTCCATCGTCCCATTATATAGTTATCTGCCCCCATATCCTGTAGGCCTATAGTGAGGCAGCACATGGCAGCCAAAGGATATGGCAGTAAGGGAGCAAACAAAGAGTAAGGCTTCTCCTTGTACGCTTCAAGCCCAATCACAGCCTACTTCCTCCAATTAGACTCTGTCTTCTAAAGCCACCTGCCAACAGCACCCTGGGAGATTACTCCTCTAGTTCACAGCCTCTGGGGCTCATTTAAGATGCAAACCATGACAAAAAAAAAAAAAAGAGGATTTCATACAGTCAGATGGATTATGGGTGCCAGACCCCACTGGTCCATGGAATGGTGCAAAGGAAGACACAGTGGCTATTCATGCTCATTCATCAAATACCTGGGAGAAGAGTACCTCTGGAAACAGCAATGCCAACTCAGCACCATCATCCCAAAACATATGTTCTCCTGTATTGAGCTTGATGGCACAGGAGGTTTTCCAATTGTCATACAATCTTCATAAAATTATTATCTTGTATGATCTGGTGGAATAGTAAGAAAAAAAATGAAGTTTAGAAAAAGTAATTATATAAGAAGGAAAGAAAGGGGAGAAGATATAAACCCAAAGAAGGAAAAGGAAAGAAATAATTCCCTCCTGTTATTCAGAATGTCCATCTAGAGCCCATAGCATACGACTAAGATAAGCGACATTAAGCTAAGAACCTTAAAATACCCTCTTCTTAATGACAGTTATCAAACTGTGGCTTGTGGTTCAGGGAAGTTTATCCTATGCTTTTCCTGGACAAAGTGTTAGAACGTATGTTGCAAGGACAACTCTGCTTTGCTTGATTTTATGATGGATCCAGGCAATTTAAGCACAAACGTTTTCTCCTAAGGTATATTGTGACGCACTTGTCATCACCTGGTGCTGTCACTGAAATCCCCCTCGCATCTGCTTACAACTTTGTCACCAGCTACCACATATCCTAGTGACAATTAAAACACTGTAAATTTATTCTCAAGAGAAATACGCTCACATCTGAGACTTATAATGTTAAAATCATGCCATTTAAATGCCTCTGATGTAAGGCATAGACTTGCCATATAGCACCCAACTCTATCTCACAGGTGCAAAGAAATACATGACAAGGAGGGAGGAAGGAAATACATCTCTCAGTGGTGTGTGCTTTAGTGCTCTTGGAAGCCAATACAGTTGGGACAAAAGGACAAAGGATATAGGATCTGGGTCCCATCTGGTTCAGGTGATGGTGGGCTTGGCCTTCGGTCATAGCAGAGTTGTAGGAGAATTTCTGCTCTTCCCATGTTTGTCTTCTCTTCTGTGAAAGAGGACTGCATCAGCCTCCCCATTCTCACAAAATGTATGAGAAGCCATGTTGGATGCCCTAAAGATCTCCACTGATTCAGGATGATTAAGATCACGGTCTGAAAGGTTTTTATATTTAGCTCTGTGATGTGTGTAGTTTCTTTTATTTTTACACTTTTGCATTTGAATATGGATGTGTCTGGTGTTCTGGGAATTCAAAATACTTCAAACTCTGTAATGATGCCATACTGTGAACACTTAATTAATTTAGAGTAGGTGCTAATTCTTAATAAGAACTTTAAAACATGATTTTGTGAATAAATCATAATTCAGAGAATCCACCCACATCCAAATGAGCCTCGCCTGTAGTTTAGAAAGATCTAGCTTAACAGGATCTGAACAAAATGTCAAGACTTTATTTCCAGGTTTCTATGGTGAGTAACCTCTCAATGTGAGATAATCTCTCTAAGTTAGCGAGGCATCCCTTGCCACCAAAAGAAGACCTTGTTACTCCATGAATTCAGAGCAAGAAAAAGGCAATGCATTTTCTGTTCCCTTCTCCTGTCAACTGGCTCATGTTTAGCAAATAGTGAGTAAGTCTATGGAGAATAGTACAAGTAGAGTGTACTTGGTCAGTATAAACCAGAGGAACTTCACATATATGCAGTTGCTGACATAACTGGTCAATGTCTATTTATCATTTGGCAGAAGGAAGGAAAATAAAATGCTCCAGGCCCTGGGAACATCCTATTTCATTGGAAGATGGTATGACCAGTCTTGAACTAGATTGATTCATACTGTCTTTCAGAAGATCTGGAAAATAGATTGCTAAGACTGCCTTGAAAAAGTGGAGCAATGCTTCAAAAGGAAGATCACAATCAGGAGGAAGGAAGAGTAGATACAGACAGAGCATCCTAGGGATCTAAGAGGCAGTGTGTAGAGAGCATTCTCCTGAATCAAGGAAACGTTTACACAGTGGAGAAGTGTGAACACAGTTTGACTACTTTAAAAACACAGTTGTCACTGTAGAAGGTGGCTGGAATAGAAGCAGCGATGAAGATGGGGCAAGAGAAGTTTTAAGTTAGGTTGCTTATGGTAATGGTAAAGGGGAACCATGGGAGAATTTTAATGCCATGATCAAATTTGCCATACATGCTGTGCTGTGATGCTGTGTGTATAAGAAGTAGACACCAACTTTAGGGAAGTTTCTAGAGTTTGGGTACAACACAGAAAAAAAATCATGAATAAAAAACAACCTGGTGCTTGGTTCTGAGAATGTTTCAGGTGAGCTGGAGATGGGCTGAAATTTTTCCAGGAAAATATTTTAGTTCCAACACACACACACACACACACACACACACACACACACACACACACTCACACTCACACACACTCACACACACACACACACACACTCACAAGGCAGTCATGTAATTTGACTTCTGTAATGTCTAAGTGTTCCTACAAAATCCATGTGAGTGTAGAAAATAATACCAAAAAATACTCTGTAGTAAAGTACCAAATAAAAAATTACTTTCATGCTCAGAATCATCAAAATCCCCTGATAATCTGAGCCTCAAAACTGGAGTTTTCTAACAGCAGCTTCTGTGGAACTTAGTAAAATGATGCCCAGAGTTTGGAGATGGAGAGGTGTGTGTGTGTGTGTGTGTGTGTGTGTGTGTGTGTGTGTGTGTGTAATTTTGTCTTGTCTCCACAGATAGTCCAGATCTTTTCCCTTTACAAAATACCATTGAAAAAACACCACCCAGCATCTACGACTGACTTAAGGGAGCAGCGCAGCTGTGCTTTACATATATGGACCTGACTTTTTTCAAGGGTGTTTTTGTTTTATTTTTACAGCTGCAAAGTGTTGGCAATCCAAAAAGAGCTGCCAAGAGTGCAATGAGCTGAATGAGCTCAGGGCTGGTGCTCACGGTATACTCAGAGCTCTTCTAAATAAGTTCCCTGTGCATTTTCTCAACATCCCAAGTGATCAGAGCTGTTTCCCAAACAGAGTCAGAATGGTTATTTCTCCATTTGCTGCTGCTTATTTGATTCGTGAAAAGACCCTTCAAAACATTTTCTCATTCTTTCAAAGAACTGCTATATATGTGTAGATACAGAGGGAGGCCACCGTTACATGAAAACTGAAGACATTGACAGTCAGTGAAATTCTTGGGAAGCTGATCATAGACTTGAACTGCAGGTGCTCCAAGATTTATGGATTTGCTATAATTATCAGCCAATAATAAATTCTCATAGTATTAGAGTCTATTTCTTCTGACTTTCACTATAATATTCAAGAAATGTTTCACTCCAAAGAAAAAATAACCCAGCAGCCTGAAAGAATATCTTGTATGAGGAACTGATTAGAACAAAAGCTGAGCTTGTGGTATTCTGAAACATAAGCCTTGGAGAACTTGCATGGCTTTCTAAACTTGGCAATGGTTGTCCACCCTTAGGCTTCCCTTTGTGCTCAACTGCCAATCCACTTGGGCACGCTGAAAGAAAATGCACGCTAGACCTGCAGTTATCCTGTGAAGGAGCTTGCTATGCCTGCAGATCATGACATCTGACCAAGCTGTGTGCCACTCACAGGTAGAGAAACCATAACACACACTAACACACTATTTGGGTTCCACATCTTCCTAAGCTAGAGAGTTTGATATTGCTTAAAAGGTGCTCTCTTTCTTTCGCTAAGATGTCTGTTTTCCTTTTGGTAGTCGTCTTGTAAACTGGCTGTTACCAACCCTGAGGAGTGTGTATTACTGGGCCCTCATAGAAGCGTTGGTGGGACATGGTGACAGCATCCACTCTGCAGTGGCTCCAAGTGTCTGTGAAAGTAAGCACTGAGCACAGAAAAGCATTGGTTCATTATTTAAAAAGTGTTCTTTTCCCACTAAAGGATATAGAATAGGTAGTCAACATGCAGCAGATGTTTCCTTCTATTTCTGTAACTCTATGACTAGCCAACAGTGTGTTCGGTCCTGTTCCTAGGATTATATGACAAAAAGATGGCAACCTATGAAAATTCCTCATGGTTCCTTCACATGTCACTTCTTGTCCTTTTGGTTAAGATCAAGTGTGGTATGTGAGTGCCTCCACAGTGCCAGAGGGAAACACACACTGCCTCCCTACCAAGTGAGAATAAAGCTAAAAAGATGGTGATGAAAGAAGGTGAAATAAGAAGCAGAAGATGTGATATTCTAGATAGATAGAGTCCTAGTTTGAGTGGTTCACCTTAGAAGGTGTGAAAGTCTCTGAGAAGAAGTAGCTCCATTTCCAGCTCTAGAGTGGGAAGTAATGAAGTCTCGTTGATCACTAGAGCAAACCCAAGGCTGTAGACTCAAGCTTAAATATTCAAGTATGTTTTGTAGATAAATCTAATGCTGGGTGAATGGATATACCAGGAATTATTTCAAACTTTAAGTCTATGAATTCAGTTTGTTTGCCCTAGAAGTAACAATCAAACAAGTAATAATACAAAGCATTAATCAGGCCTCTGTAGCACCCCTGGCCTCCAATGTCCCCTCAATACATGCTATGAAGTTTAATATTACCACCATGACATTAATACTCTGTTATTATATAAACACCTGCCCCAAACATCTAGTCAGCACTTAACTATTGAGAAGCTGTGAGAAGATGAAATACTTACTGTCTGTCACACACTATCGTGGGAACTCAGATCTCAGAAGCAAGTTTTGAAAAGCACCATGATTTATTCTCTCATAGAGCTAGTATGTTAAATTAGCCTCGGGTCACTGTATCTCATTCACTTGTAAGAATAAACAAATCAGATTAATGCTTGTCCTACAAGGGTCCCAAGAAAGTGGAACCTAGGTTAGAAACCCTGTAACAGAACTAGAAAACTTTCTAGAATGTGGAGGACTTCAGAAATACAACGCAGAGTCATTTTCTACCATAGGTGTCACTGGAAATGACAACCATAGATCTAGGCAAATCAAAAGGATCAAGGGGTGTGCATATGGGTAGGACAGCCTGTATTTCTCTTGATAGCCTTCAGTGTAGCCATAGTCTAAAGCAAATATTTTTGAAGAACTTATATCTATAGTCTATTAAGCATCGTGGATGGCTGTCTTGATCAGTAAATGGACCAGTGTTTCATATATACAAGTATACAAAATGGTGAAGGGCAATTTGGCATTAAAATACAAGATTTACTTGTAGTGGTCATAACAGGGTATTGTGTACTAATTGGTGCCTTTGCGAGTTGGCACAAGTGAAGGGAGAGGACGTGGGTGCTCAGTGGTACAAGTGGATCAGTAACTAACAAATCCACAGTGTGGAACTTGCCAAGAAAATGCACACATATTCTGAGGAGTTCAGTTTTATTTTGAGAATAAATAATGCTTTAAGATTCTGAAGTGACTCAGGGTAGCATTTCAACCTTCTTTGATTGAAAATTGATTAACACTTTGGGGAAAACTATATAACCAATTGAATTGAAAATTAAAGTAAATTAAAGTAGGCTCCTAAGTTATCCATCACTGAGCAATGGTGGACACATATTGACTTACATTCTATCAATACCTATTCTGGATCCGATGATCAATAGCAACTAAGGCTGTTAGTGCTTTGTCCTCAAAGGCATATCCCTTAAGCCATCATACTTAATCACGGTAGATTTGCCATATGCTATATCACCTTTTCCACAGAACAATAGTTAGAATATCATACTTTTATATTCATAGCTGTTAACTCAGAATGTCAATGTGCATTTTGAATTTTCCAGTTTTTGGAATTGAGTTGTATAGTTGTTGTTTTTTTTAACATTGCATTCCCATGAGTAGATTACTGTACATCCAGCTCCTGAGGCTTCAGTAAACACAATAAGTTTTTAATTTGGACTCATGGTATCTGTCATGTATTTTATGAAAGACCTGAGAGATGCAAAATAATGGCCCTTGCCATTCAGAGGGCAGAATGAATGAAACGAACCCTGGAGTGGACTTCTGAAGATAGTCTGTCATTTTCCAGTTCAGATTTTGTCTTGTCCGTGAGTAGTGACATTATATTTCCCTAGCACCTCTCTCTCCTGTCCAAGCTTCCCTGTCCCCAGTGAGGAAACAGTTCCAGGTCACATGAAAGCCTTGCTTGGGATGGAAAGCAATCAGTTACACAAAAGTCAAGATCAAAAGTGTGAGACTTGACTGAAACCCTGCTAAGACCCTTGTCCGTGACTGCTGTCGTACAATTTGTGTAAAAGTTGGCATGGAAGGCTGGAGGTGAGCCTTCTCAGGGTGGAAGGAATCCTTCAGAGTTATTAGTGGGCTGAGGTCATTTTCATTTGATGAACCACGAAACTATAAAATGATAAGAGTAAAGAGAGGCTAACAAGAATGAGAAAAAGGAGAAAGAGAAATTCACATTTCGGCTGAAGCCATGTGAAAACACACTATCATCCAGTGAATCTCAGTTTATAATTAAAAAAAAAAAAACTCAACAAATCATTAGCTTCTGCAAGGCATTGAACACACTGAATATCTAGTGTAAGTGTGCATGATTCCAAGTTTAGTTTCTTTTTTATTGCACTATTTTGTCTACTTAACTAAAACCTGGCCAATTAGCCTATATTAGACAGATATTGGTTAATAGTTGTAGATATATCATGCCTCAAGGACCTCAAAGTAATTTTTAAAAGAAAATTCTCTCAGTTCAGAACAAGTTTGCAGATTGTGATCTAACTTTCTTTTTTTTTTTTTTTCAATGTGGGCTGAGAGATTGCTCAGTGGGTAAGGCACTTGCTACTTAAGAATGAGGACTACATTCCAGCCACATAAAGCTGGGAAAAGTATAGAGTGTCTGTAATCCCAGTGCTCCCATAGCAAGATGTGATGTAAAGACAAGAGACTCCCCAGAAGAGTATGGACTTGGTACCCTTGCATAAAAAGTGTCAAACAAGATGAAAGTCAAGTACTGAAATCTAAAGTGTCCTGTGACTTCTACACACAGGCTGTGGCAAGCACATACCCCCATCAACATCCACGCACAGATAAATTAATTAATAATAAATAAATAAATAAATTCTGATGAGATTAACCTAGACAATAAAAACATGGGATCAAAAGACACCCTCTCCCCATTAGTCCTTCCAACCATTTATTTTTAGGACATACAAATGGATCGCTTCGGGCTATGAAGGAGAAACTCATTATGAAGGAAAATGTCCTGTTGCTCTGTGTCTCCATGAAGATGACTGGTCATATGGGAACATTCTCACTCATATTCCCCTCAAGAACAGCATGCATAGCTTCTGGACAGAAGAAGGGCATTCTTTGCCCCCAAGGACTCACATATGTCTCAAGTGCAAAGCTAGCTGGTATCCAGGCTATAACCTTGGCTCTCTCACACAAATTCTACTTAGTTCTATCTAATGCTTGTGCCCCGAGACAAAGACAGGCAAGCTGATGGAAACATTCTCTCTGCAGCTCAGCCTGCTCCAGAAGCACCAGTGATGGGACCGTGCTGGGGAAATGTACCTGCACCAGCTACTCTAACTTTACATGAACTTAAATATTCAAAAAGATAACTATATTAGACTATACAAATGTGCGTACTTATTAACAATGTTACTATTTTTGTAGTAGCTTCACTGATATACTGGGGACATTAAGTCAACCCTAAAGTTCAGGAGGAAAGCAGGGAAATACACAACCCAAATCAGAATCTGCTAGCCCCCAAGATCCTTCCAGAACTATTGGAAACATTAGCACCACTAACCACAGAACAACTGCTGTGGGGCTACTACCTGGTGTGATGATACTCAAAACTGGGGAGAAATGGTTACAGACAAAAAAAATCTCTGGCTTTCCAATTTTGCTTATAATTTTTTGAAATATCTTGAGTATGATTTTTCTTATATTTTGGTTTGAAAAAAATTATTCTAGCATTACTCCTGTTACTGTGTTACATTGGCTTCTGGCTACATAAAAAGAAAGCATTCAATACTTGGTAAGTTCCAATAAAGTGAAAAGAAATGCATTCATCCATCTTGATTCTTCTTTAATGGAGATTTGTTTCAATCATGTAGTTACCTACTGTTGACCATAGCAGGCTCATAGAATCTATCTCTGAAGCTCAAAAATGGGCACATAGCATAAAGGAAATCTTAGAAAGCCAGCTACCATAGCCTAAGGCCTCAAAAAAAAAAAACCCTTGTAAAAATGTACATCTGAAACATCTATTAATGTCCACTGCTTGCCTACAAGGAAGCAATGAAAATGGAGTATAGTGTCAGCTTACTGCAACTCTCACGGCATTAACCAGATGAATCCGATGAAATGTCTATAATTTCTCACTTACACTTGTTCCAAGTTTAGTTCAGAAATGGCAAAACCCAGAATTTCTCATATCTCCAATGAAAAATTGTTTCCTCTCCAGATATGTAACTGCTGACACATTTAGCCCCAGATTCCACTTTATCTGTGTGCCCTTTAATCGCCTTGGCTATTTGAGGAAAATGATGTGCTTCAGATAAAAGACAGCATGTGCTGCCTGCCACCCTTGAAGGGAACCAGTGTGAAATGAAGAGCTTTGGAACTTTCCAGATTTAGTAGTTGGGAATCCCCAGTGGTGGGTAAGTGGTAACAAGATCAAATGGCTTGAAACACAGATGTGGGTCCCCATAGTCTCTGAAGCCAAGAACACTTCCAAGCAGGCTTTAGGCAGCCTTGACAGGCAGCTGATGCTCGACTGAGGGGACTGCTGGTTGCTGCATGCTTTTATTATCTTAAAACCGGCACACCTGCCAGAAACACCTCCCTTTGGACCAAGATCAGCTCTTTCTTGGCCCTCTCCTCTCTAGAAGCAAACACAGAAATGATAAAGTACACAAATTATAGGCAGGGGAATTCACACATGTTCAAAAATATGGAGAGAGCTCCTGTCCCTCTCAATGCAGCTTTCCCAGGAGTCTGCTGAGTCATCCCAGTTGCCAATTGGACATTCTTCAGAGCAGCATGAAAGCTCTTAGGATGATAAACTAAGCTCCCAAAACATGGTTTACAGACTTAATGGGGTCTCAGTATGCCCCAAGAAACAAGCAACTTGGTTTATGGGATATTGACTACACACACACACACACACACACACACACACACACACACACACACTTTTGAATCTAAAATACATGTTTAGTGTAAAACATCTGAAAGATATACATACTCTATAAGCTCTTGATATAATAATGGACTTTCCTGGGAGGCAGTCCTATCTGTAGTTGATGTTATTTATTATAATATCTACATTACCATCAGTATTAACAAGAGTGGCCATGGAGTTATAAGGCCATCCTGCTGAAGGCTTTTCCACTTTGGTAGGAATGAGTCCATTCACCTAGCTCCATGGGCTGAAAACACACTCAGCTGTCTGCTTTCGAAGAGAGCATCCAGCCCCTGCAGAGCCAGCCATGTATTTTCCCCCATATCACATGGTGAAGAAAACATGGCAAGGAAAAACCTGCAGTCAGCTTGGGTGGAGGGGACTCTGAGCTTTCTGGCATGAAGAAACCAAAGACTCTTGTCAACAGTGTGCATAAGTGGCTTCCCAGTATTCAGACAGAAGTGAAGGTGGCACTCCCGAGGGTACTAAAGGTACCTGTTTTCACAGAGTGGTTACAGAGAGCTTTGTGATTGCTCTCGCTACCTCAAGGGTCCTTCTGGTTCCCCATCACAGCCTGCCTCCCTCCCTGAAAACTGTATAGAGCACAAAATAGCTGTATACGCACTGCAGTCCTTTCTACAGGGTTGGAAAGGAGCCACTGAACTCCATCTTAGATGAAACAAAAGAAATGTCTTAAGACCTGTGAGGGCAGAAAACCAGAATGCCAGCAGTTTGTTCGTTGTGGGGTTTATTTATGCACAGCAAAATGAATTCATTTGTGTGCTATCAAAGAGTACAGCCCATCAAGACCTCCTAACTACTTGCAAGCAGAAACCTGGCTTTTAGACTTATAAACCCCTGGGTATTGATTTTACTAAGCCTTTATCCTCTTGTCCAAATACTTTAACTTTTTTTTCAAATTTATTTATTCAAGTTACATCTTGATCACAACCCACTCCCACCTCCTCCCCACAGTCCCACCCTCCCACCCTCTTCCCCCTCTCCCTCTTTTCCTTCTCCTTGGGTGAGGGGACACCCCACATATCAACACTTCTCAGTTCATCAGTCACATGAAGGCTAAGAACATCCTCTTGTGCTAGGGCCTAACTTAGCAGCCCAGCTAGGGTAAGGTGTTCCACTAAGCTGGAAACAGAATCCATGACAGAGATAAACACACGAATTATGGTCATGTAATTTTTGATGAAGAAGCCAAAACCATACAATGGAAAAAGGAAACATCTTCAACAAATGGTGCTGGTATAACTGTATGTCAACATGTAGAAGAATGCAAATAGACTCATACTTATCACCCTGCACAAAATTTAAGCCCAAGTGGATCAAAGTCCTCAACATAAAACCAGACACACTAAATCTAATTGAAGAGAAAGTGAGGTAAAGCCTCAAATTCTTTAACTGTTTTAATTTTTTTTTAAAAAAAGCTTTAGCTGTGAACCCAGAACACTGTGACTTTCCCTTTATTCAAGTCCTGCGTAGAAGCTGCATAGAACATAGCGACAGTGCCATAGGAGCGTGCCCACTGCCCAGCTTCTTTTATCCTAAATGTCACCTGTAGAAGTTTTGAGTTCTCATTATAGACAGGGAGGAGCGGTCTCATTGCCCAAATGCTGACTCGTAACTCACTGGTAAAATGTGGAAGGCTTTATGGTGCTTCCTAATGTTTAAGACACTTGATTTTCACTGAAGTATAAGAAGCTAAAATTGGAAGAGAAGGAGTAGAAATAATAGGGCAAGAGTAAAATCCGGAGCTCGGTTCTCTTTTTCTCCATGGCACTCTGTGTTCTGCTTTGCTGTGGTTGAGTTTTGGACCTGGAGACAAGGTTTCACTGTGTAGTCTTGACCAGCTTCAAGCCCTCCAGTCTCCTGCTTCTGCCTTCCAAGTGCCAGAGATAGCAGGTGTGGACTCCTGTGTCTGGTTTCTTTCGCATTCTGATGTCCACCTAAGGTCTATCAAGTGAGGATAAACCTATCTTCTCTCAGTCCATTTTCACAAAACTATGAGTGACGTGGAATCAAAGCAAACGTCACCCTCTTCTAATGCAGGGGAGGTGAGAGGGGCAGAACTAAAAGGGGAGATGGGAGCTGTGTTGCCAGCTGTCCTGCCAAGACTCTCCAGCAAACAGCAAATAACACCATGCCACCTGTTCTGCCTTTGGTTTGTTACATAGTCTTGACAGGAAGCAACACCTTTCCTCTAGGGTGTGAAAAGTACTCCCTAATGTCAGAACAAACAGTTGCCAGAGAATCTGACTGACTGTGTGCTCAAGAGAACTGCAGGACCACGCCCAAGCTCACATCCCATTGGTGATGCTGTGGAGCCCCTTTCACTCACTCTCCTGGGCTCAGTTCTGATGCAATGGACCGTCAGACCTCCCTATGTTGGAGAGCTGTTTCACGGAATCTTCCATCTCATTGTCAAGAAAATTCCATAGGTGCACAGCACCTGTGTTTATTTTCTCAATCTCTCCCCAAAACCACTATCTTCTAACCCCAAAGCAACTGACACTCATCACAAACCGAAACTTGCCAAAGTAGACACCAAATTCTACATGGGAGAAAATAGAAAAATATGGCATTATCACTTTCAAAAGTCTACGTTCCCTATAAAATAATCATCGATTCTCTGTAAGATCACAAAGAAAGTTAGAGTAGAGCCACCATATACAATAGGCTGAAGTTCAGATGTGTTTGAGAGAGCTAGCCCAACTCGGATCCCGCTAAATTTCATGCTGGTCTCCCCCCAGTGACAGTGAGGTTTTCTCCTTCTGATTACATTGAATCAAGTTTATTTCTGCCTTGGGCCCCTGAATGAACTGTGTGGAATGAGTTTCTGGATCTGACCTATTCCCTCATGATTAGAAAACCATAGCTCTTAAATTTATTGTATGGCCACCGGGATAACACTTATTTCTTATGTTTATCTTCATTCCAGTGTGCTGACCCATACAAGGTGCCATGGCTGCTTGTGTATTAGCAGGTAGTAATGTTGGAGTGAACAATGGACTGGAAAAGTATATATTTATATATTCTTTTTATATGAGTATATATTCATGTATTTTACAGATATATTCATTGACCCACACACACATATATATTTTGCCTATGACTTTCAGAGGCAGTCAGCCAATGATAAATCTTAGGGAAACAAACACTAATGCACAAGGACTGGCATCCTACCCTGAATGAAAGAGAATGTCAACAGCCAGGAACCTAGAATCTCGAGTGAACTTACTGAATTGGTCGGGAAAGGGGAGCAAATGGAATGTGAAAGAGGATGCTGAACTCCATATGAACTTCAGGTTCCTTGAACTTGATTTTGCCTTTGTATCTTCATGCTTCTAATGCAAAATGGTGAATGTTTGAGTGGGGCTGCCACTTTTCAGCAGCTCTCACATCTGAGACTGTGTGTGTGGTTGTTTTCTGTAGAGGCTGTGGTATTAGCATCCATTAAAGCCGGAGGAACAAAAAAATTCTGCAAGCAAAGCCAAAGATCAAGAGCCACAGTAAACTCATCACCATTATGGATGATACCATCAAAACCATAAAATCCTATTGTTATAAAATTAAAAGATACAGACACAGGTGAATTTATGTATGACTAGAGGTCATAGGAATTTGAAAAAATAATTTGACCCTATTATCAAAAGCTAAACGAAAAAGTGCATCCATTCTGATTTCATAATCGCTTGTAGGATCCTAACTGAGAAAAATAGAATAAAGAGAGAATAAAGAAAATGAAACCAAAAGCAAAGGTGTGTTTGGCATGGCATTTTGTACCACAGTGAGATCCTGAATACCACGAAAGTGCCAGAGAAGTAAAACAGAATACTGAGTTATGCTGTTGCCATTCAAAAGAAGACTTTCCAACCTATTAAAACGATGCTCAAGTTAGTCAGTCATGCTGGAGAGGCTTCATGGGTGTAGTTTGTGACAATTCTAGGAAGCACAATCTCACAGAAAATTCCCTGTTCCTCTGGCTCTGATACATAGATACCAGAGAATACTTAGAAAAACCCAGCATGTGGATACAGTTGTATCAGAATGAAATGGGCGTTGGCAAAGACAAA
>CAJQZJ010032702.1:3324199-3384604 GCA_907164525.1 Lophiomys imhausi | reverse complement strand
ACTCTAGCTATCTATTCTTCAACCACCTCAGAGACCTGAGAGGGATAAATATATCTGATTATATAGGAAGTGCAGGGCCTGCAGCTTCCAAAACTAAAAAATGACATACCAGTGGCTGCCTGGACAGTTCCCATTTTCTCTCCATACATTACAGCATCAATCTTCATCCATTTGGCCCCATTTCTCTGACAGACATTGATTGTAGAGCAGGAATTATGAAGGACTTACCTACCCTGTCTTGGCAGAGCTAGGCTGTCGATTTATCTGCTTCCAAGTTTTGTCCTTTTTGGACAGAAGTCTGTCTACTCTTATTGCGGCCTTCAGCAGTAAAAAAGTAGGAGAAAGTGAACTTATGTTTACCAAGAATATCACACACATATGAATGCAGAATATTCTACATATATGCATGAAGAATATTGCACACATATACATGCATATACATGTGCAAATGTACACACACACACACCATATAGCACAGGTCCAAGCAATAGGAATGTCTCCCTGCCTATGGTCCTGTACACATTTCACATTTATCAGAGGTGGTAACATGCTTGTTTCTTAAATTCAAAATCATGGCTGTTTATAAAGCAAGTCTTCTTTATAAATTTTGGATATTAGGCCTCTGTCGGAAGAAATTAAACACCAAGGAACCAAATAATCCAATCAAAAAATCAGAAACAAAGCTAAACCAAGAATTCACAAAGGAGGAATTTCTAATGGCAGTGAGACATTTGAAGAAATGTTCAGCATCCTTAATCATCAGAGAAATAAAACTCAAGAAGACTCTGAGATTCCATCTCACACCTGTCAGAATGGCTAAGATCAAAAGCTCAAATGACAGCACATGCTGGCGAGGGTGTGGATAAAAGGGAACACTCCTCCATTGCTGGTGGGAGTTCAAAATTGTACAACCACTATGGAAATCAGTCTGGTGATATCTTAGAAAACTTGGAACAGCCCTATCTCAAGACCCAACCATACCACCTCTGGGTGTCCACCCAAATGATTCCTCACCAAACCATGAGGACATAGCCTCATCTATGTTCATAGCAGCCTTTTTGTAATAGTTAGAAACTGGAAACAGCCCAGATGTCCCTCAAGTGACGAACTGATAAAAAAATTGTGGCACATTTACACAATGGAATACTACTCAGCTATCAGAAACAATGAAATCATGCAATTCGCAGCCAAATAGTTGGACCTAGAAAAGCTCATCCTGAGTGAGCTAACCCAGACTCAGAAAAATGCACATGCAATCTACTCACTTATAATTGGATTTTAGCCAAATAGTACAGGATAACTATCCTACAACCAACACACCAAAAAGACCAGGAACATAGACTTTGTTACCTCTTAATGGGACAATTTGCCCTAGGGGTGCTACCATGTAGGCCCCCAGTGCAAGAGGATGTTCTTAGCCCTCATGTGACTGTTGGACTGAGAGGCATTGATATGTAGGGACACTCCACATCTGAGGAGTGGGATGGGTGGGAGAGGGAGGAGAGGGTGGGAGGGTGGAACTGGGAGGGGTGCAAAGAGAGCGCTATGATGGAGATGTAACTTGATGTAATAAATAAACGTTACAATTTAAAAAAAATAAAGCAAGCCTTCTGATCGTAAGAAGTATGAGGAGGAAACACTTTATGAGCCCAGAATTCAAGCAGAATTACGACGAGGAGACTGACTCGATTTTCTTTCACACTGGCAGCCTGTTTCAATTTTATGCCCTTAGTCCCAGACTCTTTCAAAAGTTGCAGGTGAAATTACTTAAAAAATTTGTCACACTTCAAATGACAGTTTTGGAGCACTAAAGAGCATAAATATTTTTACTTTATCACATAATTGCCTCTAACTACCAGTTAATTTAACTATATGGCTATAAAATTGTTTTCTAAAGTGATGATTTCCCAGTGGGCTGCATAAAACACCTTTCGTCCACACCCACGCCCATAAGCCTATCACCCTTTTCCCTTTTGCTGGCATATTACAGCCCTGCAAATAGCTCACATTTCCTGCCTGAAAGAGCCCTTTGAAAGTCACTGATGTATTGTGCCAGTGAATATTGAACTTGAAAGGGAGAACCCCAATGGGGTGAAAGGGCTTAGAAATGAAGCTGAGGTTGTGTTTGGGGTACTGGGGTATGGATCAGGCTTCATTTAGTGCAAGGCCAAAGGGTTTCTTTTTCTTTATTATTTCCATCTTGTTTGATGAAAATGAAAACAAAACTATAAAGTATTTGTGAGTTCCATCTTGTTTCATAAGAACAAGAAAAATGATAAAATGTTTATGAACAAACAGATAGACCTCGAGGGCCTTTTCCAAACCCTATTATAAAAAGTGAGTTACATTTAAGCATAGAGTTAATGGAGACCCACAACCCCCAGCAGAGGAAACTGCCTCAGGGTAGGGCATTCCAAGTACACTGTGCTTTTAGCCACCTAGTTTAGAGAAACAGATAACCTAGAGAGTAAACAGAAGCGAAAGCTGGAGATGAGACCAAGTACAGAAAGATGTAGGAAAAGCAGCCAAGTCCCACCTAAGTCCACCCAACCAGCTCCGCTGTGTGCGCTCTCTATTCTGGTCATCTCATGTGCTTGTGTGATTGAGAAAGCTGACTGACACAGGGTATGGTGGACACAGTGTTTGGACTCCGGATCCTCCTCTAAGTTGAAGTCCATCTTCCTAACTTCTCTGTACAGCTTCCTTGGATATAAGAAAAGGGTAATGAGGTGTGGAGGGAGGGGGTGGCAATTAGCTACTATAGGAGGCAGACATGAGGGTTAGAACTCTCAGAGGAGTTTTCCTTGTGTGGGGGATGAGGGAGCCACAGATAGGACTAAACTCAGGCAGCATAGATTTGCCCAGGGTTGATCGTGCCTAAACAAACCACAGTTACAAACCACTGACGTGAGTGTTCAGATTTCCTTTCCCAAGTAAGCTTATTTTTCACCATCTTCTCACATGATGGCTCATCTTAGCAAGACATGTGGCTACATAGCCAAACTTGAATTGACACTCACATAATGAACAACGAACGACAATGACACAGCAGAAGCACAGACCTTTAAGTCCTCCACTGTGTACTGCTGTAGGTGGCATTGGTGACAAGTCACAGGTAAGGTTCAATTTTGGTTGTGACACTTCTGTGTGTTTTCTTTAACAAGCTATCAGGAAGAAAGCTGTTGCAGGGTGTCTTATACTCAGGGGCATTACAGTGAGTCTGGTGTGAAATCATGCCCAGTGGGGCTGGGTCCAGGATAAATGATTTGTGATCATTCAGGAAGACTAGAGTAGCACATTACTTTTGCTTTCATTGAAAACAATTTTACATACTATAAGTAGGCAGCATTTGTGGGAGGATCATATAAAAGCTAGTGCCCTGACAGGACCTTTTAAAATATCAAGCCCTAATAAATATGTTTGGATGCATCGATGTTCACATGGAACAAGCGGAGATAGCGGTGAGCCCCTGCCTCAGTAGGATGCAGTGCGGCTGTTGATGAGAGAGATCCTGATTTGCATAGTCTAAGAACTGTAAGTTTCACTGGGCATCCTGGCCTCAACAGTGTTCTGTCTGAAGCTCATTCCAGCTACAGATTTAGTAAAGCCCTTGCCTCCCAACCACCCTGCTTCACCCTCCCAAATCCCTTCTCAGTCACTGCTGAATTCTCACTTCCAAACCTCAACGAATCCAATTGTCCAAGGTGAACCAATGAATTGTCTTCTAACATATTAATGTCAGGTCTCTTTAAAATATGCTGCTTCTGGGTAACACATTGTATTTTTATACCTATGACTGTTTTAACCTGAAACAGTAAAATGAGTAATATGAACTAAGTGATCATTTCTTGAAAATACGGGAATTTTATGGCAGGAATGGTATGAATTACTTTCTTATTTCTCTGTCAAAATGCTGGATAAAAGCAACTAAACAAAGGGATGCTTATGATTGGAAGGTACAGAGTGGCAGGAGAACACGGCCGTGACTGGTCACATTGGATCTAGACCCAGGAGGCAGAGAGAAAGAGAGAGAGAGAGAGGTACATTCTACTGTAAGCTGGATAGCTCCTTTTCCCTCTTCTGATTGAGCCTGGGATGCCTACCCATAGGATATTACTTCCCACACTCAGACAGGGCATTCCCTGCTCAGTTAAACCTCTCTTGAAGCACCCTCATAGGCACACCCAAAAGTGTTCCTACTAATACAATACGTGTTTCTTAGTCCAGGAAGTTAGCAATGAAATATGACCATCATAGGGGTGGTTCTCAAGATATACTAAGCATCAGAATCATGTGGCAAACTTATTAAAACTCGGGTTGCTGAGTTTCTGATTCAGAAAATCTGACGGGCCAGAATATTCGCATTCCTAGAAAATCCCCAGATTCATCACTTGGGGGTCCCCACATAGAAAGCGACCTGCTCAGATCTTGGAGGGCTATTGGTCATCATGGGCGATGGCTATAATTTGGGTGAAGTTCTACTGTGGAAGCTAAAATACAGATTCTTTCATTGTAGTCACTACAAGTTGTTTAGCACAATCAGTTCCCCAGACCCAGCCATAACAGGAAAATAATTCCCGCTCAGTAGCTGGTGGTATCCTCTGGCCCCTTATCACCCAGATGCCAGGATGACCCTCATCAACACATCCTTCCTGTAACACAGATCTGCTGTACATTGTGTCAATGAGGCTGAAGACCTCATTAGGAGCCAGACTTCCTACAGAAATAGAAGTGCTACAATTATGCTTCCCACTGGTCTTGGCACATACCTTACATGCTTTATTTTTAGTTGCTATTCACTGCTGTGCTTTTAAAATGTATTTATTTCACAAACAACACAATAATAGCTTTAACAGGAATCGAAAGGGTTAGAGGAAAATTATCCCACAATCCCACCACACCAACAAATTTCCATTTCCCTATTTGCACTCTCTTCCAAATAGTCTCCATATGCAGACATAATTCTTCCTACTTGTAATCATAGTGTGGATAAAATTGTATTCTCTGCTTTTGCTACTTAACATTATAAAGCTCTATAACGAATTGCAAAGGTAATCATATGAAATAACCTAAGAAATGAATTCTGTGAGCATTTCGTATCAAAATATACATTTGTTTGTGTTCCTTACTTGCATGTGAAATGGCTGGTGTGCAGCGCTCATGTAATGGAGAAGAAAGGTATTTCTTGGCTTTCCCACTGTTTTGATCATTATCTGTAGGCGATGTTATAGAAGCACTCAGCTTGGATGACTTCCCAAAGATATTATAGTCACCCAGAACTAAATGAGAAGAGTTACGCAAAGCCCCTGTGCTATCTACTTTTTATGTGAACTTGACACAAGCTGTAACTGTAGTCATCTGAGAGGTAGGAACCTCAATTGTGAAAAATGCTTTATAAAATGGAGCTGCAGGCAAGGCTGCAGAACATTTTCTTACTCAGTGATTAATGTGAGAAGGCTCCCTGAGTTGGTGGTCCTGGGTTCAAAAAAAAAAGGAAGAAAATGAAGAAGGAGGAGGAGGAGGAGAAGGAGAAGAGGAGGAGGAGGAGGAGGAGGAGAGGGAGGGAGAGGGAGGAGGAAGAGGAGGGGAGGAGGAAGGGAGGAGGAGGAGGAGGAGGAGGAGCAGGAGGAGGAGCAGGAGGAGGAGAAGGAGGAGAAGGTTGAACAAGTCATGAAGAGCAAGCCAGTGAGAACAAAACTTCTGTATGGCCTCTGCATCAGCTCCTGCTTTTAGGTTCCTGCCCAGTTTGAGTTCCTGTCCTGGCTTCCCTCAGTGGACTGTGTTTCAAGATATGTAAATAAATAAAACCTTTCCTCCTGCGCTTGCTTTTGGTCATGATGTTTCGTACAACAACAGTAAGCCTAATTACGACAGTCCCTTCTCCAACTGCTAACTCCTGCTTGGCAGCTTCCATTTTCAGCAGAGGGAAGGGTTACAAGGCTAGGGCTATATACTTACCTTCCTTGCGATCTGAAAAGAGAAGGTGCAGAATGGTAGCGAAAGGAGTATCTTCAGTGCATTCAAAGTCAATATCAAGATTGGAAGTGTTAGCCCAGCCGGTTAAATGTGGCAGCCATCAAGTGCCAAAACCCTATCTTGACCTCATACCAGCTATACGAGTTGTGTGACATTCAGTCATTCCGTCTTGAGGACCTCATCTATAAAATAGATGTAGCAATGCTTAGCTTATGTAGGGTTATCATGATTACATAAGGCATGAGGGGTGTCTGGGAGAGGCAGCCAAGTAGTGCATTCTCAACAAGTGAAAGTCGCAGCACTGTAACCACCTGGGGAGTCAGCAGAGCACAGAGGGGAGGCTGGATAAAGGACAAGATGCCTAGGAGAAATGCTACTGAGTTTTCTATGCAAAATAAAGATGAGTTTCTGTCCATCTCTGTCAATGTCTACCTGGCAGCAGGTACTCTGTTAGCTTTGTTTTCCAGAATACCATCACCCTCTTAGAATGAAAGTGCCGACTTGATAGATTGCTACTTAATTTGCAGACCCTACAATTCTGATTTTGCTTTACCGTTTTTTTTTTTTTTTAATTTCAAGCTAGCATGTTCTGAAACATCAACAGCCTTGCAAACACAGAGCCCTGCCATTAAGTCTGAAGCAAAGATGTAGATAAGCCTTTGCTCAAAGTTGATGTCTTGGGCATTGCCTTCATGAGGTACAGCTTGAATATGGCCTGCATTAACTGGCTAATGCTCGGCCACCTGCCAAGAGCAGTGAAGTCAGCTTGAATTCCAATCTCTATAACAGATGAACAGAGGACTCACTCCTGCCCTCATCAAGCAGAACTGATACTATCATTAAAGTTTAGTAGCTACACACTTCACAGAGAACAGGGTTTATTTGTTCTCTGTTTGGGTTTGGGAAATCACATCAGGTTTACATTTTCTTGTTGGTTTTAAATTTACTCCCTTGTTAAGGCCAGTCAATACATTGGGATCTGGTAACATCTTTTCATCAAAAAAGAGCTTTGGTTGTTAGCCTGGGTAACTGCCATTAGAGCAGCCTTGTTCATTGGTTACTCAACACTGAATGCAAGGCCGGCTGTAGTCTTGGTAAGGAAAGGGTAAGAATGTAAAATAGTTGATGTAAGGAAAATGCTAAAGGAAACTTAGAATTCTAATGAAACACATGGTTGCTGAAACTCTATTTGAAGCCAGTTTCACTCTGCATCCTTAAAGGAAGAGGTGGTAAAACCACGATGCCACTCTGGCCCAACATCCAGAAACTTCTGTTCCTCACCCACAGGCCTAAAACAATGGTATGAAAAGGGAAAACAACTTGAGTTTCCTCACAACACTGACTCCTGAGTGTATATAATATTTTTTCCATTTCAACCACTGCATTTCATAAACTGAGTCAAATTTATGAAGCCAAGAATGAGTTCAAGCACATATCCATTCATTCATTCATTCATTCTTTCTTTCTTTCTTTCTTTCTTTCTTTCCATATCAATTATATACCACAACATCCAACCCATGAGAATGAGATTTCAGAAATAAATCACTGCCCAATGGTAATCACTGCCCAATGGTAATAAGAAAAATAATGTACATAAAACATTGTAGTGCAGGACAGAAAATGGAAATAGCATAGACAGTGGGTGTAATTTTCTGACAGTCAACGAGGAAATGAGGAAAAAAAGCCTTAAAGGACGCTGTCAGCTCTCTATATATGTATTTCAATAAAATCTGTGGCTCATGGCAAATAGCACTTTTGTTTCTGCCTTCAATAAATATCATCTCCCTGTGGGCTTATGACAGAATAATGTACAAAAGAATAGTTAGGGCATGAATATAATATATCAGTTTAATTTCTAAAAGTAATGGTAGGCGTTAGAACCCAAGAGTGGGGAAGTTAGAGTGGGATGAGTAATTAGGAAGAGTTTCTAAATGACGATGATCTTTAAAAGTCTACAGTAGTAAGTGGTTTACAGAGGGGAAGTTTTGATACCCAGGGATTGCCAGAGAATTTGTTGCTTTCTGTGACTAAGTTAAGAGTTTGGTACTGAAAGCTTCTATCCATTTTATTTGGCTAAGCCATCCCCAGAAGTAATCTAGCCTATCTGCCAAGCTGCTGGAACCAAGGTTTTCTGGAAGAAAAAAAAAAATCATTATCTTGAGAACACCATACAACCAATACACAGTGCTGAAGAAATCAAAGATAAGATTTAGAAAGAGTTGAAGGGAACGCATCTTCTTCAAGTGTAACAAAACAAAGTTATAAACAAAGTCCCCCTCAGCTAAAACAACTATAAAACTGAAAACTCCCCAGAAACAGCCATTCAGTACTTCAGATGAGTCAAGTCAAAGGCAGACAAAAATATAAGAACCATTTGGTCCAAAGGAACACATAAGAAAGAGCAGACTGCAGAGCTTGAAAGTGGCTGTTCTCATCTCCTTACTGCCCTGGCAGCCCATGAGAACCAGCAGGTTTTCCATCCATGCTGGAGAATGGCATGTGTTAGAACATGGACAACTAATATAATAACCTTAGTAGCAAACTGAGTCGCTCTGGGGCTCCATTTTCTAATGTTGAAGTTCTGCTTGCAAGAGCCCAGAAATTAGATTACAGGAGATCAAACAATTCTGTAGGGAGTTCTGGGAGGTGACATAAGCATGAGGAGATCACCATGTTCTCTTCATACGCACAGAATTGGCTAGAAGGTGGTTCCGTATAGGAAAGTCCAGAGTAAATTCAAGGCACCCAGAAAAGCCTAGTCAATTGAGCACTCACATCCCCCTGTTCTCATAAGAAACAGAAGACAGCCAAGAAGAAAGCAAAAGCTGGGATAACCCTGAAAATAGACTGAAATTTGAGCATGTTTCCAAGTCTGTACCAAGGTCCAAGAGCAGAATGGAAGCTTTATAGGCTCAAGGGATTTTAGAATAACTTTTGACTCACCTTTTTCTGAACTCTAACTTACACAAATACAGGGATGATTCCTGAGGAGCTGCTTGGCAAGCCTGAATAATCACTAACACTGAGAAGAGTCAATGGCAGCTTTCGCCTGCAGAGAACAGATACTGTAGACATAGAACTTATTTAAATTACTAGCAAACAAAACAATAACAAAATATTAATTTTCAAGCATGAATATAGAAGTCCAAAGCTTTCCTAATGCCTTGTCTAAAGTGCATTTGTCCAAACATCTCAAAATGCAGGAAACCACACCCATAGTCAGAGGAGAAAATGTCATTCATATAAAAGGTTTATGATTGTCACTAGATTTTTGGATTCATCAGAAAAGAAATTCAACACCACTTTTAAAGATAAAATTGGTTTGGCTGGGAGGATTCTTTCATGGTCAAGAGCAGTGGCTTCTCTTCCAGAGGACCTGGGTTCAAGTCTCAGCCCTCACATGGAGATCCACAATTGTCTGTAACTCTGGTCAGACCTATTATTGAAGAGTTCACATAGGTTGATCAAAAGACTTAAGACTGACTTGAAAGCTTCCTTGCCTTCTGGCTAGCTATTGTAGTACTACAAGGTGCTATACAGGCTGCTGCTAAACAGAAGTCATTAATAGTCTTAACCTAGATGTGTGAACTACAACAATAATTAGTGTGATAAGATTTACCCATAGGGGTTGCAGTGGTATGGATGTTATGGGGTAACCATTTGCTTTCTGTTTGGATCTAAGTCCTGTTCCACAGGAGCAAATACATAAGAGATATTGCAATCTTGCTTGCTAGGAACCAATGATTGGGGACTTAAAAGGTCCCAGAATAAACCTTACTAGTATTATTGTGCTAAAGGACATAGTATCAAGCTTTTCTCTAAATTCCTATCTCTCTACCAATAGATTAGTAGCTCTCAGACCTCATCAGTGGTCTGTGCAGTAGATGACGGTTAATACAGAAACTCACAACAGAATTTTTCACTTTATAGATCTGAATAATTTATACTTTTATAGTGTCATTTATCATCAAATTTATCGATACATTCAATGAAATTCCTATACATCAGATATATTTATCCTTCTCAGCTCTCTGAGGTAGTTGAAGAATAGACAGCTTGAGTCTCATAGCTAAATTTTGAGTTGTTTAGGAATCAAGAGGGCGTTCTAGATCTAAGAAGATGGTTATAATAGTGATGCAAGTTAGTATGAATACTAAGTCAGTTATAGAACTTTAAACTCATGGAGATGGTTAGAAGGTAGAAGGTTAAAGTCAGGGGCCAAATATGTATGAACTGGATATTGGGAAGGTACACCGGGCCATTTAACTCTCATAAATGTGGCATATTTAATTATGCTGTTTTGTATAGAATTTACTGTTATAAGAGAAAGAACCATTTGTTGGAATGAAAAGAGAAGCTGTTGAGGGGGGGGAGAGGGTGGAAGGGTGGGACAGGAAGGGGGAATAGGGAAGGGTTTACGACTGAGATGTAACTTGAAAAAAAAATAAAATACTTATTAAAAAAAAAAAGAAAATTCTCAAACATCATTAGGATAATTTGAAAAAATAGAAATTGGAAAACTTATCCCAAAATGCAATTGAATACTTAACAAAGCAAAGAACAGAATTTGAGGACTACTTTTCCTAGTGTAAGGATGTCAAAAGCCACAGTAATTATGATAGGTAGAATTGACACAGAGAAAGACAGCAGTGAGCAGAAGTGGAGAGTCCAGAAACTGACAAATAGGTGACAACTGGCTTGCAGCAAAACTAGGAAGGAAGTTCAGCAATCTTTTCAATGGCATGGAACAAATAGACATACTTTTGTAAAAATAAGAATCAAATGAAAGGCACAATAGGTCTGAAATATAAGAATAAAACACCCAGAAGAAAATCTTTGTGGGCTGTGGGAAATCAGTCAGTTCTCAGATCCACACTGAAAACAAAAGCCATAAAAGGAAAAAAGTGATAAATGAGATTAATTAGAAGTAATGTGCATTTATGACTGGGGAGGTAGCTTATTGGGTAAGAACTTTTCTTCAAGCCCCAAGACCTGAATTTGAATCCCCATGGCTGAGTTAAAAAAAAAAAAAGAATAGCTGGTTATAGGCAATTGCCTATAACCCCAGTCCTGGGGGATGGAGACAGGTAGATACTCGCTAGCCTTCTGAGCTAGCCAAAACTGTGAGTTTCTATCTTGGTGAGAGATCCTGTCACAAGGCAAAAAAAAAAAAAAAAAAAAAAAAAAAGCAGAGAGTTATAGAGAAAGATATTACCAAATGTACTTCTCTGCCCTCAACCATGCACACACATGGGCACACACCAGCACACTCATATATATACATTACAACCCCCCCCCCCACACACGCGTGTATTTAAATAGCTGTATTTTTTAAATACCTTTGAAGGAGAATGAAAAGCTCAACTAGGGACTACAGGAAAACATTAAAAGTCGCATATCTGCTGTGCTGGCTAGCTTCAGATCAACTTGATGCAAACCAAAATTATTTAGGAAGAGGAAACTTCAACTAAAAAGATGATCCTACCATATTGGCTTGTGGTAAGTCTGTGTATGTGTGTGTGTGTGTGTGTGTGTGTGTGCATGTGTGTGTGAGTTTGTGTGTGTGTGTGTGTGTTTGTGTGTGTGTGTGCATGTGTGTGTGTTTGTGTGTATGTTTGTGTGTGTTTGTGTGTGTGTGTGTGTGTGTTCCTCGACTGATGATTGATGTGGGAGAGCCCCATCTACTATGGGTGCTTTTACCCCTGGGCTAGTGGTCCTAGAAGCTATAATAGGCTGAAAGAGCCATGAGCAGCACCCCCCACAGCCTCTGCATCAGCTCCTCCCTCCAGGTTCCTGCATTGCTTGTGCTCCTGCCCGGTTTCCCTCTGTGTTGTACTATTACTGGGAGTGTAAATAAAATAAACCCTTACCTCCCAAGTTGTTTGTAGTCACAGCAATAGGCACCCTAATTAGCACACCTGTTAAGTATTCAATAAGCAGTGCAGTGAGGGGAAAAAACAGATGTGCATATGGCCAGTAAGCACATGACAATGTACTTAATATCATTAGCCATCAGGGAAATACAAACTTAAATCACTAACAGATACACACAAGAGGAGTTCTGATTAAAAAAAAAAAAAAAAAAGATAATGTCAAGCATTTGAACCTGGGAATCATTGGTACATACAGCTGTTTTTTAAACAATAATTTAATTTCTCTAAAACTTAAATCTAAAGTTTTCATAAAACTATGCAAACTTTCTAATCTACAAGAGAAATTAAAACCTATGTCCAGCAATGACTTGATTGAGAATATTATAGCTTTATTCACAGTGGCCAAAGATTAGAACCTACTCTAAAATCTCATCAGCTGATCATAACTGCCCAGATTCATAAGTGTACTGAAATCATTGAATCGTACATTAGAAGAGGTCTTGAAATCCATGAAAAAAAAATGTTTTAAAAAGAAAGCAACTCAGATTTTGGAAATGATCTATAGCACAGTATGACATTCTTCCATACAAGATATTTATTTATTTGTTATTTGGTGTGTATGGGGGTTTTCTCTATGTGTTTGTCAGATCCCCTGGAACTGGAGTTACAGAAAGTAACGAGCCACCATGTAGTTCTGGTCCAACCTGGTTTTTTAGAAGAACAGCCTCAACCTGTGCTCTAAATGCTGAGCCGTCTCTGCAGCCCTGTAATCAGGACATTTTTAAATGCCAGTTAACCCTCATTTATTACATCTCTTCTACTAGGAATGCCTGCCTTCACTCACTTCCAGTAACTCCCTGTCTTTACAAACTATCTCCAAAGCCATTCCAGAACTTTCTAGTTAGATGATCATACCTTCAGCTCCCCTCTAAACTTAATTGACAACTTTCTTCTGCCTTTCTGTATGTGTTTTGGGTGCTTTTCCTCTCCTCCTGTCTGCTTCTCCTAAGGGCATCACTAGAACCGACAATCAACTTCACTTGCTTTTATGTTAGGTGTCTTCTCGCACCCAACTATAGGGACTAACCAGCACTTAGAAGATTACATAGGTTATTTCTTATCACAAAAGTCCATACATCCAGCGGGTTCCTCCAAAATGACTCTGACTGCTATCACTGTGGCAGAAAGTAATGAAACACCTCACGCTGTCCTTCACTCTCCATGAAAGGCTGGTGCTAACAGGTGGAATCATTTCCTATTGGCAAATATAAATCTGTGTTAAACATCACACTTGACATACCACCTTTGAGAGGTTTCTGACCACTATTTTATTATCAGTTCGGTCTGACACTACCCCTATGGTATCCACAAACAATCTCCTTCATGCTCTCTTACAATCCATTCTTGAGGCTTTAGTCTATTTACATGTATATGTCGAAGCAGGGTAACTCTGCTCACACAGTGTACTCTGGTCTTGAGAGGGAAGAGCTGTCCCCAGAGGTAACCATGAGGACAGTGGGTAGGCCTGGGGCTTTGACTGTGGGTTCCCTGCTGGCCCTCCACTGTGGGAACTTAGATAATTAGTTAGACTTCAAGCTTCTGTTTCTTCGCCATGATATGATAAGAATTAAGGACATTAATTTGGATTCCCAATCCTTTATCAGCCAGCAATTTCAAATTCCAGAAATTTCTCAAAACAGTTTTTTAAAATAGCTCATTTGATGTGAAATCCTGACCTGATCTGAACTTGGTTGTCTTCAGGGTTCTCTGCTTGAACTGATGTGTACTTTTTATCTAATCCCTTTAATGAGAAAAGATGCATATTTGGGGATGAAAAAAAACCACAAATATATTTGAGTACAGGATGCTATCAATGCCAGGTACTATGGAGGTATTTTCTAATTTCTGATTCAGACTCTATCCGTTTTCTGAAGCCTGAACCATGTGAAATTTGAGGGAGGGATTGGGAAACTGATCCTACTTGTTTTGTTACGAGGGGAATCAAGTAAACTGATAAATTTATAGTGTGTATAATGTATTATTTTCTTCTTCCCCCCCATATTTATTCTTATAAAATTCTAGAAAAATGCACCTCAAAATGTAAAATATTGTTTTTGCTGCACAAAGTCAACAAAATTTACCATCTCTGGCCCTTCACTTTCTGTTGAGAGCCTCTCTTAGCTCTCTGGACCACTTTTTCTTTGTTTAGAACTGAATTTGAAAACTGTGAACACTTTTTAAGTATCACAAAAGGAAGGACTAGTTCCATAATGAAAGAAACAGTTTATTTTGCCTGGCTGTAGGCCACCATGGTCACTTTCTTAGCACATGACCTTGGATTGGTCACATCACCTCACAAAATCCCAGTTACTTCATCCTTAAAATTGAGATAATGTCTGACAGCTGACAAAAGCAGATGTCTGGATGAGGTCATCTCTTGAGGTCACTTCCAGCTTTACAGTCTGCACGGTTTCTGAGTCTTCAAAGGTCTGAGGACACTCACAAAGTCTGGATCCCAGTATTTGGGCCATGACCTGCTGCTCTGTTCTTCATAAGTAACCCACTTGGTTGAATATAAGGAAGTTCACCTCCCTGAGAATGGAGAGTTATATGATAGATGTAGAAAGAGGCAGGAAGTCCGGGATGTGTTCACAAGAACTGAATCATGAACCAACCACATGTCCCTGAACCACAGAATATACATGTATTAAAGTTTAAGAGCACAAGCCAAGCACCTACACATGTCAGAGTAAAAAGAGTGTCCCTGAGTTTCCCAATGTAAAGCTGATGCAGAGGATTTCTTGGGCACAATTTTTTTTTTTTTTTTTTTTTTTTAGGGAATTTTGCTTTGTGGTAAGTGGGAGTCCATTTAAGATGAGATTACAAGCAGGAACTGTGAGTGGATGTGTCCTGAATCTCTGCCATCCTCAGTTCCCATACAGGTTAAAGGTGGCCAAGACTAGGTTTTCCCCGAGGTTCTTGTGAGAATTACAATCTGCTCTGCCTGGAGGTAACTGTGCCGAGGGAGTGCCTGTCCTCTGGTCATGCCCCGTAGGGACCAGCTGCTTAGTTGTGACAAAAGTAAAGGGTCGTAAAGGAAGGAAGGAAACAAGGTGTCTCTGAGAGAAGAGGTCAAGCTCTCTCCTCTTTTGTTCTTTTAGATAGCATCTGTGCTCTTACTGAGGTGAGGACACAGTTGGAGGCTGAAAGAAATGTTCGGAATGGTTCTCCCACCAGTACTTGGAGTGACCTTGGAGTGGCTTGGTAGAATAGGACTGCTAGAACGGGCTCAAAAGTTGTTCAGAGAATTCCCACTACAGGGTCCTTGTGTAAATTTCTGCTTTCATTTTGTACATACTTTTATTTTCAAAACCTTACATTGGTTTTGGAGTAATGCAGAACAATTCATTAAAAAAAAAAAAAAAACCTAGAAACCCTCACTTCCAACTCAGTCCCCTACATTAGATCTTATCAGGTGGGCAATTGTGATGGTTAATCTCCATTGACAACTTCATAAGATTTAGAATCACAGACAAGACAATGCTCTCTCACCCCCATGAAGAATAGTCTTGAGATTAGGTTAGCCTCTGGGCATGCTTGTGATGGACAGTCCAGATTTAGTAACTGAGAAGGGAATGCTTGCCAGGTGTGGGTACCACTCCATGGGCTTGGGACATGGACTGCATGAAAAGGAGGAAGACAGATGAGCACTAATCATTTTCTGATCCCTGACTATTGATGCCGTGTGACAACCACCTTAAGCTCCAAATGCCATGACTTCTCGGTGGATGATACCCTGAACTGTGAGCCAAAATAAACCCTTACTTACCCTTTGTCAACGTATGTTTTCACAGCAACAAGACAAGTGATTAATAGACCAATATAATAAAAATGAACCAGCAAGAGGATTTAGCTCCATAAATTAAAACTAAATAAATAAGAATAAACTTTAAAATAGTACGTAATGTTGAAGGATGTTGTGAACAATTAGAAAAAAAATATTTGTACCAATTAAAGGTCTTCAGAGCTCAATGTTTCCTGACTGTTACTCTGAGTTCACAATCTTTAAAGTCTCCTCCTCTAAAATAAAAACACCTATCATAAGTTTCTGCTACAGTGCATCCTCTTTGAGAGCCCACTCCTGACAACTGTTACCCTGTACTACATACACCATTTCTCATTATTCTGATTTTTTGTTTTACCTGTCTTTCTTCCTGGTTGGCCTTGCTATCTGGCATTATTCCATAGGCTTACTTTGGTTGGTCCTCTTTAGAGTGCAAATCCATGAAGTCTAGGGCTCACCAGGCTTCTTGAATCAGGCCTGGCAGAGAGTACTTCCTCAGTAAAATGTTATAAAGAAATAAAATGGACAAATGAATAAGTTAAATAATTAATGACTGAAGGCTGAGGAGGTGACTCACTGGATAAAAGACTTGCTATGCAATCATAACTGAAGTTCCAATCCCTGGAATGCATGTAAATGTTGGGCAGGGGTGGCAGCCACCTGCGGTCCCTGCACTTGGGAGGCAGATCACAGTTCCTTGGGTTAGCTAGCTAGACTAACCATAATGTTATGTTAAGTGAATCTGTGTTTAGGGAGAGAATCTCAGTAAACAAAATAGTGATCAAGGAAGATAATGTGAAATTCAGGTCTCCATCTGAGCAGACACACACATGCATAAGTGCCCACACACATACATAAGCAAACATAAACACACACAAACAAAAAAAAATCCAACAATCCAACTCAAGAAATCTGAAAATAATAAACTCACTTGGTCCATAGATGAGGAAATTAATGTCACCAATAAACATGAAAAAGGCTCCATTTCAGTAGTAACAGAGAAATCTTAGTTCAAACAAGGCAGTATAAGTTAATTATCAATGATTTTTAAAATCAAAAGCTGTTTGGAATTTTTTGGAATATTTCTAGATATATCAAAATATTCATATGCTGTTGGTAAAAATGAAAGTCAGTGACGTGAATATTGCCAGCTAATGAGACTGACCTTGCTGTAGACCCACTGTTCTTAGAGGCATTTTACCTAGGTCCACGCTCTGTCATTGCAGTGTGCTTTTCACGTGATTTGAGCTCTGCAGTGATTCTCTGGGTTGGGTACCACTTAACACAGGGTGCTCATGGCACCCCTAGGCCACATAGTTGTGTCTAGCTAGCACAAGGGACTGCATAGAAGGTCCTCATAAGAAACTAGACACCAGTCCAGGTATCTACTAGATGCCAAGCATAGGTACCTGTCTGATTTTCAAGGACCCTAAACACATTCCCATTCTAGTGCTGGAAGGGCAGTCCCTCAGTATTGACTGCATCTGTCCTTAAAGTAGCACAGAAACTAGACATACCACATGTGCATTGATACTTTAATAAATTATCTTTCTGTAGATCCCTCAACGATGGCATTAAAAATGCTAACCAAAGAAATGTGTCTGTATCTTAAGCTCTTTGTTTTGTTTTGTTTTTTGTTTCCTTTTTGTTGAACATCAAATCCTCCGTGTGCTGTGTGGCCTCATCCCAATCTTATGCCCCTGTCTCATCCCCGTTGTGTTATTTGGAGAAATGCAGGCATCTGTGTGTTCGCTGTTCCTCATGCTGGCTCTGTGTGCCTTGACCCAAGGCAGGTGGTCCACTGAGCCATGACTCACCTGGATCAGGCCTTTGATGCTATCTTCAAGAGAGGTGATACAGACACTTAGGGCTGCACCAGTGACATTTGAAAAAGTAGTTCAGGCTTCAACTGAAATTGCAACCAATTACCATCCCATGCTGCTTAGACTGAGCTACACAGTTTGCTGCTTGCTGCAAATCCTATAATTACCTTGTGAGCAGAACAATTATATGGATTTGGGGTGTGTTTTGTTTCGTTTGAATGTAAATATTTAAGAATGCCAAGATTGTTGAAACTCCATTGTGGCTTTTTGCTGTTTCGATCGAATCTTTGAGGGAGAGGAAGAGAAGCTCCTTGACCTTAAGAGTGTCCAGTCTGCACCAGGTGAAACTGGAATTCCAAGTCTACGTTTGCTCAGCTTTTAGCTCTGCTGATCAGCCTGCACCTTGCCTCAGAGGCTGCAGGCCTGGTCCTCATCTGGTCCTTGTGATCTTCTCTTAACTGCCATAGTCACAACTGCTTTTGCGCCCAAGACAGTGACCTTTGATGGAAGACAGACTGGGTGCTCTCCAGCAGTCCCCAGATTATGCTGTCCCAAGTGATTAGGCTGTGACCAAAAAGACACAGCAAGACCAACCTAATGAGTCAGCCAATCGGAGGAGGCAAAAAAGTTGTGATAATGTGGCCCAACACTGAGAAAGGTTCCATACACTTAACCAGTCTAAAGAGAGTCATTAAGGTGCTGAAAGGTTTGTGCTCTGCCAAATATTCATCTGGAGCTAGAAAGTGTTCGGCACTTAAAATGCAGAGCCAACGCTGACATAAATGTTAGTGTGTGTGTAGTCTGGAACAGCACAGGACAGCAAATTTGATCTGAGGCCCTTCCTTTGCACTCCTGCCCACTGGCCTGCCTGCAAGCAGTCAGCCTCCATCTTATCTTGAACACTCACTCTGACTGTTTTAAATTGACATGGGTCATGAGTCCATTTCTGGTGGGAAATCTCGCTTCACCCCACTTACTGGAAGTACATTTGAGGCCAGGGCCAAGCTCAGCATAGTTGTGTTCACTCTATAACTGGGTGGGAAGGTCCTGGAGGCCACTTTAGAAGAAAGCATTTGAAAATAAGACAAAGGATATTTTGAGAAGCAAATGTTCCTGGAATGTATTCAAGTGGCCACCACGGCCATTGGCCCTAAGAGCACGAATTGCAGGCATTCTGTTCACTGATTAGAGAATTCTTGAGTTCGAAGCAGTACATTAAGTCAAAGGGTAAGTCTCTGAATTCTGCAGGGAATTTGATTAACCATTTACAATTACAGAGTGACTTAAAAACATCCCAGAGCCATTACCAGTCTAATGGGGATTTGAGAAACCTGAATATCAGATGCTTCAAACTGTTTTGTGGCTGTGAAGGATTCTTGACAAACCATGGAAATACAGTGTTTCTTAACCATTGTGGTTTAGGCATATTTAGACTTCCATAAGCCTCACTGGTAATGGTAATAGCAACCACAAATACTGAAGTTTTAAGAGTTCTGTTGTAAGGAATAGGAAATTTTAATGTTGGTTAAATTATGAAAGTACAAGATCCCAGAATTGGGTGCCAGCTGTTAAATAAATGTGTGTATCTGTGTGTGTGTGTGTGTGTGTGTGTGTGTGTGCACGCACGCATGTGTGTGCTTCTGCATGTATGAGTATGTGTGAGTGTGTGTGTATAAGTCTATGTGTGTTCAGCATATTCATTCCCTGATCTTTACGTGAAATTAACAAAACAAAATGATGCTTTGTCCTAACAAAGAGTCCTTGAAAAACAAACTTCATCTCTTTTCTGCTTGGAATGGGTCCCCTTTCTGATGCTTAGCTGAATATAAAGAAACAGAATTATTCAGAGGCCAAATTACACACTGTTGTGACTCAGACCAACATTACTGTTGGCTCTATAAGGGGCTGCAAATGTCACAAGGTGCTGTCTGTTTCTGAATTCAAGGCACTTTGGATTAGTTCAGTCATGGAAGCCCAGGTGCCGTCTCAGGAGAGTAACTACACAATTATTTTTAGAGTGGCTGGTTCCTTATGATCAATAAGGCTTTTAGAAAAATTTAATTATATAAACTATTTTTAGAAATAATTTGTACATTACTATATTATTTTTTTAAATTGTGGTTTAATACACATTCATAAAAGTACCTACTGCTTTGTCCCCTCCTAGGCTGGTTAGGTGAGATCACCCTTCAGGAACAGTCCTTTGTCTAATGTAGCACTAAGAGACAGACTTCACATACCGCTGTGCATGTGTGTGCACACACAAACACACACATACACATACACACAGAGAGAGAGAGAGAGAGAGAGAGAGGGAGAGAGAGAGAGGCATACACATACATGCACATGGGGCTTTCCAAGACAAGCACACATAAATTACAAACACAAAAAATGTGCTGTGGCTTTTCTAGGAAATCCTAACATGCAAAACCAGTATGATCATAATTTTAAAAACACAATATTAATCCAAGTAAATCAAGCATGGTTTAGTTCATGTTTTCTGAGCCCTTACTGGACACTGCTCAGTTTTATGAGAGAAACCACAACTCATATGACAGACTGTGTGCATATGGAATTACATACTAAAAATGAACCAGCCTTGCTTGACTCCAAAAAACATAAAACTTTATGCTTAAAATCTCAGGAAGATTGAAGTAAGCAGTGCTCTACTTGCTCAACATCTTGAGAGGCATCAAATGTGAGCCATCAAAAGAAATCTAAGCTGAAGACATAGGGTACAAAACTAAGAAGGAAACAACCAGGGAAAATAGCAAGGACTGGAAAATGACCACTGAAAGGATTCTAATGTAACAAAAAAATTCAATTGGTGGAATGTGTTATTCCTGCCTGCAGGTTGAAAAGCTCACCAGGCTCAAAAAGATACACATGGCATCTACTCACTTAAATTGGATTTTAGCCATATAGTACAGGATAACTATACTACAACCAATACACCAAAAAGATCAGGAAAATAGACTTTGTTATCTATCAATGGGACAATTTGCCCTAGGTGTGCTACCATGTTGGCCCCCAGTGCAAGAGGAAGCTCTTAGTCCTCATATGACTGTTGAATTGAAAGGGGCTGATTTGTAGGGACACTCCAAATGGGAGGATTGGGATGGGTGGGAGAAGGAGGAGAGGGTGGGAGGGTGGAACTAGGAGGGGTGGAAAGAGGGCACTATGATGGAGATGTAACTTGATGTAATAAATAAACATTATAATAAAAAAGTCAATTGGTGAATCTGAACAAATACTTAATTGAAAATAATTAACAGCTATTAAAGTGAAAACAAATGGTTTTTCAAAGACATCTCACTACGTATTTATTTTAGAATTTTGAAAACAAACTAAAGCAGCAAAAAGAAAATTTATCAGACAGGCAAAAGTTAATCATGAAATGTGAGGCAAATGCATTACTCCAGAGCTGCAGGTCATGGGAACTACTTCATGTGACAGTTTTTGCTGGATGTTTTTTATAAATGACCCTCATACCACTCAGTTAAGCTTCTGCCATTTCTCCCTCTGGGATTTTATGCCCTCACTCCATGTTCACTCCACCTTGTACACTGTCTTCACCACCCATCTGAGGGTCACTGAGGTACCTGTGGTGTGCCATTGCTGGTCTTTCTATGCCTCACAGCTAGCACGGCACTGAGACTTTTTTTTAATTAATTTATTTGTTGCTTCAGGTTACATCTCCATCATATTGTCCTCTTTCTCCCCTTCCCAGCCCCTCTCTCCTACCCTCTACCCCCTAACCCTTCCATCCCACTCCTCTGGAGTGGAATGTCCCTACATAACAGTCCCCTGCCCCAGTTCAGAAGTCATGTGAGTGCCAAGAGCCTCCTCATACACTGGGGGCCTATAAGGCAGTACCACCAGTGACTTTTTAAGTTGCTATTGTGGAAACATCTTTGTTGGTCAATAGCTGGTCCATAGGAAACAAATCTGACTTTAAATTTCTTCAGGAATAGTCTCTACCTGGCAAACTGTTTGGACTGTGTTGTTCTTCTTTGTTTTACATTCCCCCAACTACAACTCTCAACCTTTAAGATTCCCATCTGATTAGCATCCAAGTTACTCTAGCCGTCTCCTCTCCTGATATTTCTGATTTCCCTACTTCCATTAACATTGCTACCGCCACCTGCTCTTACTGTACTGGACCAGCACAGGTCCCTTGAGTCTCACCTGATAAAGCCATTTTCTCATTTTCTCCCAATTTTAACTTTCCACAGTGTGCACTGTTTTCATTTCATGGCTCTCAAAGTTCTAGACACCTAGGACATGAGTTCTGGGTGTTTGCAAACTGGCTTTGGATTTTGGTTTGCAATGATTTATTTTGTGACCTCAAAAAGTTATTATATATAAACATGAGAAGAGTAATAGTACTCATCTGGCTGGTTATCTAGAAATCAGCAAGTTCCGAGTAGCTGCTGCCTCTTTCTGTCACTAAGCAGGAACCTGTGGCTTTTTGTGGAAATACTGAGACTGCAAGTTGACATTCCCCATTCATTTAGGACCCGGATGTTCCATAACTAAAAGGGAAGCCCCAGCTGAGTACTCCAGTGCTTCCATCCCATTGATCTCTCCGGTCATCAACCATTCCTTTCGTGTGATTGAAAACAATTAGAAACACTGAAACAAAATCCCACCTATATATCAATTGAAATCATCTATCATAACTTTTCTCCCACCCAGATGGAAGCTATGTTTTTCCCATCTCAAAATCATACCAAATTTAAATGAAATGGTTGTTGAATAGACCTCAGTTCTCTTGGACAGAAGAGGTAAGTATCCTGTTAGATCAGTCCCAGCTTCTCTACATAGTTACTAGTAGATGCTGTTAAAGATTAGTATTTATTTTGTCTTACTGGACCTGGTTCAAATTGTAAAATCATAAGGATGCTCAGCTTTTTACTGCAAAATCTTACGAGAAAAAATATGGTGCTCCAATATTTACAGAGGAGAGGACTTTGGGCTGGTGTCTGCAGGGCTATGCCTATGTAGAGAGTGAAACCAGACCTGATGCTCAGGTCACTGAGCTGCTGGAGACCCAATTGTCATTTCACTCATTGAAGCAAATTAATCACATCAATTATGTAATAGTCTGCCCACTCTCAATGTTTCTGAGAATGTTGAAGGAGGATTAGAGTGTCTATGGCTTCCTTTCACCACACAGTTGGTCGAAAACAAAGAACAATACAAAGTTTCTGGGCAGGGCTAAGGTGGAAGCCAGGTCAACATGATATCTAATGCTGTCTTAGTGAATTCAACAATGAAGCACTGAGATGGGGTTTCTGGGCACCAGGAACAGAAGACAGAAGGGGTGTGGAGGTACCTTGGGTGGAGATTGGCCAGGAGAAGTGGTGCTCTATCAGGATGGACTTTGGGTAGCATCCAGAAGTTCTCATAAAGAAATCAGTGAAGCACACTAGTTCACCTGCATAGACAAAAAAGCTGAAGGAGGCACACACACACCTATCAGAATTGACAAAGGAGAGTTTGCTGGACATTCCCAGTACTCTCAGCCTGGTTAGATAAGGAGCAATGATAGAGAAGATTCCATGTGTATGTGTGGGAAACATTTACCTGACATTTTCCCCTATGATAAAATGCTTCACGGTGGCAGTCTTTATATTACAAGGCCCTGATAGCTTTATCACTTAACCTTAATGCACCTACAGAACTTTCTTTTCAGCAATGTTTTCTTGCCTATACTTATTGTCATACCAAAATCCACTCTTATAACGTATACAGTTTCAAATTTACCACTTAGAGATGCAGATATCAGCCTTAGGTTGAAATAAGGAAAGCCAGAAATGACTTAATGTAATTCATGAGCACCTGGCCTCATCACATCTGCTGGCCACATTCCAGGGCAGTAGTGAGACACATTCCTGGAAATTACGCTAATGTAGGACCACGTACCTGACTAGCCCCAGCTGTCACTTCAGAACCTTGAGATGATGTTTGTGACCAGGGAGCAAAAGGAAGTAGAAAGATTAATCCCACCAGTTCCCCACCAATGACAAATTCATCCCCAATCTAGGCTCTCAGACATCCTTCCCAGTCCCAGACAAACACTGTCATCCTCTGAGCATAGACCAGGAGAAGCAGCTTGTCAGCTCAAAGTCACCAGGTCCCTGGCAAGTAGTCAGTGGGGTGTTTATTCTGCTGATACATCTAGGATTGAATTGGGAGAGTATTAAGGCCTTGTACAGCCCTATAATTCTAAGATTGCTTCTGTTCACTGGTTTTCAACCTTTCTAATGCTGTGACCCTTTAATACAGTTCCTCATGTTGTAATGACCCCCAATCATAAAATTATTTTTGTTATTTTTTAGTAACTGTAAGTTTGCTACTGTTGTGAATCGTAATATAAATATCTGTGGTTTCCAATGGCCGTAGGCAACTGTGAAAGAGTTGCTCAAACTCCAGACGGGTCTCAATCCACAAGTTGAGAGCCACTGCTTTTATTCAAATACACATTGGATCAGGACTAGGCACTATGGAATACTTTCAGGCAGACTTTTCTCTGGCTTGGTTAATCCTCATTAGATCTTTGTATCCAGACCATGTCATCTATATCTTTTTTCCATCACATATCATGCAGAACCTAAGTCCCATGTGGTCCTCAGGCATGAACATATAACTGTTCCCTTTTGTTCTTGAATTCTCTTTTTTTTTTCTACATGTATGTTTTCAGTGCATGTAGGTTGCTGTGCCTACACAAATATTATCTTGGAATTTGTGTACACATGGAGGCTTGCTATCACCTACAGAAGAAACCTACTATCAGCAAAAGCATTAATTGTGTTTCTGTTTATGCTTCTATTCCCCCAAGCTAGGGTTTTTGTTTGAGTAAGAGTCTGTGCCTTAATTATTAATATTAGTAAGCAAGAATATCTGTATTTTACAAATGTATTTATTTACTGCTTCACATTCTCTATAGCAGAAAATCTAGGCTCATAAAATATAGCATTTGCTTGGATAATTTCCATTTCTTTTCTCCTAATAGTTTAGCTTCAACAGCAAGAGTGAAGAAGCTAAGCAAGCTTATGGGTTCATCTTAGCAATCATCATTAATCTTGGCTTTCCTTGTTTGCTAGAAGACCAACTTGGCATGTGTCTGGACTTTCTCACCATTTTCTATAGTCACAGTTCACAGTTCCAAAAAAAAGTCCCTTTCAGCAAAAGATGGTAAGAGAGTCACGGGGCTTCACGAGTATTTTAAGGAAAAAAGAAGAGATCATTTGCAAAAGATGTAGGATATGTTGAAGCTAAGACATATCACCTTTAATTCAAAGGTTATTTTAGAATTATGTCATTCCATCCTGGGATTGAAGGTCCCCTGGGGCGTCTTAACCCTCACAGTCCAGGGAGGAAGGGGGTGAACATGGAGGAGTGTACAAGAACTGGACAGTGACTGAGGAATGGTGGCTAAAATTAGCCTTTTATCCCCTTCCTCGTCACAAGCAGACAGCCTGCCTTTCCAGCTGACTTTGCTTAAAGTCAGAAGTTAACCTGTTCTCTGCCTTAACAAGGATAAAGCATGCTCTCCTGTTGCCTAGTTTAAATTGTTTAAATGTGAAAGGGAAAAATTTACAAAAGTTGTCCCATTGATTTTAGCACGAACGTAAAGAAGAAAATGCAAGTGCCAAAAATATAAATGTTTTTATATTTTTGGTGTTTAATACATCAATAATAGCTGCATTTGTGGAGACTTTATATGCAGTAGTGATGCTATCAGCAATTTGCATGTGGGATATTATTTCTTCCTGCAAATAGCCCTCAGAGAGACATTACTGGTATTGCTGTCATATGGATGAAGAGAGTGGGTCACTGAAGAACCTCACCCTGATTTCCTAATGAATGACTAGTGAGACACAGAGGTCCTCTGACTTCAGATCCTGTCCTTATCCCTGAGCTATCCCAATTAAGGGAGTGATCCTGGCATCCACTAGACTTTCTAAATAGTATATAGAGACCAGTCAAATTGTGCTGTCTGTGCACGTAAGTGCCTGGTAAATAACTATTGGTCAGATTCACTTTTCTTCTCCCTATGATTCAGATAGCTATATAACCTCTGATTTGCCTCCTATTGCCATCCCTTCAGGTGTGTGCCTGTGTGTCTCTGTGTGTATATACATATTCTATAAAATGAGAAGGACATAAAAAACTTGAACGTAGACGGCATGTGTGTTATAGAAAACTCATAGGGAATAGCCAACACACAATTACACTTCAATGTCTTTGCAATTCTTGTGTTGTCACAAGCAGGGGTGGAGGAATATGGCTACTTCTCAAAGTGCACTGTGGTACAAATAGAAGACTATCCAGTCACAAACAAAAACATGGTACTCTCCAGGAACCCATGTTCTTCTTTCAAAAATATTCTGTCTCTTACGCTTTGGGAAAATCCTTCTGGAGAGAACAGTATATGAACTGCTGAGGTATGGTCACTGGAGTGCGATGTGAGTACATGAGATAGTTGTTCGGACACAGAGACCAAGACTTCACCAGGACATGTCAGGGTTAGGTTGGGGGAAACAAATACATCCATAAATGGTACCCCCCCTTGAGAACTGTTGATATAGTTAAATAGGGAAACACCTCCATAATGAGAAAAAATAACCTCTGTTGCATACCCACAGTGGAGAAGATAAACCCTGCAGTGGGTTCATAAAACTATATGCATCATATTGCTTGTGTTAAGTAAATTTTCATTTTGCTCAGGAAATGACATGTGACTAGATCACATAGTAATTACATGTTCCTGAAGATGACTTCGTAATTTGCACTTAATAAGACCAAAAATAATTACCCTGTACTCCAATCTAGAAAACATAAATAGTCATAAATATATGATACTCACCATGGAATTACTTTGCCACTCCACTCAACTCTCCATAAGACAAGCAGTTACTGAGGATGTAAGGAATCATAACAAAATATTCTCTGTTTCACTCGATAAGCTGAAGCAACTCGATGACAACATGTGCATTCCCAGACTCTTTCTTAGGATAAGAATTTAAATCGGAGAAATTTTAAGGGGAAAAGTAGTCCTTAGCTCTTTAGGGGCTTTCTCATTTGACCTTTTACTTAGTACTGCTAGAAATTTTCCCCAAAAATTTAAACAATTTTCAAACCCTTTAGGAATGTGGCATAATCCACCTGTCCAGGATGACCTTTGAAAGCCATTTCTAATTCTGTTATCTGACTTAGTAGAGTGATTACATTTTAAGTCTGAGGCATAATTATGTGGAGAGGAAGGGCATGAGCTAGATGCCCACACAGCCAGCCTGCTGTCCTGTCTAACGGATGAGTTCTTGCAACATGAGGTTCTGTAGGGTTCTTAGGCCCTGCCCACATCTGTAGCTAGTAGTTCCCAAGACTAGCAAAGGAAGGGACCTGGGTGGATATTATGTCTCCTTCTGTCTTGTCTGTCATTTACAGTATGCTATTTCAGGCAACACGGTTATGTTTAAGAGTATATATGTCTGAAGCGGGGAGAGGGGGAAATATATATCATCCTAACAAAACCATTTGACACACACATGTTATTTATATATTTAAATATATATGCATATATAAAGTGTAATTTAAATATATATGATCTATATTAAGATCATTTGAGATATTGATAAGCATTTTGAGAAATTAAATCATGGAATGTGGTTGAGAATGCCTGTATGAAATACGACATTTCTCCTTTGCCTTGAGTGGCCAGAAAAGCATCTCTGAGAAAGTCCACATGAAACACACTGACACTGAAGTGGAGCATGTGGAGCTCTGTGACAGCGTATTCTGAAGGACAGGGAGGATCAAAGTGGGAATACGCTTGAGGTGAACATGGAGTGGAGAGGTGGGCACAGTAGCTGGATGTCAATAATGGAGGCACATGTTGTCAGAAACAGACATTGAAAGTAACTGGAATTTTCTGTTATGTGTGAGGAGAAGCCTTCAGAAGACTTTTTCAGAACTGGTAGGAGAAAACGCTTTACAGATTTGCACCTGTGGTCTGAGGAGTTCATATTTCATATGTGGAAATCCAGCTGTCTCTGGTCTCCATATATGGATGTATGTATAGAAAGCAGCAGTCTCTGGAGGAACCCTTCATCTGAACTCTGGGAAAGAGTATTGTTGGGAAGCTTCCTTGTCTGACCCCAAACAGATCTTAGATCCATTTGTTGCTTCCTCAAGCATGACGGCAGTGGGCCCAAGTCTGACTTAACCAGTCTGTGTTTAGTGCACAGTTTCATCCCACAGGCAAGGGAAAAAGAGACCAAACAAAACGCCGAGTAAGCCATCACCAATGCTGGCAAGTTTATACGCAGCCAGTCATGCTTAGAGCAACTGCCGGCCCCTGAGTAGGGCTTTGTAGAAGTCTAATGATGGAGTCAATGAATGTCGACATTGCTCTGTGCTTCCGTGCTAACTGACATGAGACACAAGGCATGAAAGATTTTTTGACAGTGGATTACAAGGCCTACCAAAGTACTTCTGAAAACTGCAGTGGGATTTCTCTTTCTAGATGGATTGACACTTGTTTTTTATCAAAGCCAGTCAGAAGACGAAAGAATAAATTTAAACTGACAATGGACTAAATGCCACAGGGTGAATGCCTTGCACAAAGCAGCCCATTTGGATTCTACTCTCCACTAAGCAGAAGAGGCAACTGCCTCTAGGGTGAGTAGCATTCAGTTCTGTTGGGTCTGGAGCAGGTAGCTGGAGTGTGTCCTGCTCTGCAATGGTGGCTCCCTTCCTGTCCCTTCCACAGTGCTGAATCCTGAATCCTTCAGCTCAGCTCTGCTGTTGAATAACTTCTCTGAAGTCTTGGAAGAAGGGGAAGAGTCCTGAGCTATTGCAGTTCTGAGGCCAATGTGAACGTCTTTCTTTCCAGTCCTCCCCCCACAAACCACCCACCCATTCTTACCCCCAACTCTCCCCCGCCCCAACCTCAGCCCAAGAACAAGCTTGTGTGTCCTTCCTCTCTAGACACTGGTTCCCGGTCATCTCTTCTCATGCCTAAATAGTCCACAGCCCTTCGTGTGGGACACTGGTGTATCATTTGCCTTTAAAAATATCTCTGCCATTTGCCAGAATATATTGCCTAGCCCTCTATGCTTACGTAGATCCAAGAGATTGACAAGATGTTGTTCATCGCATTAAATCAGGATGTATTTGTTGAGTAGATGATTGGAGCTGTGTGCTGCACAAAGCACTAGGACTCATCCATGATCAAGACAGACATGGTTTCACTCTTCTGTATATCCTCCAGAATGTATATCCCTTGGCATATCTAAGAGAATCACTAAGATACACTTGAAACAGCTGGGATGCGCATTAGAGAAATGAACTCTGTACTTCCAAAGACAATTTTTAGGGTAGATCTCGTGAAATCTATTATTTTTCCAGGATTTACGGGTTATTTTTATATGAAAATAAAAACAAAATGTAATGCGTGATTGATCTAGTGGCACACAACTGTAATCCCAGCACTCAGGAAGGAATCAGAGGCAGGAGAACAAATTAGAGTCATTTAGCCTAAACTACATAGGGAAACTATATCTCAACAAAACAAGTAACTAAATATGTTGCTGTTCCAGGGAAGGAGGATCTGCAGTGAACAGCTGCTAGAGCCACCCCTATCCTGTTGGTGAGATCTTGAAGGGTTCTTGGGAAATCTATGCGTTGAGAGTAGATGAGGCTGGAGGTTGTTTAGTTCTAGGATTGGAGCAACAAATTTTGCTACAGTTGAATAGAGGTACAGTCCTCTTAAAATAACCTGCTCCTAGACATGGTTGGGCAAGGTAGACGCATCATTTCTACCTAAGTGGAAGAAGGACATCCATGGTGGTAACCAAGAAGAGTTCCTAATAGCAGAGAGTGTGTGCACCCAGAACACATAGCTTAGATCACATCCTGGCCTTCAGAATAACACAAAGCTAGGCAGTTCTACCAGCAATAGTGCCCGGGGTATCCAGATGCAAATGGAAGGAGAAGGAAAAGTAGATAAGCAGGTGAGTAACAAGGTGTAAGTAAGCAATCCTTCATAGCCTGACCTGCAGCCTGATCAGCTGTTGAATGAGATTCCTCAGAATTAGAACATTCTGTCCTGCAGGGAAGGTGAACAATTCAAGAGAGCTTCAGGAAGTCCCTGAAACTGAGCAGGTTTACTAGGCCCCTCCCTGCCAGAGTAAACAATAAAAGCTGGGAGTGTCTCTCAGAAATGCTGAGCCACCTTGCAAAGAAGACTTTGTAGATAAGCTACTTGGAAGAAGTAGAAACCAGCCAAGCTGCCTGGACAGGTTTAAACCAACTGAGGCCACTGGAAAGGACACTCTCTAACCTGTTGAGCTGCCTGCAGGCTATGCAATGTGCTCCAGTTCCCCAGATTTGTGAGCTGTCACCCATGCTGGGATGTACTTTAGTGATGCAGCTGTCTTTGAGTTATTTCTGCTACTACTGTAAGTAATTCCTCACTGATATTCCTGTAAGTAACCCCAATAAAACTCATTCCAAGTTGGACTTTGATAGTATCCATATGTTGGTATGCCATGGGTTCCCTATCTGGGGTGAGTAGATGTGTGTGTTGCATCTCCCCAGGAAAAGTTTTGCTATACAACATCTATTTCACCTGACTCCTCCTTAGGCCATACAATGAACAGATGCAATTGCTCTTGTCCTCTACTGCTTGGTCTTTGTGACAGGCTCAGTTCATGGATCCTTTCCACCTGGCATCAGGGAGTTAATATTTATTCCTAATCCACAACCCAGCACTGTCCTGTGTGGTATCCTTGGACCCCTTGTGCTAATCTCTAAACTTCTTGAGGATAAGGAAAGGTTCGCATACAATTCATTTTTGCTACTTCCACACAATTTCTGAGAGTCGTGTGTGTGGAATGTTCAAATAAATATTTGTCAAAAGAATGAATAAATGCAAACTGAACAGATGGAAATTTATGGAGGTCAGAGCCTGGCTCTGCCTGATTTATGCAGCCCCTGGCATAGCATCCCATGCAAATAGCCATTTAATACTCATGTTTGATGATCACGGAAGAGATAATGAAACCCTGCAAGGAATGGCTGCAGATAAGGCCTGTTAGTGTTCATATCTTTTGTTGTAAGCTGTCTCAAATCTTTTTTAGAAGTAGGCAGAGTATAAATAATATATGAGTGACTGGATAAGGCTTTAATACCCCAGGGCCTTTCCAGGCTCTTTCAGCCCCTTTAACACCCTGCGGGCAAAGCAGCCTGCTGGGAATGGGAGGGAAAGAGAATTTTTCATTCATTCATTTATTCATTCAACAAATAAGTTTTGAAAGGCAGAACATGCTTTTCTTAAGCAGTCACCTTGCTCCAGGGTTTCTAGATAGAGCACCTCTCCAGGTCTCTTTTAAGGTTACAAATTCTTGAATCTGCCCAGAGATTCTGGGGATCTTGGGGAAGCCCTAAAAGCATCAGAGATTAAGTAAATGTTATATGTAGACAGTGGCCTCCCTCTCTCTCTCTCTCTCTGTCTCTCTTAATGCACCAGCACCTGGTGCAATTGCCTTAATCCCTTGTCATCTGTTTATGTCAAGTCAGATCTTCTCCCAACGCTCAGATGAAACCTGATGTGTGTGACCTCATGTAACACAGCAGAGGTGTCACCTTGCAGCAGACCCTGAACAACGGTCTTCCTTGATTTCAAAATGCATCAAAATTGGAATTATTTATGATCATGTTTACCATTCTAAAGTGTCTTCCGTCTGGTTGTAGCTAAATTACACCAGTTAACTAGGACAAAGCAATCAATGACTGCCTGTTGGGGATGTCTTAACTTGCTGTATGTACTTTTGGTAAATATCACAACAGTGTTTTAATCTGTAAATCGAATTTGTCAGGGCCGATTCATTTAAATTGTTCACACTCCCTAAATTCTCTCTGACAGCCCCTGTGTGGGAGCCTGTCTGTCTTCTTCTGAAAAAAGATAACATGACCTGAGGCTTGTGCTGCCTCAATAGTGGTAAAAGTACTGTACCACAAGAAGTAAAGGGAAGGCCACCTCATCTGTCCCAGGCTTCCTCGCTCACCCAGCACCAGAGAGAGAGAACACAGGTTGAGGTCAGGGAGACATCAAAAATATGTAATATGCCAATAATACTATTGATAACTGTGACCAGAAAAAAAATCCACCAATAGCTATATGCTATGTGTTATGTCCTGTAGAGAGAATTTTTTTTCCTGTTTACCCAGGTTGCAGAGTTCCTGTTTACTCAGTTGCTAAGAGCATCCATTGCTCTCCAAGACAGTTCAATTCACAGCACCCACACAGCAGCTCAAAAACTGCCTCTAACTTAAATTCTAGGGACCCAATACCAATTTCTGACCTCTATGGGTACAAGGAACTCAGGCAGTAGACAGACATACATGCAGACTGAAGACTCATATGTATAAAATAAATAGCAATTTTTTAGAGTTGTATATACCAACATACTCAATCCTGGAAGCAACTGTATGAAGCAAATTTGACTGTATCAAAGCAGAGTTTCCACTTGGAAAAATAAGCAAAAGTTTGCTTGGGCTCTGCCTGAGTGGTGCTCTAACCACCAGGCTGACATGCTCAGGATGGAGCATTCTGACTGACTGGGTTTTTGAGGAAAGGGCAGGATGACTGGAGTCAGGATTCTGTCTACCCCAAGCCAAAGCCCCTGAGAGCTTCCCCAAGTCCTGCAACCCTCCCCTCACCAGTCTTCCCAGTATTCACTTTGTCATTCTTTAACACGAGTAGCCCTTCCAAAAAAAAAAAAAAAAAAATTACCAGTAAACACATTTAATATTTCTTAATCACAAAAAATGGCATAAGTGTCTTTTTAAAAAGTTCTTTATCATATTTAAATGTTCTGTGATACCTCCCTTCTTTATCACACAGGCAGGCTTAGCAGGCATAGGAACTCAGGGAACAGAACAAGAAGTGGAAGGGGCCTGTTATGGGACGAGAATTTGCATATTAATTTACCAGACACAGCAAGGATACTACAGGAATGACGAAGACTTAGGAAACAGAGTCTAGGTCCCTAGCCTACTCATACTTGGGGTTGGTTATGGTCAGGCCAGGGAGCTTCCCTACTTGAGCCTTTAATTTATTGATTTTTCCAGGAAGGAGTGAACTTTGACCTACTGCCCAGATTGATTGGGAAAATCAAATATGGTCATCCCTGCCAAAGTGCTTTGTCTTGTGTGAAGGCACATATAGATATAAATATATAAAAGGTGGCTATGTTGCCCGAATGTGTCCACCGATTTGACTTTGGGACAGTGGAACCACTTTCGAGCCAACACTATTTCAAAACTGAGCTATGGGAGCCTAGCTTCAGGGTCCCAACAGCTGGCACAGAGTAACAGTACTCCAAATAATTAAATGAACTTTCTTCAAAACAAAAATTCCTGTAAAACAATGCTTTTACAAGCCTCCAGCCCCGTGGCCATGTATCTCTGGGGAAACCTCTGTTTTGCTGTGTGTTTTAAGCTACAAATGTGTTTCTATGCTGGGTGAGACTTTCAAAATGAAATTTGACATTTTTTTTTCTTTCTTTCTTCTCTTCCCCACCTCAATATCTCTTTGTTTGTATTCACTCTCTTCTCTTCTCCCCTAGGTATTTCAAGCAGCCAGGAAGGCTGCCAGCAGGGCAGGCTGGAAGCTGTAGTAATCTGGGGTTGGATGGGGTCTTGGTTTGAGTAGAAAGGAGAAGGAGGCTTAGGCATTCTGGATGGGATGTCAGGGTGCACCTCTAGGAGGAAGGGGCTTCCTGTGGCTAGAGGACGGAGCCTCAGTGCACAGAAAGGAACCAATAAAGATGAGGAGAGGAGGATAGGGATGGGGAGGGCCAGGATGCAGATGCTCTGTGCTCTACCCTATCCCAGTGGGCTTTCAGTGCAGTCTCTACCTATCTCCACACATATATACATACATATATATATATATACATATGTATGTATATATGTATATATGTATGTATATGTATATATGTCTGTGTATTTTGCTCTTTTGATAATATAATATAATTACACTGTTATGGTCTCTTCACTTTTCTGCCTCCAGGCCTTCCCATTTACCCTTCTTTCAAACCCATGACCTCTTTTTTATTGTTATTGCATGCACATGTGAATATACAAGTATATTCTTAAATATAGCCTTCTCTGTCTGTGTAATGTTACCTGTATGTATGTTTTCGGGGCTGGCCATTTTTTATTAGGTAATCAATTGGTTTTCTCTTCCCTGCAAAGAACTATTTCTCTCACTCTGAACATTCCTTAGTTGCATGTAGTCCTTTATGTAGAGTTGAGGCTGCATAGGCTTTCCCCTTTCCATTTTGACATGTCTTTTGGTGTGGTCCTCGTTTAGCTCACATTTTGGAAGTCATGTTAGTAAGACTTTATGGATGTAGCATCTGACACTTCCAAAAATCACAGTCTCACAGAAAACTTCCTGTTCTCCTGACTTTTGCAGTCTTTCCAGCCTCTCTTCAGAATAATCTCTGAGCCGTAGATGCAGGAGTATTTTGTAGTTGTACCCACTGGCACTGGGCTCTACAACTCTGCATTTTGATCTGTTGTAGTTTTCTGTAGTTATCTCTAACTGTTGCAAAGAGAAGTTTCCTTGATGAGGGGTGAGGACTATATTTACTTGTGGGTATAAGGACAAATATTGACAATGTAGTTAGGAATTGAGCTGGTTTAGTAAAGTGGTGGTTGTAGATTCTCCTCCAACATCAATGACTTCACTAGCACTGAGTAGTTGGCTAGGTTTCCAGTACCAGGCATGGTCTTCCTCTTGTTGAATGAGTCTTGAGTTCAATCAGAGTTGTTGATTATCACCAATGTATGTGTGCCACTACTGCACCCTGAGGGTTATCCTGCTGTGTTGATCATTGTTGTAGTTCGTAGGCATCATAGCTGGATAGGACTGATAACTGCCTCCCTCTTTTGGAAGCTTGCATGGTAGCTCCTGGTACCATGTTAGTTAGTCCTCAGGAAGGGCACTCAAGTCAATTCCAGCTCAGGGCCTCTGAGCTCTACTTCTCAAGTATGTGGTGTCTTCAGTAATAGAGGCTTATCTTTTACCTCTGGGAGCAACCAAGGGCAATAATAATAGGCTATCTATTTTGAAAGTCTCTTGGAGAACCCTGATCAACAGCTCAAAGGGGGTTTCTCATACCAGGTATTAGGGTTTTATTTTGTTTTGTTTCTTTAAGTGGTCTTTGGCTGTTGGAGGAGACTTGCTAGTGCAGGTGAGAAAAGCTCATTAAAACTATATATGTATATTTATAGGAACTATGTGTGTATTTTCACAGAATGATGCATGCCATGGGTTTCAGACATCCTGATTGTTATTTTACACTCCTCCCTCCTTCTTCTGTATTTACCTCCATCCCTACGGAGGCCCCCTTTCTCATGTCCCTGATCAGATCACTAAACCAGATGCATTTCCCACTGTAGTGCCCCTCAAATGCCCCATCCTGGCAGTGGTTTCCATTTTACACCATGAGTAAGGTAACTTAGACCCAGAAAGACAAATGCCACATGTCCTTTCTCACTGGAGGCTCCTAGCACCAAGTCTTCAGATGAGTACATAGCCTGCAGCAACTGTATTTCCACTTCTTCCAATTAAATATCCCACACCTCCTGCACTCTATCTTCTGTCCCTGCTGACTTCAAGCCACTCTAAACAGCATTATCCATTAGAAATTCAAAGAAACCCAAACCTAAACATACATTACATAGAGGCTGTCAGCCTTCAACTAAGAAATTTGCATTCTGTTTAGGTATGCAAAGCTTTAGCACAAAGAAGAAAACAACTGTGTCAAAACAAAGTTATATTCTATGCTCTGGGCTGTAGGTTTGAAAACCTTTAATGAAGGTCAGGTTAAATAAATGTTCCAGCTGTTATGGCCAGCTAGTCTGTCGGGACTATTGTGCTCTGGTCCTTGTTAATCACCATCCACAAGGTGAGTATTGCTATATTTCAATAAAACTTTATTTACAAAATCAAAATAAGTGAGGGCAAATCTTAAAGAATGCTGCTGGAGTGATAAATACTGCTTTTGAAATGTAATAACCAAATCAAACAAACAAACAAAGCAAGGTTCTACCTTGACATCTTTGTAAATTACAAAACACTGGAATCCCTTGTCATTAAAAAAAACAGATACAGGTTGCTTTTATGCACCCCCAGTTGTACTGTCTACAAGTAATAATAGCCAAAGAGAGGAATGATCGATCAATAATTCAAAGCAGTGGGAACTGGGCAGATGGTTCAGTTAGTAACCTGATTGTGGAACAAGTGTAAAGTCCTGGCTCCCATCCCCAGTGCTCATATAAAAAGCCAGGCACAGTGGCACCAGCTTGTACTCTCAGTGTATAGGAGCTAAAGACAAGCAGAACTCTGGGATTGCTGGCCAGCCAGGCTAGCCTAATCATTGACAGACCCTGTCTGAAATGACAAGGTGGATGATTCCTGAACAGGAATAACACTCAAGGTTGTCCTCTGGCCACCACGTGTGTGGACATCCCTACAAACATGTATACATACACATATACATCTCAACTAGAGGTAGCTTCTTCACTGGGGGATATGTAACAATGTCGGGAGGCACTTTTGGATGTTGTGACTTGGAGGAATCAACACATAGAAGTTAAGGATGTTGTTAAACACCCTCCAGTGCACAGTCCATGTGAAAGAAGCTCTTGGCTTTAACTGTCAACAGCTCTGAGGCTGACACACTAATTAAGGATGTCCCTGTCCAGCAGTTTCTCACACTGTGAGTAGTTCAGTCACAAGTAGACAGGCTGGGCAAGTTGCACTAGAGTGCTTCGTGACCTCACTCCCTCAAATGGAGTGTGTGGTTGAACAACAGTGAAGACTACTCTCCATCAAGTGGCCCTGGGTTGTGGTGGCAGGAGAGGCCATGTGTGTGCATGACAAATACTCTGTGGCTTCTGTCCTGGTGTTGGAACATTTTCCTCACAAACGCAGGTGAGAGTGCACCTCTCCATAAGGGCACTGTGTGGGGGGAAAAGCTGCTGCTGAGTTCACAACACTTCTCCATCCTCCTCCAGCCCAGCTGCCTTGATGTGGGCCCTGGCTAGGCTCTCTTCAGAAGGCAAGCCAAGCACTGTTTAACATTTGGCTTTTTAGCTTTTCTATCTTGAGGTTTGACTTCATCTTCTAATATAATTCTATCTCCTTTGCACCTTTAATAAATTCTTCAGTGTCTGGTCTGAACATATGCCCCTGGCCCTTTTCTTTCTTTTGCATACATTCGATGAATTTCTTCTTTGGTCATTTCAGCAGAGGGAACAGAAATGGGCATACCGCCTAAGGTGCCTTCGGAAACAGTGGCCATGTCTGTTGGATTGCATACCAAGCATGTCTGAGTATGATGACCTAGGCCTATAATCCTAACACTTGTGAGACAGAAACAGGAGAATGGATCATTGTCTGAGGCCATGCTGGTCTATCTACCAAGTTTCTGATAAGACAGGACTATATATACCAAGACCTTATCTCTAAAACAAAAGACAAGAACAAACAACGGAAAATACCAAGAAGACCCAAGTAAGCTTGCAAAATGGTAATAATAATGTCAAGACTATATTGGTAGAAGCCAGCATGCAGTGGTCGTGAGGATGTGAGTAAAGAAAAGATTTCTAATTCAAAACAGTTATGGATTAGCAACAAAATAATTTTACAAATGGGGGTCATCTGTATTAAAGAGTCGCAGCATTGGAAAGATGAGAATCACTGGGTTAGAGTAGTTTAGATTTGGCAGTGGAACTTTCTTGCCACATCCCCATGTAGAAGAAGGGAGAGAAAGGTTATAAGGTTTCACAGACTCCCTCAAATCCTTGTACAAGACAAACCACATTTATATGCGTGAAGACTTCATGGCACAGACATCTGTCTCCTCCAGCCTCATCTGTCAATGTACACTGGAACCCTGCAAATTGAGATTCAGTGTGAATGTTAAAGGGACACAAATGTCCAGATTCACAAAATACTCCATGAAACAGCAGGTCCAGGAGGGCCTCTTCAAAAAACAGGTGTCTGTTCTACGGTGGCAGGAACATCTGGGCCTGGCCAGCATTTGGTAAGCATGCTGGACTGCTTTATGTTGGCCACCAAAGCCAGGTGGAACCAGAATTCTTTTGATGTAACTATCCTAAAGTTATAGAGAAAGCAAATAAGAGCTACTAAGATGGAACAAAAAGTTTGGGCTGAGAAAATTCCCAGGAAAGAAAAGAATAAAGATAGATAGAGATGGCACAAATGTGTGGCCAGAGAATGTCATGCACAGATGGGTGCAGAAGTTTTGGAAAGTTACGGGGGGATTTCTATCTATTAGCATCTCATATCCCTGTGTCTAAAGATTGTCTGATGATACTGGTAAGAAATGTGCACTCCACTCCGAAGGAGTGGGTTGGAAGGGGTAGGGGGTAGAAGGTAGGAGGGCGGGACTGGAAGGGGTAGAAAGGAGGCACTGTGATGGAGATGTAACCTGAAGTAATAAATAAATGTAAAAAAAATAAATTAAATTAAATTAAAAAAAAAGAAATGTGCTCAGTGAGGTTCAGGGAGAGTAATGCACGAACAAAGTCACATGGAGAGTGGCAGAGATAGCTGACTATATCAACATATACTAAAGACACTGTCCTCTGCGGGGACTAAGTGGGAGTGGAGCCCGGGGCAAACTGTTGCTTTGTTCCATCAGAGGACTCTGGCTGACACTTTCCATTTTACAGTCTGGCTCTAGTCTACGTCAGCCCCCAAACTAGGCATCATTTCTGAAGTTAAGGAAATGCAAGCTGTGTCGGGAGGAAGGAAAAAGCAGTGTTTTCTAAGCATACATTAAACATGAATAATTTCAAAGTACTATTTCACCAAGAGCTTGATGGAAAGGAAAATGTAAAAAGATGGGGTCGCTTGATTCTCCTCAAAGCTCTTAGGAATGTCTCTCTTTTTCTCAGTTGGCCACCTGTTTTTCCCTTCATGGCACCCAACTTGACTTGGAGCAAGAAGACAGGTTGAGGCTCAAGTTTTCTCTGTTTCAGACAGCATAGGTTAATTGTCTTGCCTCCCACATGTTAGCTGTGGCTGGGTGGTTTTGTTCTGGCTGATTGGCTGGGCACGGGTAAGAGGCAGCCCCATTTTCTTTAGTGGTAATTTCATCTGTGTTAAGTGTGGCCATTTTTGTCAATGATCATGAAGTGAATCTCTGTGATTAGTCATTTAACTGTGTGGTAATTACAAACTAAATAGTGTTTACAACAAACCCCTTGGTTAGGAGACAGAGTCTGTGTCAAATTATAGCCTGTGAAAATTACATAAATAAAAATTTGCATCTAGAAGGGCCCTTCACAAAAATTATAAAAAGATTGTATAATTTTTTGATTGCATTGCACAGTAGCTCTGTAATTGTCAAACCAATGAAAACTGTGTCCATAATGCTTTCTTTCCAAAATATTTTTCTCCTAACGGCATTAACTTCATATATATAATGAAAAACAACACTGGAAATTGTATCGTTTTTCTTCAGATTAATGAGAAGCACCATAATGAACACAGAGTCCCCAGAATGCAGCCAGTGAGGGAATGGGCAAAGCCGGTGCTGCTGGGACACGGATTGGAACAATGGCCTTGCCTCTTTGCTTCTCCCTGAGCCCCAGAAGTTCCACTCACCTTTGAGAAGCATACTGACTTCTAATTCTGTCTTAATTTTTTGAAACCATCCATTACTCTTTGTTCTATGATTAATCAAGGAAAGAGATATCCCCTCATCCAAAATAGAAAATTGCATGAAATTTTCTAAAATGGAGATTTTTAGTTTAAGCTCTTGAATTTGGACAATTGCCTAGAAAGAGTTTAATTAAAAACATAATAACCAGAAGAAAAACTTTAAACACCGAGTTATTTTCTGTTCTTAAAAAAAAAAAAAATCAGAGGCAAAGAACTCAGGGTGAAGCAGCATCACAGCTGACTGTCTAAGGGAATTTAACCCATCAGCAGAGACAGTATAATTCACACCACATGCTTTGTTGACAGGGTGTCATGGAGGCTTACAAACTCTGGAGGATGCTCTTCATTTGTCTTTGTAGCCACAATATGACTCACTTTGCCCAGCTTTACTAGATATAAATACCTTACTTGCTTTTAGAGTGAGAGTTTACTCCTTTTGCCTTGGTTCCCGGTTCCCTCTACAGCGTTCTCTTTTGTCCATAAAGGCCAGTATCCATTCTGGAAATAATTTCCCACTCCCGAAGTTAACAGACCCAAGATGCTACCAACTAAGTGCCATACCTGATGTTTCTCACAGTTGAATAGTGAGGAGGTGGTTGATGACAATTGGAACATCCTTTAGAGAACTCCCAGAAGGCATTTTTTCAGTGATGTCCTAACATGGAATTTATTGGGTAGCCATCAGATATTCACATTATTCTCCATTCTGCATTTCAGGATATAAAATCCCAACAGAGTAGACATTTGATATTCATTACATAAGTAGGAAGGCTTGGTTCAAGAACCCCCTTGTCTAAGTGAGGAGGCATGTCTATACACAGGTCGTACTAATACAGTTTGATGTGGGTCTGGAGTGGGTAAGAAGAGCTAACATTGAAACACAGATAAGGAAGTATCTGAGGAAATTTTTAAAAGACCCACAGGAAAGTTGTGGCATGAGATTTTGAAGAATGAACAGCTATTTATCAACTGAGAAGAAGACTGGAAGAAATATACCCAAGGTCCTTGGTGGGCTTGCATGTCATGGATACAAGCATCCCAAGCAAGGTGGAGGCCTGGCCAAAGGCCTGGAGATGTGTGGCTCTGGGAACAGTTTACTGTGGCTGGGATCCAGAGGATGTCCAGTGGAAAGTAACTAAGTGGCACCTGAGAAGGTCAGCAGTTGCTAGGGACTAACAGATGAGGAAGAGAGGACAAAGTACATGACATGGTTTGATCTGGTACAGTTGGGGCATAAGGCCTTCCTGCTGCTGAAGGCCAAATCCACCCTGGCAAACATGGCATTACAGCCATGTCCCAGAGATTAATGTAGTCAAGAGTGCTGCTCTGGCCTGAGATGGGTAATCTGTCAGTTCGATTGGACTGAGAAATGGCTAGATAAGGAAGCAATCTCTCTGTGAGCTGCTAGAGCATTTCCAAAGACGTTAAGATCTGGAGGCCTCTGACCTCATCCTGAATGGATTTAGAATTTGAATAGACAGTAGGGAGATGCTAGAACTACAAGATAGGCTCTGGATCGAAGAAGTAAGTCAATGAAGAACATCCTTGGGAGAGGGCTGTATCATACCTTTCTCCTCCTTTATTGACTGCCCCACTCCACTCACTGCCCAGCATGATGTGTGTGAGCCTGGCTGCTACTGCCACTGGTTGTTTGTGAATGTTCCAGGCTTTTCTGACTAGGACCCTGGATAAACAACCACAGACAAAATCAGCCCAGACAGTGACTTCTCAGATCACTGCTGTACATCAAGAAGAGAGTGAGGAGGATGAGTGTGCAAAGCAATTGGATTTGTTAGGGAAAAGGGAAGCAGGACTGCTAAGAATAAGAGGGGCATGCCAAGGGAGGGGAACCTCTGCTGCACCCCGCCTATGGTCTCTCACTTATCTCCTGGAAGGTGGACAGAGACTGAAGTCATCTTTAGTAGGGTTGGTCCTTTTTTGAGCTTCTCTTCAGTGGAACTAATGAGCAGTCCAAACATTCTACACATGCTTCGTAGGCTCAATCAAAGAACCGCTCATCCATTCAGGGGAAAGGTGATATGTTCTACATGACTAGCTTGTGATCCACCAAGGCTCTTGCCCTCACTGCCTAAGGGACTTAACTCCTCCCACCATGAAGTAATGAGACTTCTGAAATAGCCCAGCAAACCCTTCCTTCCTAAGGAGGCTTATTACACTTAGTCACAGCAACAGAGAAGTCATTAACACAGGGACCAAGTAGCTATGACCCCACAACAGTATTGAAAACACAAAGACAGGGTTCATTTGAATTAGTTCCTTCCAGTGTCTTACTGCTAAACTTTCCAGTTTCAGTAAAATAATGGTGGCAAGAGCATATTTTTCGTGTATTTTTATGTATGTGTTCCATTAAAAGTAGGCATCTGTATACAGCCCCCCTTATTTTAGCTTAATTGTATTCTACTAGTAAATACTTAATGAGAAGTCCAAAGCTAGCATTTACAAATGAAGAGACAGAGAGTCTGAGGCTGGCACACGGGAAGTGAGGGTGTTCATTTTCACTTGTGCAAACTGTATGTGTGCTGGAAGGATGTTTCATATGAAAGAATTAGTGGCATGTATTTGGACATTTAGGTGGTTTTTTTTTCAATATCTCTTATAATTAGAGGTTGGAAGGCTTTTGCTGAGCTAAGGAACACAATACTTTGTGAATTGGTGGAGAGTTAGAGCCAGCAGAAGGGTGCCATGTGTCCACTTCAGAATTTTGGTTCTAGGCAAATTCAGACAGTGCGTGATTAATTATGATTAATTGTATTTACTTAATAGTTCTTTGTGGATATTCCTATCTGAACCAGAAGACGGAACATGCAAGCAGACACCTGGAAATTATTCAAGCTGGTGGCTAAAACTTTTCATTAATCTTTTAGATTCCGCTCCCTACCCTCCACTGCGTTGATCTCTTTATTTGAAAGCTTCTTCATTTGAAAACATGGGAAGCAGTAGATAGTTTTTATTTTTCTCTAAGTCTTTCTAGTCCTTCTAGGGTTTCTATGACTTTCTCAGAATTAAACTGTAAGTAGGTACCATGTTAATTAGGCTGCACCACTTAACCTTTCTTCCTTTCTTGGTGATTTGTGCATTTGTAGATGAATCAAAATAGTGTTTATGGTAGGTCTGCCACCTTCTTGGCAATCACAAAGGTGGGGGCCAGGGATCTGCAAGGAACAAAGAGGCTGGATTTATTGAATGATGCTTTCTTCAAGTATAATTACCGAGTACATTCTCTCCCGTGTGACACCAGTATTTACTTACTTAGTAAAACAGGACTTCATTATGTAGCCCAGGCTAACCTAAACTTGCTATATAGTCAGACCGCCTTCAGATTAGCAATCTTTCTTTCTCAGTGCCCCATGCACTGGGGTTACAAACATGCACCACAGCACACACCTTGAATATCCACTTAAAACACCTTCGAACTCCCAACTTGACATTCAGTTTACATGACCTGATTAAATGTTTAACATCCAGCAGTTAGGGCTTCTCAAATGATAATCTCCAGACTCCAGTTCCATAGACCATACTGAAAATACCCATGCCTGGTTTCCTACAGCTGAGCTGGGCCCAGGAATCTGCATTTTCACAAGCATGCCAAGAGATGATAGCACATAAATTTTCAACTTTAAATGTCACTTTCTCCCTCTTTGTACTAGGAGCATAGTACTTGTAGATACCAAATACTGAATAGTAAAGGGAGAGACAAGATCAGAGTAGTTGGCCTTCAAGAAGTTCTTTTCTCTTGATTCTAGCCAGAAGCAGGGGATTAAATGGTGCTTTCTTTCTTACCCCCTTGCCTTTTCTGAAAGGCAAACTTTATACTTAGGCAGATTTCTTTCTGAAAGTAGTTTCAAAGCCAGTATGTGTGATGTTGGCAGAGCAGTGGGTGTGGGTAGAGGGGAGCTGTCTATTATAGAATACATTTGCCATAAAAATTTTAAATTAAACAGTATATGAAGTTTGGGGAAATTCAGTGTAAACTGAATTTGGAGATCATAGCCTGGGTCCATTTCCAGCTTAGAGTCAGTAGATAGGATAACAGTATAATTTATTGTAAGGTCATTTGATTGGAAATAAATGAAAGGATTTTAATATAAGTTCAGACTGTGTTTTCCCTGTTTTCCTCTGCTTTTGAAGTCCACTGAATTCTTAATGTTGATTTTCTACTTTTTTTGTTTTTAAAATCCAGTCCATTAAAGTCTACAAAGCTGTTTCTGCCCAAGGCTAAGTCTGTTCTAGGTGAGCTAATCAATCAATTTCAGCCCATTAAGAGAGAGCACTCAAATGAAAAGAATCCCAACCTTCTGATGGATTTTTGCTAGCTGTTTGCTCAACACACTTTTTTTAATTGGCAAATACCAAAAAGAGAAGCAGCCTTACATTTTAGGAAAAGGAAATTGTCTGGGTCCCCTGAGAACTATGTAGCATTCGGGGAAAATGTTTCTCAGATCTGGAACTATTGATCAAGCGCAGCTCCTTTGGTGGTGATGGAGTTATTTTTAATTAAATCTTTCTAGCCCAAGTTGGAATGCACAATGCTTCCAAAAAGCAAACTGGGGAGAAAACACGATGTTTGGCTGAACTGAATGTCGAACTCAGCAGGTGGCTTTCCACTGAGGTAGTCAAAAAGTTTTCTTCAGGCTCGGGCCTACAGAATGGTACAGGTTGCAGGATGTGTGACTTGTCTGAGTCCCTTCTGCTGTCATGTGACCAATCTGGCCTTACTTCTAAAGTAGACAACCGTGTAGAGAATTCGTCAACAGAGTCGTAACACATAGGAATTTTTTTTCTCTGACCTGTGAAGAGTGATAGGATACATAAGACACAGTTGACAGGCGATCTTCAAGCTGCCAGAGGTTTCTGTTTTGCCTCAAAATGCTGTTTCACAACTCCAGAGCCTAGATGGGCATGGGATTTACTCAGTCTCTTGGAGCATGGTTCCCCCTCACTCCCCAATGGTTCCCCCTCATCCCCAATGGTTCCCCCTCATCCCCAATGTTTCCTTAACTAGTAGTTGGATTAAGTAGAGAAATTAGCTGTGCCACTATATTATTAGAAAAACTATATTTGTTTAATTCAGTTCTATGTTTTCCAAGGTCAGAAGTAATAAAACATTAATGCATATATTTGTCTTTTCTCTTTTTAGGTTCTGCCAAGACAGAATAATCTCCAAGGTATGATACAGTATACTATTCCCCAACTTGTTGGCTAAATTCAGAATGACTTCATTGCCTTTAGATGCATTTGTTTTTTCTGTTTATGGTGAGTGTGACACTCAAATGGTAGCCGGAAGTGGGTATTGGTTCTGTTGGTGGTGGTGGTGAATAGAGCATCCTACAAATGTAAAATGGCCAGATCAGAACAGGAGGGAGAGAGGGGCAGAGAAAAGGGGGGAAGGAAAGAGAGGGAGGCTTTCTTGCTTGATTAGCCCTTTTATGAGACAGCAGACTTTTTGTCTCTGATATTCAAAGACAGAAGACAGCTTCTTTGTGAGCCGAGGTGGCAGGGTCCCATACCTCCACTGAAGCCTATTTTGGAAGACTTAAGAACCAGAAGCCCCTCCTCATAGCCCTGACTCCTTAGCTGCAAGAGGCCTCCTGTCTGACTGTGCAGGACCACATTAGCCAAGTTGTTTAACTTCCAGAACTCTGTGTAAGAACACGCTATTGCGGATGTACTAATCATATTATAGAACACAATAGGATCCCCTTTTGATTCCGCTAGAGAACTGGGTGTAGAGGATGTGCACCATCTGGTTTGTGAAGGCAGGAATCATTTCTTTCAAAAGGGCACACGTCCAAGTTCTGTGTAATGCACATCAGAAGGAAGAAGCATAAGCTGCTCTGTTTATAATGAGAGCAGTGCTGAAGCTAATAAGATGGGGTGTGTTTCCAGTGCCCGACGTGTCTCTGATCCTATGTGTGTTTGCAGTACATTTGGCCGCCTTACCTTATTTGGAGGCTGGGCTTCCAATTGAAAATTTTAAAGCTCTCCATGTGTTAATTGGAAAATAGAGCCATCTTTGCCATAGAGCATCTGGCTTCCTAGGTATTAATTACGGCTCCGTCTACACATAGAGACTAGTATTTTTAACGTCTTCTCTTATTCACCATGTTACTTTTAGAAACTGTTAAGAATTCAGATCACAGAAAAAAAAAAGTGATATTGGGTTCTTTCTAAAAATATCTTTTATGCTAGTGTGGCAGAACCTGCCTGTGCTCAAAAATTGCTTTTTTATATTTTAACCAATTTTTTATTCTTTGAAATTTTCATACATTATATTGTTAGCATATTCTTTTCCATCCCCCAACTCCTCTCAAACCCTCCCTACCCACTCAACTTCATGTTCTTTCTCTTCCTTTAAAAACAAAATGAAAAATGAAAAAAGCCACACACACACACAGAGCAAACAAAGGAAAACGTGGAATCAAATCTGTTCTGAACAACTATTCATAACCATGAGGCATGCCCTGGAGTAGGGTGTATATACCCAGTGTGACACCACTAAAGAAAACTGAATTTTCCTTTCCCGGCAGCTATTGTTTGTGAATAGCTGCTTCAATGGGGGTGGGACTTGGTGCCCACATCCCCTCCTCCATGCTGGGACCTGTGTGGCTTGAGCTTGTACAGGTCAAGTGTATGCTGTCACAGCCTCTGTGAGCTCACATGTGTATTGGCCTGTTCTGTCTACAAAATACTGTTTCTTTAAAATCTTAGATCAGCTCTGGCTGTTTCCTTCCTGTCCTTTGCATAGATCCCGAAACCTGGAAGGTGGTAGACCTTATTAGCCACAGCACTCCTCAGGAGGTAAAAGTAGGAAGATGTTGTGTTCATACACAGTCTAGACTACACAGCAAGACTTTTTTTGGGGGGGTTTTTTGAGACAGGTTTCTCTGTATAACAGCTCTGGCTGTGCTGGACTCACTTTGTAGACCAGGCTGGCCTTGAACTCACAGAGATCCTCCTGCCTCTGCCTCCCAAGTGCTGGAATTAAAGGCGTGCACCACCACCACTCAGCCACAGCAAGGCTTTTAAAAAAAAATAGAGGAAGTCACAGTTTATAACAATAAATGGCAATGAAGAAAATGTTAGGATTCCTATCGCTAATTGTCATGGAATCCTTAAAAAAAAAGATTTCTATTTAAATAATAGTAGAGGCCTGGAACAAAGCCATTTCACTGTAGTACAGATCTAAATGGGGCTGCTTGGGGATCAGAAAGGCTGCTTCCAAAGGATACTTTCTTGGGCTTCCTATAGACACTTAAATTTTGCAGAGTGGCGAACATGACTTGGGAGTCTGTGATGCTCCTCTGTAACTGGAGGCTTCTTCCATATGTACTCCACAAGTCCGCTGATGCAGAAAGCATAGTCCCATGACACACAATCTCACTGAAGGTAATTACAGCCATCACCATCAATCCAATTAAACTGGGTGATATGGCTGTCTGACTAAATCCAGGATTTGAGATAAGGCTGTGAGTGTGGATGTTAAGAATTTTTATGTAAAGTACTTTTTCTCATAAAACTAACTAATATTGGAGGAACTAGGTGAATGAGAAGAGATCACATAATTACAGACTTTTTCAACTTCTTATTTCTTTTCTTTTTTTAATTTATTTATTTATTCAAGGTACACCTCCATTGCCGCACCTCCCTTCCACCCTATCTGGTCCCACCCTCTTTCTCCTCTCCCTCCTCTCCTTCTCCTCTGATGAGGGGAGTCCCCCACATACCAACCTCCCTCAGTTCATCAGTCACACCAGGGCTAAGAGCTTCTTCTTGCACTAGGGCCTGACATGGCAGCCCAGCTAGGATGAGGTTTTCCACTAACAGGAAACAGAGTCTATGTCAGAAACAGCACCCCAATTGTTAAGGGGTCTGCATGAAGACTAAGTTGCTTATCATCTATATAAGTGTGGAGGGTCTAGGTCCAGTCTATATATGTTTCTATCTTTTTTTATTAGTGTTCAGTCTCTGTAGGCCTCTAGGGACCTAGGTTAGTTGGTTCTATTGTTCTTCATATGGAGATCTTGTCCCCTCTGAATCTCTCTATTCCTCTTCCCTCTCTTATACATGATACCCTATGTTCATATCAGCATTATTCATAATAGCTAGAAACTGGAAACAACCCAGATGCCCTTCAACAGAGGAATGGATAAAAAGTAAATAAACAAAACAAACCAAAAAAAACCCAAAAACTGTGGTATAGTTACATAATGGAATACTACTCACCCATCAGAAACAAGGAAATCATGCAATTTGCAAACAAATGGATGGAACTAGAAAACTAGAAAAGCTCATCCTGAGTGAGCTAACCCAGACCCAGAAATATACACATGCCATGTACTCACTTATAACTGGATATAAACCAGGTAATACAGGATAACCATCTTACAACCCACAGACCCAAAGAGACAGGAACCTAGCATTACTATCCTTCAAGAAACTCCACCCAGCAGCAGATCAAAACAGATGCTGACACACAAGCCAACCTTCTCATTTCTAAACAGTGAGCTTGTCTGTTGTTAAGCACACTGGTTCTGGTCTCCTCTTCAATTTTCAGGTTTCCCCTTGCAACTGAAATGGTGTTTCTTAAAGTGCCTTTTGTTCTCTGCATTATAACTTCTGCTTCTCTGAGTGCTTCTGCAGAGTGCCTAAGATTCCTGAAGCATACTTCACTGTGCTTGTTAGACCCTCTGTTGCTGTAGCAAATACCAAAGAGAGACAACCTAAGGGGGAAAATATTCAGTTCTGTGGCATGGCTTTAGATCAATAGAGCATGACTGTTCACATTAAGGTGCCCAGAAGAGAGGGGGAAGGAGAGGGACAGAGAGAGAGAGAGAGATTGTATCTGTGTGTCTGTGTATCTGTGTGTCTAGTATCACAACTTTCTCCTTTCCTCTCAATAGTCCACCTGTGCTTTCAGCCTATGAGATGACATCCTCTTATTCCATCATCACTAGAAACCCCTGTAGTTTTACACGAAATTGTTCTTTAAATGATCTCCTGTTTCCTAATCTCATCAAGTTGACAATTGAAGTTATTCATCATAGCCAAGTTGCTTTCATCTTTTCTATTTTTTCTAACTTAAAAAAAAAAGATTAATTACCTGTATGTGTGTCCGTCCACATGCACACACACACACGTGCATGAACACACACACACACACACACACACACACACACAGAAAGAGAGAGAGAGAGAGAGAACATGCCTGCAGATGTCCAAGAAGACCAGAAGAGGGTATCATATCACCTGGAGATGGACTGACAGGTGGTTGTGAGTTGTCTGATAAAGGTGCTAGTAATTTATATCCAAGTCTCTCTCTGCAAGAGCAGAGATCACTCTTAGCCATGGAAATATCCATCTCTCCAGTGCTCTTCTAACTAGACATGTTCTGTACCAATTAGCTACACCTCTAGCTCAGCTTTCCCAAAAATATTATTTATGTCCTGATGCTTTGGCAGTGTCTAAGACTGGGAATGGGGCGGGGGGGGGGGGGAATAAACTGAATGGAAGCTACATTAAAGGGGGAAGAGAGAAATCTCAATGAAAACTAAGATGAAGTTTCTTATCTGTCTAATAGGATAAAGATCAGAAAGCAAGTTAATTTGCTTTAAAAAGTTAATTGCTTTTAAATACACCTCTGTATTTATTGACTTCATGCGGAGAAGTTTTGTTGCAGTTACTGTGGCAAAATATAGTTCCTAAAAGGAGTCTGCTATCTATCTGATCAGATAGCCCTGTGCCAAAATAGAGCCTAGAAAGTCTACAGCAACTTCTTAGAAGCAGAAGGGGGAACCTGCCTTCTCCTCCCTTAAAGAGAACTAAGTAGAAGTATGCTGATATCTCCAGTAAAAAAAAAAAAAAGGAAGACAGTTGCCCAGGGGACACTGGCACTTGGCACAGGATGAAATTAAATGCATAGTTGTGAATATTTGGAATTCCTTTAATATGCAACATACACTTAAAATGTGTCTTCGGTCTATCTCCAGTTCAGAGGGTGTGGTCTTCAGTTCTTTTCTAAATTTCTAATTTTAGAAAGAACCATAGATTTGATGATAGGGCCTTTAACAGGGTGCAAGACAATACTGGCTGTAAGAAGTATTTGGGATGTAGTTTGGTGGAAGAATATTTGCCTATCATGAGCAAGGCCCTGAGTTCGATCCTCAGCAATGGATAGTTTTTCCTTATTACTGTTTAACACTTACCCTAACATTAAGTAACTAAGCAGAAGAGAAATGCATTGTTTCTGAAGGTCAACAGAAGATTTTCAGTGCTCTGTAGCCTCAGGAGGGAAATCAAGTGTCCTAGAGAACCTGGAGCTTGATGGAACTCGATGGAAGTCTCTCCACAGTCACTCATGAAGGTTGTTGACAACAACTCTATTCCCCACACATGGACTAGCACACAGGCTTCTCAAGTGCCTTTAGAACATGGCATCAGCCTTCGCCACCATAGCAATCTAAGGGAAAGAGAAGATAGAAAAGAAACAACCAAGAAAGTGTTATGTTTGATCACTCCATTCCCTGACACCAACCAGCTAACAGATCACTTCACTTATGACACCAACTCATCAAGTCAACATAGACTCCAGGGTGAGCAGTCAAACCTATAAGACTAGTCCTGCTTCAGAAGCCAGCCACTTAGGAGGCACTGGGCTTCAGAGAGTCCCAGGCCCTGCCCCTCAGCCCAGCTTGCCTCTTAGCAATGTGTTAAAATCACAGAAAGTGGGGAAGTGGTTTGTTCACTATTAGGAACAATTGGAAGAGATGGCAGATGGTCAGAAGGCCAAGGAAGCAGCATTCCTCAACTTTCCCCTTGTTCCACCCCAAGTGCCTCCAATTTGTATCTACCTTCAACCCTCATGAGCCCTGTTGCCCAGGTTTTGGTTAATAGATATTTTAGTACATCAGTATGATTTAATAGATCACTGATCAACAGTTAGCAGTTTAATCTCCAGCTGCTCATTCTTCCTGAAGATTGAAAGTGAAACTAAAAGTCCCAAGTTCTTGACCAGTGTTTGCTTGGTGGATGCTAATCCTCATCATAAGGTTATCTGGGGCCTAATAAAACTACTTATGTCATTTCATTTAGGTAGTGAATACTCAGGATCCAGTCTATCTAGGGAAGGGATAAATTATAACCAAAGAGGGCACCCTGGGAGAAGGGGAAAGGATATTCTCTATGGGCTGAGCCAATGATGATCCAAGTGGAAGAAAGCAGATTGGAAATAAGACTATCCTCATGGTCAGGAAACATATTTTTCTAGAGTTGGCTTCCCTGAGAATCCAGGAGCTTTCAAGAGCTTCTAAGAATCTGTGTCATGTCCTGGAACAAAACCAAGATACCTCTCTTCTTACTCCATAATGCCATAGTATCTTTTAATGGAATACCACCTTCCCTTCTGCTATATTCTATTGTACAAACCCTAACCCTGGCATGACATAGGAGAAAGCTACAAGGACATTAATACCAAGAGACAGAAATTCCTAGAAGCCCAGAAAGCTGGCTACACATCCGCCATAAACTTTCTTCTTTATTTTCAGGCTTTTCAAGGAAACCTGGTGTCCTCCTGAGTAAGGCTTAAAAAGAATTTTTAAAAATCCTTAGAGGGCAACATGCCATCCATTTGCATTACTGTACTCTTGAAATGGCACTTAAATGTATGAGTTGTAGAAATAAAGGCTTGCTGAGGATCCTTCACTGGAATTCTCAGGTCTGGTTCATATTCAAACTCCATGCCAGTGAGAGAATCAGTAGGTACAAGCCACATGCTTAGTCCCTGTCATGCTTCTGCTAAGCTGTACCAGGACCTAATATCCAAGACAAAGAGATGATGTGCACTTGTGTCTTCTGGTGCTGAGATATCCACAGTTCTAAGATAGCACAAAGTTATGTAACACTTTTAAAAGGTCTTGGCCTGGGGAGATGGGTAAAATGCTTGCTGTGTAAGCATAAGGACCTGAGTTCAAATCCCCAGCCCCCTTATAAAGCCATGTGCATTGTTATGTACTGTACTGAAGGACAAAGATGGCTGAATGCTGGGGGGCTCATTGGTCAACATGTCTAGCCAATCAGTGAATTTCAATCTCAGTAGGAAGTCCTGTTTCAACCATAAAAGGATTGAGAAAAGACATCTCAATGTCTCTCCATGTCCCTAGTGTCATCCTTAGGCTTTTTTTTTTGTTTTGTTTTTACTTCATGTGCAAATATATCTGTGCATATACATAAGAGAGGGAGGGGTAGGACTGGGGTAGGGAGGGAGTCCTATGGTACTACTGAGGTCAAGAGCCTGAGAAAAACTAATTTATGGAGTGAAAAAAACATATATATGTACTTTAAGGACAGTAGCTTTCATCCCCTTTTCCTGCCATATCCTATTTTCTATAAGTCCATATATTGACAGTCAACCAAAGTCTAAAATTGCTGAATAGAAAACTCCAGGAATAAGTCAGTCATAACATTAAGCTGTCCTATTCTAAGTAGCATGATGACCTCTTCTGCTGTCTTGCTGTGATTGAGCCAGGATGTGAATGGTTTCTTTGTCTAGTGTATGTCCAGCCCAATGTGTCCACCGTATATGTACTACCCTCATTTTAATCAGTCTGTACCCTGCTGAGCTTTTAAATCAACTGTAGATTTACTGCAGTGCCTGTCTTCAAGTAATTCTCATTTGCTTAGTAATATCCCCAAAGCACAAGAGCAGAGGCTGCTTGGAATTCAGGGACAGCAGAAGAATCTGGGAGGCTCTTATTTTAAACAAAAGGGGGGAGGGTATATTCTTAATTTTATAAGGAAACCAAAGCAATTGTATGAGGAAATATCTATGATATAAAATATTGTTGTTGATCTCTTTTGGTGTCTTATTTATCAATTAAGCTTTGCCAAAAGTGCATAGGGCATAGGGTATATTGGTACTATTTGTAATGCCACGTGCCTCTGGGATCCTGGAATGTTTCTTCACAGGACTGGTGGGACCTACTGGCTGTTAAATGGTACCTGATCGCCTCCACTCAGTCAGCACATACTCTAATGAATACCCATAATGGTTTCTACTGCATGGTGCTTTAAGAACTGACCATATAGGCATGCAATCTTAAACATTTTCTGCTCTCTTTACTTGAGCTAAACCAAGGCCTTTTAAGTAAATGATGGCACCAAGGTTATATATAAAGCTAGAAGCAGCAGCAACTTGAATTGTACCACACTTGTGTCATTGTCCTTTCTACCAGCCCACCCCACTAGGTACTTGGTACAATATTTTTTTATTGTTATAAGTAAACACCTGCTTATCTTTTATTTAAAACAAACAAACATGTAGTTTGTTTGGAGTGGAGTACCTCTTATTTTGAGGGAAAATGTCAAGGTTCTCAGGAAAATATTTTCTTTGAGTAGGATATGCTTAATAGAATGTTGCTTCCATCCAGTGTGTCTTGCAAATGAATGGCACTGCACCCATGAGCAGCTGCCTTGTAGATGCAAGACATAGATAGGGAGAGGGGCACATTGACATCACAATTTTTGACCAGCTAAGCATTGATGAAGATATGGAAGGGGGTCACTGGTGTTTGAAGAGAGAAACTGGTGCACAAGTGATCATTCTGCAAATAAGCAGAAGTCCCAAGAAGATGCCCAGCATATGTGAGGCTTCTCCCCAACATTTCTCTGGCTGTTGTTTCTTTGTCTTTTTTTTCCCATTTTATTCTTTTTCAGGACTCTGTGTGCTGTTACAATTTGGCCTCTGAGAATGTAGTATATTCTCTACCCTCAAGATTATTTAGAACTTCTCCAGTTTACATGCAAACAAAGCCTGGAAAGGTTCCTCTGTGTGCCAAATGAGAGAAGACTTGGATTCTTTGCCATTTCCTTAAAGCACTATCGCAGTAATCTTACTCAAGAAATTAGTGTGTAGTTCACAAGTTAGTGATCCATGAATTGGCTTCCTGATGCTTGGTCACTGGCAATTGTCTTTCCTAGATTAGGTGACTGTTTAGAGATGAAGAGCTAGACTCATTCCTGTGCTGGGAGTGGATTTCCTTGCAGAGAAATGTTTGTCTGTAGATGAATGTGAGAAAATAAATGTCTTCTTTACTTCTGAACAATAAGGAACAGTTCTAAAATACCAGGTTTATGAGAATTCCATTCAAATTGCAATACCACCAACTATTATCAGGAAAGAGGGAGGGGTGGGCCCTGTTTTACTTCTCAACATTATTTCTTTCATAATTTATTTCAAAATAGTAAGTTGTCAAGAATTCACAAATATCAAACAGACCTCTCATGTTTGGGTGTGAACATGCATGCTATTATTTCCAATAAGTGGGTGTTACTTACAAATCATAGAAGTCCCTTAATATAAAGTCTCTGTGTAAACATTCAAGAAGACTTTAGTGTCCATGCCCTATCTGCTAGCATTTCACACCCCTGTGCTTCTGGTACAACTGACTGAACACTGAGTCTGAGCCTTTCCCCTTGAATTTCATTATAATCTCTAAGAGTCTTGAAAAGAAAGCTATGTGCCGTATGAAAATCATCACAGATTACATTTATTCTTTGTGTTACTAAGGGAACTATGTTTTTTTCTTGTCTATTACATATGTATTTTATTTGGGCTTATATTTTTTATAAAAAAGAATGGGCAGATAGTTCAGGATTTGATCTGTTCTTCATATATTTGTCAAGTTCACATCAACTCTCAAAGCATATTTTTAAAGGATTCTGCTCATTTTCATGGACTAGGATGAAAGGCAAGGGATGTTTAAATGGCTACTCTAATCATGCTAGCAGAAATCATGTAATTGATAAATTGGAGTAGCCACAAGGTTTATGACCACACCTATATAGACATGTCTATATGTCTTCATAGTGCATCCCCTATAGCTTTAAATTTTTTAAATTGAAAATTGAATGTTTTTCATTTAAAAAATGAAAATGTTTTGGAAAAAATATGAAGGTTGGTAAGTAGTGAAGCAGGCATACACAATGAGCCTACACCGTGAGCCTACACCGTGAGTGTACCCCATGCTTCAGCACTACGAAGACAAACACCTTGGATCTGGAGACGACTCCATGGGTAAGAGCTCTTGCTATGAAAGCAAGAGGATCATGCTGAACTCCCATCTCTAGCACCCACACAGCAGCTAAGGTTAGCCAAGTACACTTGTAACCCCAGTGATGGGGCAGTAGAGAGGCAGGCAGATCCCAAGATCCCATTATTCCATCATCCTAACTGGAACATGGGCTTCAGTTTCAGTGAGAGACCCTGCCTCAAGGAGCAAAGGCAAAAGGCATTAAGAAAGGAAGCCACCCAAGTCCTGCACTAGCATCTGGGTGCATCCAAATGGATGAGATTACCACCATGTGGGGACACACACACACTTAAAAGACAAGCAAAACACAGTGTTCACTGGTGACTGTGTATTCACATTCCTATGCATTAGGAACAAAGCATAGAGTAAAAATTTGATTCAAAAATTCACCAGTTAAAAAAAGAGAGAAAACAGAACACCTTCAGAGGCTTTTTCCCAGCTCCTTCCAACTTTGTAGGCTTAAGCTGCCTCTCTGTGGAGCATCCCTCTTAGACATCTGAAAGAACTTTCGCAGGTCTTAATTGACACCAAAGGAGTTCTTTGAACTTCACTGCTTCTAAAATTTATTTAAAATTTAAGTCTTTCTGCACTAAAGCAGCCAATATATGTGGTATGCAAATCATAGGGCTCGCTAAATCTAAATAACCTGCAACCCAATTAACCCAGGATCCTTCCCTGCCTTCTTCCTTTTCCTGGAAACGTGGCCAGGTCCTGGAGGAAAAGTGATTCTAATACCACTGTCTTAAGATATGGGGATATGAGAGGTGCCCAGGACTCAGGCCACTCCCTTGTGCTTGGAAGGGGTCTTATAGGAGGCCTATGGGAGCAGGCGGTAGCTTCTCTTTCTGCTTTTTGTAGCTAACGGTCCAAATGATAGTACCTTGATCTTGAGAAAATAAACTTATACTCTTAAATACTTAAACTACTCAGTGTGGGACATTTTTTACTAGAGTAGCACACCAAACAATAAGTTTGCTAGCTTATCGCTTACTGTTTATGCAGGGACCCTAGCGCTCCAGAGCTAACCGCCCCCATTCCTCCTGAAACTTCCCAAGTGATGTCATATGCTCTGAATCAACTTTCACAACACTAGCATAACTTTTCACAAGGCCCTCAAGAAGTTGATACTTCGCCTATTGCTGTACCAACCCCACTGCCTCTTGTCATACCTAGCAGACACTGCATAAGCTATTCTGCTCAATACCTCTAGGGTCCATATTTCACATTATACGTATGTTATAGTGACTACTTCAGAGAAATTGAAGTTTTGGCATCCTGCAATAAAATAAAGATAACTGAGTTTTAAAGAAGCATCCTAAAGAAATGCTTCTCCTCTGGGAATGTGGCTCAGTTGGTAGAGTCCTTGCCTAGCAGTATGAACCCCTGGGATCCATCCCCAGCATCAAACCAAGCAAGGCATGGAGGCTGCATGTGGTGTGCATTCCCAGTGTGGTGATGAACTCCCAGTGTTCAGGAGGTTGAGACAGGGTCTCTATGAGTCTGAGGCAAGCTTAGTCTATACAGTGAGCTCCAGGCCAGCTAAATCTTTATATTTGAGAGCTTGACTCAAAACAAACAAACAAACAACAGGAAAAACAAAAGCTCTGTGTCAGGTTTGCCTGTAATTCCAGCTTTGAGGAGGTAGAGGCAAGAGGATCTGCTGTTAAGGTCATTGCCCTCAACTATGTAAGTTATAGGCCAGCCCAGGCTACTCTTCTTGACTTCCAATGAGTTTGCTAGCTTAATATAAAGGGTCTTTTAAACCTTTTCTTCGAATGTCTTCTTTCTCTGGGACTCAACCATGTTTCCAGGGCACCTGAGGCCTAAATCTGAATAAAGTCCTAGGCATCACATCACAGGTTAGCTAAACTGTAGTTCTCACAACACCTAGTCCACAACCACCCTACACAACACCTAGACAGCTCCATAACCACCCTACACAACACCTAGACAGCTACTCAACACCTAGACAGCTCCACAACCACTCTACACAACACCTAGACAGCTCCACAACCACCCTACACAACACCTAGACAGCTCCACAACCACCCTACACAACACCTAGACAGCTCCACAACCACCCTACAGGAGGCTGATCTTCTTCTCATCACAACACCTAGACAGCTAACATGAGCAAGGTGACTGCACTGGAGCCTTCTGCCGTTAGGACAAGTTCTTCCTGGGAGAGTGCTTACTATCTTTCCTTTCCTCTAGTAGCCTCCTAATAGCCCCAGTAGCCCCCAATTTCCACACATATGATCAGCTTCATTTAAATTCTCACAGTAGATTTGCTTTTAACCACACCCCATTCCTAGAACAAAAAATGTGATTTACTAAGAATAAATATTTCTTTAAATCCATATTGTGACTATGCTAAAAATTTACAGAGTCATCTGAGCCTTAGTGGTAATAATGAGTGACAAATTGAGGCTTAGGTAAAGCCCTGACCACAAAAGTATATGTGTAGGGTTTTCCATTCTTCTGAGGAAATGCTGCTTCATTCTAGATGCATTATCTTATTTATAGCATAATAATTTATCTTTGTTACCATTTTCTCCTAAAATGTTTGAGATATAAGAAGTATTCTATGCTAAAATATTAAGGAAGATCGCTTGCCTTTACTTATTTTCCTAGTGATGAAGAACAGAATTGATAAAGCCTAGGAATGCCCAACATGGTTCTTTCCAGAGTAGCAAGCATAGGAAAGAAGGGAGTACAGTGAAGAGAAACAAGCCTCTGTAATCCACTGCTGCGTGGACTGGTCAGTAGTGATTGCTCCTGGTTTCCAGTTTGGTTGGCTTAGGCAATGCCTAATTAAAGGGATCGCTTAATGTGCTACCAAAGACAGACCACAGAGACTATGAACTAACGTGGGATTGAGCCCTTTGGTGGATATGTAACATGATGGAACAGCTGGGAACTGATGAAAGATAGGAGCTTGGCATGTCCTTCGGGACTGTGCGTTTCCCCAACCCCTTTCCTGAGCATTCCTCTCTCTGCTTGCTGTCAGCAAGGAAATAGACAGTAAGAAGACAGCACTCCTCTACCACACTGAGCTGCAAGGAAATTGACAGTGCTCCTCGACTACATTGGGATGTTCTGCCTAAGTGTACACAATCACTCATACGTACACCCATATGCATATTCTGTGTGTGTGTGTGTGTGTGTGTGTGTGTGTGTGTGTGTGTGTGTGTATTCTTGGTTCCCCCACAATCATTTTGCATAAGAGCTGTCTACATCACACCAGTTTTTAAGGGTACTACTCCTCAGGGCAATAATTTATTATGTTAAATTTACCTTCAGAGAGGAAACTAGTAGATTTCTTCTGCTCAGTCAGGCAGAAGACTGGTGATTACAACACATGAACAATGAATTCCAAAAACTGCTTATTTTCTAACTGGATGTTTTGTCTTAGTCACATGGGCCCTGAGGGTTGGTCCCTATAACTTCATGCTCATTTCTTTAGAGGAACCAGTCACCAATTCCTACTTGCAAAGAGATGCTGGTGTGACCCCAGGGACAACATAAAGGGTTGCAGTTTGCTCTTTTTTTGTTGTTGTTTTGTTTTTTTAATAATTTATTTTTTATTTCTTCAAGTTACATCTCAATCACAATCCCCTCCCTACTCCCCCCTCCAGTCCCATCCTTCCACCCTCCTCCCCCTCAACCCCCCCATCCTCTTCTCTTTTTTTTTTTTTTTTAGTTTAAGGTATTTCTTTTTTCCCCCCAACAGCTCTCCCTTTCAGTCCAAAAAATGGTTCTTTTTCTTATAACTATAAATACAATACAAAACAACAGAAATAAATAGGCCACAATTATGAGAGTTATATGGCTTAGCATACATTCCCAATGTCCAGTCCATATGTATTTGGCACCTGACTTTAACATTCTACTATCTAACCATCTCCATGAGTTTAAAATTCTATATCTAACTCAGCTTTCATACTAACTTGCCTCGTAATTTAAAAATATCTTCTTAGATCCAGAACACCCTCTTGATTCCTAAACAACTCAAAATTTAACTATGAGACTTTAGCTATCTATTCTTCAACCACCTCAGAGACCTGAGAGGGATAAATATATCTGATTATATAGGAAGTGCAGGGCCCACAGCTTCCAAAACTAAGAAATGACATACCAGTGGCTGCCTGGACAGTTCCCATTCTCTCTCCATACATTACAGTCTATCTCTGACAGACATTGATTGTGGAGCAGGAATTATGAAGGACTTGCCTACCCTGCAGTTTGCTCTTAAGTTTGTAGCTCAGCATGCCATTCTCTCAAAAACACCTGTTTGATGTGTGACTGTTAGTCTGAAGGTTCAGCAGAGGAGCCCCACTTCCACAGGCATAATAATTGGATCTTAAGAAGGGCTGAGGCCTGAAGTTCTCCCCATATTCCTCTCACTCTTTCACTCTCTTCACTGTGCTTTAATCTTACATGTGATGGTCTCGAGATTGCACAGACTCCTCTCAAATGCAGCCCCGTGCCCTGGCTTAATCAAGCTTACCGGTTTCTAAGACATAGCTTTAAGGTACTTATCTGTGAGCTCTCACCCTAGAGAATCATGGGATGAGCTTTCCTACCTTAGAAACTTCAACGCTTTCCTAGGCTCTACCACAGCAAAGCAAACAGTTAACATGTGTCTTAATTACCTTAATCATTACGATAAGAGTTGCTTTCCTAAGTGACATCTCATTTTTCTTCATCAAATTAAAATGTCAGAAGAAATACGGACATTGTAGGAAAATATGTTTTAAAAATCCCTGTAATTACAACATTTTACAAGTGTAAACACATATTTTTATTATGTTGTATATAGTCCTAAAATCTAGTTTTACACTGCTTTTGAAGTTTATATTTTTTCTGTATCACTAAAATTTGACTGAGGGGTTTTTTAATACATGGTTTTTTTCAAGCTAAATATATTCTTTCAGTATCAAATCATTCCTTGGCCATTAGAGATTTGTGATGTAAAAGTTACCATACAGTTAAAAAATTGATGACTCGATATCTTATTGGTTCTGGAGCAAAATTCTAGACGTCTCTCTCTCACTCTGTCTTGTGTGGGTTTTTTGTATGTATATGAATCTGTGTGTATACTGTGTATGACTGTATGTGGGTATATGAGTGGGTGTGAGTAGAAGTGTGTGAGTGTGTGTATATGTATTAGTATGTGTGTATAATGTGTATGCATGTGTTGGGTATATGAGTATAAAAATGTGTGCAGGTAAAAATGAATAAGAATATAAATCATATGTATTAACTGAACCCTTTGCTGTTGCTATTATATGGGATTATGTATACCTTCATTCATGAGTATTACATGCTTTCAGAAAGATGACAGGTCCATCACCTGTGTATTATTCTCCGCATAAAAACATATAGTCTGAACAAATCTAATTGTCTTGAACTTTTTGAATTGTCATTTAATGTATAATCCATCATTAACTAACACAGTGACAAAATTAAAATTAAGGAAACAAAGATCTACTTTGGTTTATGATTTCAGAGGGTTTAGTTTGTAGCTACTTGGCCTTATGAGTGTGTGTGTGTGTCGCATATATATATAATATATATATATATTATATATATATATATTCACTTCTTTTGTCTTAGTTATTGGATCTCTGCTCAGTGCCTGGTCTCCAAGTTCTTTGGTTGGTCCCTTACATATGTCTGCCTTTGGAAGTGTTTATCAGTCTTATGTCAGAGAGAAATGATCTAAGTAACTTTCTTGTAAGTAAAGGGCATTGGCTTTTAACTCAAATTCTTACCATAACTATTCAGACTACTCAGTGGTAGTTTAAACAAAAATGCTCCCCCATAGGCTAATATATTTGAATGTAAGTCACCAGGGAGTGGAACTATTTAAAAGGATTAGAATTAGGAGGTGTGACCTTGTTGGAGGAAGTGTGTCACTGGGGATGAACTTTGAGGTTTTAAAAGCCCAGATCCTCTCTCTCTCTCTCTCTCTCTCTCTCTCTCTCTCTCTCTCTCTCTC
>CAJQZJ010032702.1:3258671-3324189 GCA_907164525.1 Lophiomys imhausi | reverse complement strand
TCTCTCTCTCTCTCTCTCTCTCTCTCTCTCTCTCTCTCTCTCTCTCTGTCTTTGAATAAGGACATGGAACTCTCCGCTTAGGCTCCAGAACCTGCTTGCATGCTAACATGCTCCCCACCATGTTGATAACAGACTAAACTTCTGAACTGTAAGCAAGTCCCCAGTCAAGTGCTTTCCCTATGAGAGAATAGAACAGTGACTAAGACAACCCCTTTGTTCTGTTTTTTTCCTCATTGTTTTATTTAGATTGACAAATAAGTTACTTCTTATAAATGCAGTGATAGCAAACCATTATTCTCTTTACAACTTCAGGATGTATAAGCACAGCTTTTACAGTTGCCTGTCTAGATCAACAGAGTTTAAAATGTTAATCTTGTTTTAGTGTTATTGTAAATGTGTTTGTGGAAAAACACATAGATAAGACTTCATAGAAATGGATGTTAAGTCAGGTGAACTCTACAACTACAAATATTTTCCCAGTTTCTGCAAGAATGAACACCACTAGTTATTCTAAAGTCTAGGAATTTTCAAAGCACACATATGGAAAGCTCAGTCAGTAAAGTGTCTGCCATGCAAGCATGAGGACCTGAGTTCGGATCCCCAGCACTTAATCAAGTTTACTGATGTTAATCTGTAAGTTTACCCCTAAGGGAGCAGGGGAGATAGAGTTAGACCTAGAAAGCACTAGCTGCTGGCCAAGGGAAATCAGTGAGCTCCAGGATCAAGGGGAGACCTTGTCTCAAAAGGTAAGGTGAAGGGTGATCAAGGAAGATACTAACACACAGCATATGTGCACACACACAAATGTGATTGCACATAATAGTTAATTACTTGTTATAGGCACAGCATTAAGGACACCCTATTCCCATATACTCTTTCAGTTTAAGCAGATTTCGCCACAAGTTATGAGATGAAATTCTATCCCTTATAATACATATCCATATATACATATGGGATGGAGAGGGACAGGCTTGGCCCTCATTGGTTCTTCATTTTTTTTCAACATTAATTTTTTTCTTCAAGTTAAATTTCAATCACAGCCCCCAACCTCCTCCCCCTACTGGTCTCACCCTCCTACCCTCTTCCCCCTCTCCCTCCTATCCACATTTTTTAAAATTTAAGATGTATTGACCCCCAAAAACTCCCCATTTTAGTCCAATAAAAGGCTCTTTTTCTTATAACAATAAATACAATACAAAACAATAAGAACAATTAGGCAACAAGTATGAAAATTATAAGGTATACATACAATCCCAATGTCCAGTTCATACATACATGGGAACTGATGATAACATTCTATTATCTATCTATCTCCATGAGTTTAAAGTTCTATACCTAACTCAGTTTCCATCCTATTTGGCCACATTGATATAGATCTTTGTATAGTGATATAAAATTAAGGTTAACTCTTTTTAAGGAATTCTTAAAATTCTATGTAATTCTTAAAAATGCAATGTGAAGTTTTGGCCTTTTGATAATTGTCACAACTGTTTAGGATAATTACATAATGCAAACTAATAGTCATTCAAACTTGTCATTTTATTAGGTACTAGTGTAGTGTATCACAGATATTTTCTAAGTTAATCAGAAATCAAGTTGCTAAGAGACAAGCAACATTTGCTTATTCAAATATGTGGAAATAGATAGGTAGTCTTCAAAAACCTCAAGACGTCTGTAGAATATGGCATTGAAAGATTTTTTTAAATTTTTTCCTAATTTTTTTATTAATAAATTTATTTATTTGTTGCTTCAGGTTACATATCCATCATATTTTCCTCTTTCCCCCCTTTCCAGCCCTGCCCTCCCATCCTCTACCCCCTAAACCTTCCATCTTGCTCCTCTGGAGTGGAGTGTCCCTACATAACAGTCCCTTGCCCCAGTTCAGAAGTCATATGAGGGCCAAGAGCCTCTTCATACACTGGGGGCCTACAAGGCAGTACCACCAGTGAAAAGTGCCTTATTGTTAGGGAGGAAAAACTAAAAAACAGACCAATAAACAAACAAAAACAAAAGAAAAGTCTATGTCCATGTTCCCTTTGGTGTGTTGGTTATAGTACAGATATCCTGTGCTATATAGCTAAAATCTTACTATAAGTGAATAGATGCCATGTGCATCCTTTTGAGTCTGGGTTAGCTCACTTAGGATGAGCTTCTCTAGTTTCATCCATTTGGCTGCAAATTGAATAATTTCATTGTTTCTTATAGCTGAGTAATATTCCATTGTGTAGATGTACCACAGTTTTTTAATCCATTCTTCAGTTGAGGGACATCTGGGTTGTTTCCAGTTTCTAGCTATTACAAATAAGGCTGCTATGAACATGGATGAGGAGACTTCCTTATGATTCCGTGAGGAGTCATTTGGGTGTATACCCAGAACTGATATGGCTGGGTCCTGAGGCAAAGCTATTCCAAGATTTCTAAGATATCGCCAGACTGACCTCCATAGTGGTTGCACAAGCCTGCACTCCCACCAGCAATGGAGGAGGGTTCCCCTTTTTCCACACCCTTGCCAGCATGTGCTGTCATTTGAGCTTTTGATCTTAGCCATTCTGACAGGTGTGAGATGGAATCTTAGAGTCGTTTTGAGTTGTATTTCTCTGATGATTAAGGATGTTGAGCATTTCTTCAAGTGTCTCTCAGCCATTAGGGATTCCTCCTTTGTGAATTCTCTATTTAGCTCTGTCCCCCATTTTTTGATTGGATTATTTGGTTTTATGGCATTTAATTTCTTGAGTTCTTTGTAAATTTTGGATATTAGCCCTCTGTCAGATGTGGGGTTGGTGAAGATTTTTTCCCAATCTGTAGGCAGCCGTTTTGTTCGAATGACAGTGTCTTTTTTGCCTTGCAGAAGCTTTTCAGTTTCATGAGGTCCCATTTATTGATTGTTGGTCTTAGGTCCTGAGCTGTTGGTGTTCTGTTCAGGAAGTTGTCACCTGTGCCAATGAGTTCAAGAGTTTTTCCGACTTTCTCTTCTAGTAGATTTAGTGTGGCAGGTCTTATGTTAAGGTCTTTGATTCACTTGGACTTAAGTTTTGTACAAGGTGATAATTATGGATCTAATTTCATTCTTTTACATGTGGACATCCAGTTGGACCAGCACCGTTTGTTGAAGATGCTCTCCTTCTTCCATTGTGCGGTTTTGGCTTCTTTGTCAAAAATTAGGTGGCCATAGGTGTGTGGGTCGATTTCTGGGTCTTCAATTCTATTCCATTGATATACTGGTCTGTTTCTATACCAATACCATGCTGTTTTTACTATTATTGTTCTGTAGTACAGCTTGAAATCTGGAATAGTGATACCTCCAGATGTTTTTTTATTGTACAGGATTGATTTAGCTATTGTGGGTTTTTTGTTGTTCCATATGAAATTCAGAATAGCTCTTTCCAGGTCTATAAAGAATTGTGTTGGTATTTTGATAGGAATTGCATTGAATCTATATATTGCTTTTGGTAGGATGGCCATTTTTATTATGTTGATCCTACCTATCCATGAGCATGGGAGATCTTTCCATCTTCTAAAGGCCTCTTCCATTTCTTTCTTCAAGGGCTTGAAGTTCTTGATGTACAGGTCCTTTACTTGCTTGGTTAGAGTTACCCCCAGGTATTTTATATTGTTTGTGGCTATTGTGAAGGGGGTTGTTTCCCTTATTTCTTTCTCAGCCCATTTGTTTGTTGTATATAGAAGGGCTTCTGATTTTTTTTTTTTTTAGTTGATTTTGTATCCAGCCACCTTGCTGAAGGTGTTTATCAGCTGTAAGAGTTCTCTGGTGGAATTTTTGGGGTCACTTATGTATACTATCATATCGGCTGCAAATAGGGATAATTTGACTTCTTCATTTCCAATTTGTATCCCCTTGATCTCTTTTAGTTGTCTTATTGCTCTAGCAAGAACTCCAAGTACTATATTGAAGAGATATGGTGAAAGTGGGCATCCTTGTCTTGTCCCTGAGTGTAGAGGAAATGCTTCTAGTTTCTCTCCATTTAATTTGATGTTGGCCACTGGCTTGCTGTATACTGCCTTTATTATTTCAATTTGGGGCTGAGAAATGAGATGAGTAACAATCAGTCTTATCATCATGAGGCTTATTAAGTCCAGCTATAAATAAAGAAGATGTTAGGAGTCCCCCCAAGCTCTGTTTTTGGTTTAGTTTGGTTTGGTTTTGTTTGGTTTGAGACAGGGTTTTAATATGTAGCCTTGGTTGGCCTTGAACTCACTATGTAGGCCAAGTTTGCTTTCTGCTCACAGAGACTTGCCTACCTCTACCTCCTGAAGACTGAGATTAAATAAATTGTGCCACCATACCCAGCCAAATCTCTGGTTTTAAAATGGATGTTATCATCCAGGGACTATTTAAACACTGCAATTAGTACTAATTAGCACCATTACTACTAAGTACCAGTTAAGCCTTTTCATATCTAGTTTTAATTTCATTTTTAAACGCAAGCTAGTTCATAGTTATAGAGCTTTGAGTGATGGCTTTAGAGAAACCCTTATACAATATATAATAAAACAATATCTAAAGCCAGTATAGACTGGACTCAGGGGAAACACACATGGACCTCATAACTTTGGAGCAAAGCATGTCCCATACTGCTTCCCTGGGCTACCAAAAATCAGTGCACACATTTACAGCAGCCAAGTCATGGTGGACAGCTACTCTGTCTACAGCTCAGTCAGGTTAGCATGGCCTCTGCTGCTTATGCCAAGCATTAAGATCCTTCCTTAAGTGAAGAACCTGAATTTTTTAATTTAACTTTTTGCAGTTATTTCCTTTCTCCTCCAAGACAGCAGAACTTCCTATCTTAAGTGACCCATAGCCTAACTTAACCCACAATATCTGAGCAGTGATTCAGCTACTGCATCCTTCCTTTCTACTCCCCTCTATACTGTCCTTGTTGTCCTTCTGGTCTTCCTAGATATCGTTATACACATATATCAACCACCCCAGTACAACACAAGTACCCTACATTCCCTTTAGATTCTCAGCCTCTCGCAATTTATAAGCTTATTACAAGGCCCAGGAACTGCAGTCCTGTGTACATCCTGGCACTTGGGATATGAGAGCTTGACAATTCTGTCTTAAAGTCTTTGTCCTCATCTATAAAATAGAGTTAATATAATAGCAATATCTATCTCATGTGCTTAATTTCATGATTGAGTGATATATTTCACTTATTATCTAGCCATTGTTTGTCAATGTTTGGCCATTATTTTACTAATATTGGTTCAATATATTTTACATGTACTTTTTCTCTGTGTCCTGTGATATCCCAACCACAACCTATTAGGGAATAAAATCATTATGAGTTAATTATTTACTTAATCTCACTTCCTTTCAGTGGTGATTTGATCAAGTGTCTATCCCTTGACTGAAAAATCTATTTCCATTGTTCTGTTTGGCTATATTTCAATGCTAGATACTTAAAAAACAACATAAAAATTTTTGAGAAGTATTGACTGTATGTCATTGTCTCTGAAAAAGAAGAAAACACAGTTAGGATCTTAATTGTGAAGATGCATTTGTGTGATTGGATAATAGGTGAGTAAGATATGGCAAGGAAAAGTTTTGTGTGTGCTTTCTACCTCCTGGAAACTTCTACAGTAGGAAAATAGCCATCAAAAATGAAAGACTGCATACCCAGCTTCAGCCTCCTGATCCCCTCACCAAATATGGTAGTTAAAGTCCACACCAGCCCCCTGAAGGCACTGACTGTGGTGTGTGCTAAGAAGCACTTCCAATCCACTCAGCTGCATTAGTTGAACCACTGAGAAGCAGCCTGCTTCTCCACCTGAATTTCTAGTCCCAGGTTAGGTTAGGCAAAGAAGACTTAAAGCAGCGACCTCAGCTCCTAGGCTACCAGGAGGAAGCAGGTCCCTGCTGTGACCCCCGTGTCTCCCAATGTCTTCCATAACCCACCTAAAGCTAAACCCACCTAGCTGGCTTTAGCCTCAGATGAAGATTGAACCATTTGCCTAAGTCTCCTTCCAGATTCCTACAGTTGGTGGGAAGTAGGGGAGCATTTGCTATCTTTCACGCTTCAGTCTGTTGCTTGGATGCAACTGGTTGAGTTGGTAATGTGTCAGTGAGAAGTGGTGATGTGGAAGGGGCTCATGAAAGGCAGTGCTAGTGCGGCCGAGTTTTGTTCTGCATTGTGTGAAATTCACACATTTACTACCTCTTTAGAAGTCGGTAGAAACTTCTAATATTTTCCAAAACTGCTACTGACAAATTATTACGAGTTTTAAATGCAACATTGTAAAAGAGATAATTTGAAGGACATAATAAAATGAAGTTTTAACTTTTCCTTTGATCTGTTTTCCATATATATACTTTTTTTTTTACCTCTGCATAAAGAAGTAATGTGTTTCCTCTGCTTAGGATCAGTTAACTCTGTGCCTAAATGCACCCAGAAGAGATACAGTTTACTTAGTTTCCATTCCAGAACTGTTAACCATTTGTTATGAATTAGGAAGACTTGGGTTTTCACCTGCAAAATGGGATGACAGCTTCCTCTGAAGGCTGAGCTAGAGACTGACCTAGGTCGTCTAGTAAACAGCTGGAACAGTGCCCTGCAGGAAGGAGCTCCAGCTGTTGGGGAGTGGCTAGGTGCTCTCAGCATCTCTGTGTCCTAGAGTTCTCCTCTGCAACTCTAGATTTCCCTGCATGTCCATTCACAACTGTGACGCATGTTTGTTCTAATCCCTGTCTAGTGTTCCTTAATTGAGTTGATTCTTAAGGCTAATGCATCTTCACTGATGTGTCCTCAGGAAGGCAATATTTAACTCAGAGAGACAGTCCTGGCCCCAGTACAGCCTGTTGGGTGCCCAGAGCCTCCCTGGATATTAATCCCTCCTCTCTACATGGCCCCTCCTTCTGTGCTTGGATTGTTAACAAAGGGGGGCATAGATAGCAAATTGTAAATGTAAAGAGTCAAGAGGTACTTAGTAATTGAAATATAAGGGTGTCCTGAAAGACAAGCCATTTGTTTGAGAAGCCATCGGATCCAAAAATGGAACTCAGATTGTGACCTAGGCAAGCAGACCCCTGACCAAGGAGGCTCTGCCAGGCCTGTCCTAGCAAGCAGGGGGAGTCAAGGGGAACAGACCCATTGGCTGGTGTCATGGCAACTCTTTCAGAAGAGACTTGCCTGCAGCTATGTCTATACAAGCCTCTGAAAAGTAAAACATTCAATCAATGAGCTACATTGTCCTCTCCACACTTCAGCCGATCAATGCGGTTGATCTCCTCACTGAATTAATTGGGTCACTCTTCTGTGATGTGGCTGTAGGGATTTTGTGTGTTTTTCCTATTATAGAAATAGTTGAGTTAATCTCCAGTCTGTATTTAGCTTCACGTTTGACCTCTGCCACCTGTCTGCTAGAAAGGACAGGAAGAGGAACCTAGTAGAGGGAGAATAACCTCTAAGTGTTTGGTACACTGCTGCTGTTCAGCCTTGCTTCTGAGTAAGCATTGGGCAAGCCAGTAGCACATGAACAACAATTTCTTCATCTACAACATGAGGCTAATAAGTACTTAATTTTAAGGTTGCTTTAAGACCAAAAAGACATAAAATAGTCTGATAGAAAGTAAGAAAAGCTCATTCTGAGTGAGCTAACCCAGACTCAGAAGGATGCACATGGCATCTATTAACTTATAGTCATATTTTAGCTGTAAGTACAGGATATCTATACTACAACCAATGCACCAAAGGGAACATGGACATAGACTTTTTCTTTTTTTCCCTGTCCATGAGACACTTTGCCCTAGTGGTGCTGCCTTGTAGGGCCCCTGTGTATGAGGAGGCTCTTGGCCCTCATATGACTGCTGAACTGGGGCGGGGGACTGTTATGTAAGGACACTCCACTCCAGAGGAGTGGGATGGAAGGGATGGGGGGTAGAGGGTGGGAGGGCGGGACCGGGAGGGTGGAAAGAGGACCCTATGATGGAGATGTAACCTGAAGCAATAAATAAATAATTTTTTAAAAAAACGAAAGAAAGTAAGAAAACAACTGCTTTCTGTTTGAATACCCTTTGGGGAGGGGAGGGTAAAAGCTGCATTTCTGAAGTTGGTTCCAGGAGTGTGCCTTTGTGGCAATAACAGACACCTGAAGCTTGGGAGATGCTGTAGGCACTTCCCCAGGCCAGGTAGTTTTCAAAAGAGTGTTGCCATGGCAGGAGAACCAAGCCACCAAGGGAAGACATGCTAGCTACCAGTTAGGGTAGGCAACTGTGTCCTTGTCCTGGTCCTTCCTTGCTGATTAGTTCTTCTCCCCTTTCTTTGGGCAACTAGGCAGTTAACTATGCCTTGCTTATTAATGAGATGAGTATTAGTAGAAGAGAATGTTATATCCATCCTCAAAACTTTACTTGGAACTCTGTAGCAGGGTGGTATTGTGCAATCCTTGGAAGACATGTGCTGTGGAATCAGTGAATGAGGTTGTGGTATACCAGATGATCAGTGGTCTGAAGACCAGACACCAGGTATGAGGAAGAGTCACCTAGTCCAAGATGACATAAGACGAGATAGTGAGTGTTAACTAGCCTGTTTTTCTTCTCTTCATCAGTGTACCTTGAAATGTGGTCTGCTGACCACCCCTAGAACCACCGGAGAAGTTGTTGGAGCAGCAGTTCTCAACCTGTGCATTGTTACCCCTTTCACAAGGGTTGCATGTCAGATACCCTCATATCAGATTTTACATTTCAACTCATAGCAGGACCAAAACTACAGTTATGAAGTAGCAATAAACTAATCTTATGGTTGGGGATCACCACAACATGAGGAACTGTATTAAAGGGTCACAGCATTAGGAAGGATGAGAACCACTGTGTTAGAGGCAGGAGTTAAGGCGTCCAGCCTCTATGAGTCAGCTGCGTAGGATAAAGAACAGGAGTCTGTTGTCACTGTTGATCCTGTCCTGGTGATTTGACTGCTGGATAATTCTAAGACACACAGACTTAATAGCCCTTTAGTCTAAATATGGACCTTTAAAATGAGAAAAGAAGAGGAAATTAAGTGGATCTATAGTGTTTATAACATTCTTATTTGAAAATTAAAATGACAAAGATTAGCAACCTGTCCTTTATTATTAGCCTGGAAAATCCAAAAGTGGCAGACACTTCTCCTTTGCAGACATTACTAAGCTTAGATTTTATTACTTGTATATGTTGTGTCTCCTAGTTCTGATCATGTTAGACCTGCTGGACCCACACAGGCTGGGAGTGTGGCGCATCTTAGGACAGGGCTGGATGTCATAACCCTGATGACCAGGCAACACTCAAACAGCCCCAGCACTTGAGATATAGCTCTATCAAGTGACAAGTGACAGTTGTGACATTCGTCTTTTACCTAGATGCTGTCTCTACTAATGTCATCATTGTACACACTAACTTCCTGAAGAATGACCTCATAAGGTCAAGCCATGCTCCTAGCCACCCCACATAAGTGCTATAAATCTGTTGGGATTGCTTTAGTAGGTTCATCTTTTGTAAACTTCTAACACCTGGGCATGTTTGGTAAGGAAGGTCCCCAGTGAAGGGGCTGTACCAGGGCTATTCACCCCTCTAGAGGTAGAGGAATGAGCACATCCTTTTTAGCTCATCTGCACTCAGCTTGCTTTATTCTCGGTGTCAACGCAATGGAGACTTCTTATAGTTTGTGGGGTAGAAGGAAAAGAATAACTAATATTTAAGGTTTAGAAATTAAGATGAACACACATCCTCTAGTTACTTATTGATCTGATCCTGGGCTATTTTTCAAGAGCAAATCAGCCAGCCGTGCTCTGACTTTGTCACTGTAGCAGTGCACTGTGCTCTGATGGGCACTACAGGCAATAAATCAAAGGTAGGTTGAGTGTATGTGTACTTCCCCTTTAGTTATATTTTATTTCTTCAAAAATTAATTTACAGTGACTATCTCTGTCTGTTGGTTTAATGTTGGGATTCAGGCAATTTGGAAGAATGTGTTTTGGCTACCCACAGCCTAGAAAGGGAAAACTGAGGCCGTTCAAATTCCAGTTTGATTTCAGGCTAAATTATCAGTCATCTAGTTTCATGTCTTAGTTCATTACCTGTTTCTATTACAAAATACCTAATTCTGGGTCCTCTATAGAGATAATAGGTTTATTTAGTCTGCAGTTTTGGAGAGCGACAGGCCAAGGTTAGGAAGCCCTACCTGTTTGACCACTAATGACAAGCCCCTTTGGGGCATCACAGCACATCTGTGAAACAGACTTAAACCTGTTGACTTTTAAAGAGATAAAATCATGGTAGGACAGAAAGCCAAAGGAATGCAGTAGTCAGGCCAGTTCTTTATAAGAACCCACTCCCAAGAGACTGACCATGGTGCTTTGAGAACTACACCAATCTGTTCTAATGGACCAGATTACTGCCCATTAAGACTAAATCTTAATGTTTCCCCCATCTCTCACTATTACCTAACTTGGAGTCAAGATTTTAGCCAATGAACTCTTGGGGGACACACTTGAACCATAACCAAACCACAGCATGAGGAGCCCTAGGCCATGCCACCCTTTGAATGACTAAGGAGGAGTAGTCATGTATGATATGATGCAACTTCCATTTGGTTCACACAACAGGCTGCACATGTCCCGGAGATAGGGTCTTGTGACTTTGTTAGTCTGCAGCCAATGGTAATATATATATATATATATATATATATCCTAGAACTAACCTAGCCTGCCTCAGCTGCCTCAGTTCTATATAACAGTTTCTTAGGCTTCTACTGGGGAAATACACATTTGTGCACACTCACTTACCAACGGTAGAAGCAGGTGAGAACATCTCCAGTTAAATCCAAAATGCTCATCTACATCTGAGACAGCGGCCCCCACTTTTGCCAGGAAGAACAAAAGGATTGCCAAATGTAAACCACAGTCAAGATCAGAAATGGAAATGTAGGCGTTGCAAGCTCTACTTGTCCAAACACTTCCCCCAGGACATGTTTTTCACATATTAGCTGAATTAGCTAAATCCATAAGCCCAGTGAATCAGCAAAGATGATTCACATTCAGTCTGCCTTGGCAAGGAACTCTGAACCTGTGCAGAGAGCAGCTGTGCCTTGTGGAGACAAATTGGGACTATGGGCAATTTCTGGGAGTCATGGAGTGTGACTTCTCCCAGCCACAGCTCATCTCAGTTCCACTGTTTTGGAAGCTCCTGGATGTCCCTGTGCCTTAGAGAAGGAGAAGCATTAAGGTCTCATACCGTGTTCTCTGTCCCTGCTGTTCTATGCAGAACAGACAGCAGATGCTCGTTGGGATCTCAGCTCCACATCTTCTCTTCTGTGGTTTCTACCTGTGGAGTGGATGCAATTTGGTCTACACAACTTTCACAACCCAGAGCCTCTGCAGCAATACTTGCCAATATCTTCACATCCATGGAGATTCCTAGGACAGCAAAGATATGAGCCATTTTCAAGCTCCACTCCTATATCCCAGAAACTGTGAAAGTTGGTGGCTGCTCTCCACTGGGTGGAGGAATAGTAACCCAGAAGGTTCTGGCAGCAAGGAAGCTTTAAAGGGGGCCACTGAGAAGGCCGATTGAGTAGGACCAAACACCCAGCAATGGTTTGAGCAGATTGCTTGTGGGTGAAGATCTAACTAACTCCTTCCCAATACCTTTTGTAAAAGCATTAAGTCAGGAGTCTCTAGAAATGACACAAGTCATGTCCACTCATTGAAAATCTGGATGAGGTTGGTGACAGCTACATTCATTCACAGCAACTGTGGAAAAGGAATGGGTCCAAACAGAATTCAACTTCTCTGACTCCCAAGGAAGCTGAAGCTCTGTTTGACTTCCACAAGGCTCCCTGGAACACTGCTGCTCTCCTGAATGTAAAGCAGCAAACAGTCCTTCCAAATCTGTCAGCATGGAAGTCACACAAGAGTCAATCTCAAACTGAAGGAACTAAATTTGTCATTGATGTCATCCTCCCATTTTCTCTTTGGGCAAGCACCTGTCTTAGGAGCATTTCAGAACCAGACTCTAAAACAAGAATTTGGGTGTCTGTGGCTTGCTAAGGAAGTCCTCCTAGGAGACAGAAGTGGAGCTGGGCACCAGAGAACCTGTGGTTGATCTCAGACAAAGGCCTGGCCCTAGCTTGACCCCACATGGAAACATCAAAGCTGTGGTCGTGCCTCCCAGTCTGTTCCCTTGTGGACTCAGGGGCTGGCCTTTTGTTGGTCTGCACTCTCACTCACTGATAAGCCCACCAGGAGTCTTAAAAGCTCTGAGAAGACACTGGGCATTCTGCGACTACCATCCTCAGAGTCCTCCAGAGAAAGCTTGGGCATGGCCCTTAGAAGTAAGAGAATGTGGACATGGAGGAAAAGGCACATGGAATCATTATGCAGGGTCAGATAGCGTTTAGACAGGCCTTCATTCCAGGGTTCACCTTCAGGCTTCAAACCATCCTTCTCTTCTCTCCTCCCTCACTGAACAGCCACATTCTAGAGTGGAAATAGAGAGCTAAGTCATGCTCCCTTCTGCCTAGGTGGCACCAGTTGCTTTACCTGTATTTTTACCCATGCTTTCTGTTGTGTGCCTCACACTTCATGTGGGGCACGTGAGCCCATCCGTAACCTCACACCCCAGTCTCTACCCCACGTGCTCACTGCGTCTTTCCTTCTCTTGCTAGCTGTGCACACCATCACAACACAAGAACCACCATTTACTAAGTGCTCACTTGTGCACTAGGCTGTGTACTTTTCCTGTTTCAGCTTTCTTAGTGTTCACGAGCTCATTATCCTATTAAAATTACCGTTCTCGTTTTTCGGAAAAGGACAATAGACACAGCACAGTGTTACGTTTTTCCTCTGGTAATCAAACATTCCCTGCTGTGTCAGCCAGTGGACTAATCATTCCTTGGCATATAGTGGTGCCTATCATCAAGCACGTAATTAGCGTAGGAAACAGAACATGATAGTTCCAGCAGTAGTGTGTAAGAAGGTAGGATGCCAGGCCATTCTGGTTTCACCCCACGGTAGCCATGATCAGCAAGGGAATGGATGCAGATGTGATTGGTCTTCCTCCAGATACTCAACAAAAGACTCTCAAGGGCTCTTACGAGAAAATAGAAAAATTAAGGAGACCTGTGCCCTACTGCAGAGTGTTTGTAACGTAGAAGAAAAAAATAAGACATATATGTAGATATAGATACAGATATAGTTGATATAGATAAACATCCGCTTCGAATCTTGCTCCCTCTATTATCCATTCATTACATTGAAGGCAGACTACTCTTTTAAGCTGTCTCCAGAAAAACATGGGGATATCAGGACCCTGCTTGGAAAATATTTTACTTTCTCAAAAATGTCATCAAAGCAGATGCCAAGACCCTGCGGAAGTGCCCCTGGCATTCTCTACCAGCTGATCCTGGTCCCCCTACTATCATGCAGATCTGATTTCAGTGCCTGGACAGGAACCTGCCTCTGCACACTCAGCCTGTGTACCTGCCCTCTGGAATGCCCATGTGCTCCATCTCTCCCTTTAAGTCATCTGATCATAAGTTCGTCACTGCCTGTTCCTCGTGCCTCATTCCACACACCCTGTCTTGTTGAAAGACATGGTGATATTTTATACTGTGATGAGTCACACTTGCATGCTTCCCTAACTCCAGGTACAGTTGCCCATTGGTCTCCATGGGGCTTATTCCAGGACTCCCCACAAACAGCAAAATCTGCAAACTTTCAAGCCTTTTCTGTAAGATAGTAGAGGATTTGCATGTAATCTCTATACCCTCTGTGTACTTTAAATCATCTCAAAATTACTTACAACATCTACAATTATATGAGTTATGTGGGAAGAGTTGTTAGTCTATATTTCTTAGGGATAACAGCCCCAAAAAGTATGCATATATTCAGAACAGACACAGTGTTTTGTTTTGTTTTTTTTAAGGAATACATTTCAGTGTGTGGGTTAAACACACGGATGCAGAATCTGTGGCTCTGAAAGACTGGCTGCATTTACCCATGCTGTTGTATGTATTTCAATGCCTTGTACAGTTTTACCCTAAAGAAAGAAGACAGAAAGAGTTATTAATGACACTCACCTGGAAGCTGTATCAAACACTTTACTGCAGAGACTGTGTCATTTTTCTTATCAATGCTATGAAGAAAAACATAGGCCTATAGTCATCATACTTGTACATAATATTTAATAATGTGGGGTTACCAGAATCCTGGCTGTGGAAGGAAAACAGAATACACTTTTCAGAGATTAGGGGACGATTTTATCAAAAAGCCAAAATGTAATCTGGCAGATGCCGGGTCGTCCTCCAAAGAGCACTAATCTAGCAACTGAGACAGGATGCTGAGCAGAAATACAGTGTGGAAAGTGTTTGGCTAACCAGGAGACAACTGTGAGGCAGCGGTGAAACACCACTGCATGAAGGAATCACAGGCAGATTCGTTTCCCAGCTGCACTAAATGAGGTCTGATGTATTCAGTTGGGAAGGGAGTTTTAACTTCACTGTGGCCTGAGCACATCCCTTAGTCCAGAGCTAATGAAATCTGTTTGAGGGGACATACTGAAGTAAATGAGACAGTGTCCAGCACAGGCCACACCCCAAGCAAGGCAGTCACATTACACTTTTAACCCGTGCTCCAATTAACAACTGATGCATTAAATGAGCACTATCTTATTCAGATTTTATAACTTACAGGTTAAATATTATTAACACTATCATATGATTTTTTTAAAAATGAGAATGTAGAATTGCTTTTTTTATGTTCAGAAAAGGCCAAGAAGAGCTTAAAATTCAGTTAACAAATCACTTTTCTTCCTAACATTATTTTGGGGGAGAGTCTTACTTTTAGAGAGGAAAACCTAATAATAATTCCTGGCCAAAACCTAGGACCAAGCTTATGCCCTAATCGTCACGTGCCGTAACAGGTAAGTGACTGAAGTGGATGGATATATAGATGCAGGCAGCGACGAGAAAGTGCTTCCATGAGGCATTGCTAAGGCTGTAAAAGCTCTCTCCCTAAGAAGAAAATGGGCAATCATCTGCCGTGCACAGCCCAAAGAGTCAGCTCTGCAGTTTTGATGTTTAAATCCTTATCAGCAAACTATCTATTGATAATATGCACAAAATAGGAATATTTCTTTATTTAAAATTGCATGCATGGTTATATGCAGTTAAACATTATACAGCATTTATAATAGTAATCTGAAAATATGCCCAAAGTGCAGACAAATATGAATTCAGATTTTTTTTCTTCTATCCCAATAGAAAGATTTTCAGGGTGTCAAGGTGACCAAATCTTCTTTTGAAGACATCTCTTAGCTGAAGATTTCCCAGGGCTTGAAGAAGCAAGAGATTATAGATGATGAGAGCGAAGGCGAGACAGAAGCTGAGCATGAGTAAATGTTAAGGTTTATAACGTATGCCCAATTCACCCGCTTTCCCAGCAGACTGAATTCAGAGGCTCAGTGAACAAGTGAACAGTCAGACAAGATTGAGGCTGTCAGGGGTACACTTGTGTGGCTCATATCAAGAGTGTGAGGGGAATATCTTGTCACCCAGCTGGCTCTATATGAAGTCAAGACTCCGTGTGAAGCAAATTCCCTAACTAGGTCTGGGAAGAGAAAAGAAGACACAGAGCTTCCCGGGGACGCTGATGCATGATACGTAGCATAAACGAATGCCATTTCTCTAGTGTGCAGTTGCTCTTCAAGGCACACACCACTGATACTCCAACTCAGAAGTGCACGTTTACTAAAAGTGACTGGCAGAGCATTTGCCTGAAAGCTTGTATGCTCTGTTCTCTTCTTAGGGAATAGCCTCATGTCCTTTTTTTTTCTTCAAGTCTTTGAGAAGCTCATAGCCTTTCATTCATAACTTTCCTTGTTAGGGACAAGTGAGTAACCAACAGGACAGATCCCTTGGGGGAGCACACTGACACACTTATCAGTGTCTACTTCTGTCATTCTAGTGACGGCTCTTGGGTGTAGTGGAGGGGAGAAGAACAGCAAGATGAAAATCCATTCATCTCTTTGACATGGTCATTCTCATAGTCACTTTTAACAAGTGCCACCGTAAGGCCCACCACTCAGAGTATTCACATGTGCAAAGTAAACACACACCATACCGATGGGATGAAGGAAGCTAGTCAACCAGCTGGCCACATTGACATATGTTCCAGCATTTGTTTTTAGTCTGATCAGTGTTAAAAGCCAAGCTCTGTCTGCTTCCACCCTTATGTTTTCTAAGTCAACTTTTCTTTCCTTCCAGCAGTTGCTGTTTCCCATGGCAAGCCATGTGCTCATGACATTGTGCTTGATAATTACTACATAAGTAGACCTGTGGGTTTATAATGAAGCTGAAACATGTCTATTGTTGAGCAATGTCTTAGACAGGAGAACATCTTAGTGCAATGTATTTAGTGTTAAAAAAAAACCTCACTTGCTGCTACATGTATGAAAGTATAGTGTGCGGAACAGAACACTCTATATAATAACTACATTACTGTGTTAACCTGTACATTTATCATAGTATTTATAGTTACTCTATATAATGTTCATTCTATGTGTGTGTCTTTTTCTGTAAAACAGTATGCCATTTTCTCCCCACAACAATCACACAACAGCTTACAACATTGCTTGGTTACATCATTTTCCCTTTGTTTATTTTAATCACAAGTTATTTGGTTCATCAATGCCTTGGGAGAAGTAGGCTTGATTGTGAATATCCCTCATAGGTGCTGCCCATATATGAATACTTTGTCTCCAGCTGATGGCACTGTTTGGGGATGTGTGGCCTTCCTGGAGGAAGCATATCACTGAGGGTGGCCCTTCAGAGCTAAAATCCAGTTCAGTGTCTCTGCTTATGGTTCAAGACATGAGCTTTCTACTTCTACTCCTGTTGCCATGTCTGCTGCTTGCTGCTCTGATAGACTCCTATCCCTCTGGAACATGAGCCCGAATAAAACCTTCCTTCTATAGGTTACCTTGCCACCATATTTTATCACAGCAACAGCAAAGTAGCTAATATAGATACATTTCCTTTTATAAAAACATTTATTTATTCAACTTACATTTCGATCACAGCCCCCTTCCTCCACCCTTCCTGGTCCCTCTCTTCCCCTCTCCCTCCTCTTCTCCTTGAGTAAGTAGGATCCCACCCCTATCAAGCCCCCTCAGTTTATCAGTCACATGAGGGCTAAGAGCTTCCTTTTGCATGGGGACCCAACATGGCAGCCCAACTAGGATAAGGTGTTCCACTAACAGGCAACAGAGTCCATGACAGACACCGCCCCTGCCACCACTTACTAAGGGATCTGTATGAAGACCAAATTGACTATCATCTATATATGTATGGATGTATGGGGGGGGTTGGTCTGGTCTATATATGCCCTTTTTTCTTTTTTCTTTTTTTTCTGGTGGGGGGGGGGAGGCTAGTGTTTCAGTCACTGCAATTCTCTAGGCACCTAGATTGGTTGATTCTGTTGATCTTCATGTGGTGATCTTATCCCCTCTAGGTCCCTCTAATCCTCCCCCCTCTCTTACACACAACTCCTAGAGCTCCACCTATTGTCTGGCTGTGTGTCGCAGGATCTGTTTTGATTCTCTGCTCGGTGGAGTTTCTTGCATGATAGTTATGCTAGGTGCCTGTTCCTTGAGTCTGTGGATTGTAGGATAGTTATCATATACAAGGAACTTGTGCAATTTGCAACGAAATGGATGGAACTAGGAAAGCTCATCCTGAGTGAGCTAACCCAGACCCAGAAAGATACACATGGCCTGTACTTACTTAAAACTGGACTTTAGCCATTTAGTACAGGTACATTGCTTAAATGTCTATCAAGATGATGTAAGAATATATGCTATGGCCTCTAGACAAATGCTGAATATATAATAAGTGCTCAATAAATGCTAGCTCTCTTCTAATCTCCATTGAAGTAATTAAACTTTCTATTTTGAGATAGTTTTCACTTTCCACACAGTTGTAAGGAATAATATAACATTCCTGCATAAATAAGACAGGAATTAAATTAAATCAGTGGGCCAGCAAAAAGAGAGCCAAAAGTCTCATTTCACTATCTTTCAATTCCTGAACACAGTGATGCCTCTTGATTTGCTCAGGTTTTTGTCTGTTCCCTTCATGATCTCTTTTTATATTGGCATAAAGATTTTAAGTAGATTTTGTTTAAATTCATCCATTTCAGGTCTTGATTGCAAATATAATATTTTTATTTTTCTTATGTATTTGATTTTAACTATGTTAAAATAAGATTACCTTTTGTATTGATTATGATCATGTGACTTCACTAAATCCATTAATTATTCTAGAAATTTTGTAGACAGTTGGAGATTATCTATGTAGATGGCCATTTTCTCTACAAACAGGAGCAGTTTCATTTCTTCCTGACCATGTGGCATGCCTCTCATTTCTTTTTCTTTCCTTATGGAAGTGACTGTATCTCCCTTTCTACATGAATAAGACTGATAAGAGCAGTGCATTGTCTCATTATAAGAATAATACTTTATTTTATGTATATTAATTGTTAGTTTCGTAGACATCCATACCAAACTAAGGAAATTCCCCTTTATTCCTACTACACAGAGGATTTTTGAGACCATAAATTGGTGCTAGACTTTGTCAAATGCTTCTTCTATATTTATTGATACAATTGTGAAAATTTTTTACTTTAGCCTTATGGTATAGTATATTACACTGATTTATTTTTGAGTATGTAACCAGATTTGCATACTTAAAATAAATTCCACATGGTCATGGTGTATAATTCGCTTATATATTTCTGGCTTTGATTTACTAAACTTCTGTGGAATTTGCATGTTCCATCTATGAGAAATATTGATCTCCAGTTTTGTTTGTTTGTTGTTGTTGTTGTGTATTTTCTTAGTCTGTTTGTGACAATATAGCAATAGCCACCTCATGAATTAGTGGTGGTGTGTCCCCTGTATATCTGTCTAGAAGAGATTTTTGTACAACTGGTGTTAACTCTACTCTAAAGGTTGGTGAACCTCCTTAGTGGCAACTTTTGGGTCCAAAATTCTTTCAGAGACCATTTAATTAAACATTCCATCTCAGCAAAGCTTGCAAGACTGTTATGTTTGTGTGTTTCATTTTGATGGAGATTTAGGAGCTTGTGGCTTTAAACCTCACTTACTCTAAATTGTAGTATTTATAAATATAAAATTTCTGGATTCTTCTATAGTAGACAAGATAATGCACCCCAGAGTAACCCATAGCCTAATTTCAGGAATCAGTAAATAGTAATACCTTTTATGATATGAGCTCCCTTACAGATGTGTTGAATTTAAAATGTTTGAAATGGAAAGATTATCCCGGAGGATAGTACATGCAGTCACAGGTGTCCTTAAAGTAGAGAATATGTGGGGAATTTGGCCAAATAACCAATAAGAAAACAATGGAATAACCTAAGTGAGATACTAAACTTCCAAAATGGAAGAAGGGGCCATGAGACAAGGAATGCGGGGAATGAAGGCAGAGAAATTGGAAAATGCAGGGGAAAGCATCCTTCCTCTAGTGAGAAACTGGAGCCCAACTAAGGGCTGGATCTCCAGAACCATAAGAGAATAATTGTGTCCTGATAACATGTGATCACGGTTCATGATGTGTTAACTGCAGTAGCCACTGTGAAGGAATGAACTCTCATTGACATGTGTCAATTTCAACAATGGGATTTTAGTGATGTATTTGTGATACTAATGATTGGTACCTTTCCTCCTTGTATGTTTCTCAGCCTTGGTAGAGTCTGACTAAGATCATTGATCTTTGTAGAAAGGGTTTATCTTTTTATTTAATTGATTTTATATGTCACTTTCCCACTTTCAATTGCATTGATTGTTTTTTCTTTAGGATATTTTATGCTTTGGGGATTTATCTTACTTTTGTTTTCCTAGGCTTTTCGAGTTAGAGAAAGAGGGAATTGGTTTCAGACATTTCTTCATTTATATTGTGACTTTGTTTCTGTAACATCTCCTTTTCTCACTGGCTTCCACCACATTCCACACAGTTTGATATTTTGCTTTTATTCAATTCTGTGTCTTTGAAGTTTTTTTCTTTGAGACTCACTATTGAGCATGGATTAGTTGGAGGATGGTTGTTTAAGTTTCAATTATTTGAAGGTTTTTCTCTTGTCTTCCCTTAATAGGTTTCATCCCACTTTAGTCAGAGAAACCATCTACAATTTCAGTCCCTCCATGTTTGTAAGGACTTAGATTGTGGTGAAGATATAGTCTCTAATGAGGCATATCCCAGCAGCACAACTTCAAAAGTGTAGCATGTGATTCTGGAGTAGGGCACTCTATGCACATCATTTGGATCCTGCGGGTTAATCCTGTCCATCAGATTTTACAGAACTTGCTGATACTCGGTGTCCTGCCAGTCACCAAGAAGAGGTATTGATGTCTGCAGCTGCAACCATGCATTTGTTTCTCTCTTCAGCACCATCAGTTCTGAGCTTGCAGGTCGCTTGCTGGAGCTGCACTTACCATTTCATTTTTCTGGTGACTAATCCCTTGTTATCTCTAGAAAACTTCATGGTTCCCAGCTGGAGATTCCTGTACCTCACTATGAAGAATTCAGTAGACAACATGGAAAATAGGGAAATTCCCACCTAGTCATGAGTACTAATGTCCCTGTGCTATCTGCCTTCTTTGTAGGCCTGTCAGGGATCCTTTGGAAAACACCAGGAGGGCAGAGGAAAAAAGGACAGGAATGGGGCTATACTGAGGACAAAGCTTTTTCAGGACCCCAAGAAAAAGAAAGGTACACAGATAGTTTGAAATTGGCCTTAGGACTGGTTTCCAGTCATGTGGTTCTTGACCCTGAAATGGCTAAATCAGAAGAATGTCATGTCTCCTAGGTATGAGGACTAGGGTGTGAGGTGTGTCTTGAGATGTCACAGTTTGCCTCTCAAAGAAAGGCTCCTGACTTGGTCTCATAAAAGTCTCTAAGACTTGACTGGACCTAGAAGGGGGTAACCTCTTCCAAGCCAGAAAGTGTTTATAAGGTAATCAATTGCCATAAAACACACGGCATATAATATGTATAATATTTTGCAGGTTAGAAGTATCTTGTGGCCAAAACTTGTGACTGGCATCTGAAGTTGGCAGCAGGGGGATTGAGTCTATAATTTGGGGACTCTGTGCTAGGACTGAGATGAATTGTAAGCACATCTGTGATGAAGATAATCCTAGAACTGGGTAGCCCTCGGCAACAGGATATCAAAATGAATAGCTGACATTGAATGTCTAAGCTTAGGCACTGGTCAACCATGTCAATGGATACAGTTAGGTATTAGGCATGTTTTAACGAAACCAAGGGCTGAGTGAGAGTTGGACATTCAGTCCAAGTTGCCAATGTGAATAAGGGTTGCATCAGACCAGTAAGTATGGTGTACATGGGCCTGTCATCCCACCTACTCAGTGGGCTGAGACAAAAAAAGAAAATCACAAATTTGAATCCTGCACAGGCAACTTCGTGAGCCCCTATGGGACAAAGCTCAGTGCAAGAGTTTTTACCTAGCACCAACCAGGTCCCAGGTTCCTGCATATGTTGCTTTGCTCCCCAAACTAGTGCATGTGAGAAACAGTTTTGACTAAACAGTCACAGAACACTTAAGAGACACAGGGGTGTTCTTAAAGAGGGCTGTGTTGATAGTTAGGCAGTTTCAAATTTTACTAAGGTATCACAAAATCATGAGTGAAAAATTAAGCTGTCACAATAAAATCAAGCACAAAAGCATCACAAGTAGAGACTACTCCATTGCGGTTTAAGAAATATAAAACTTTAATTCTACCCTTAAAATATTACTTTGATCACATCTGGATCAAAATAAAGCCATAATGGTGTAAGAATGCAATGTGCTCCTCTGTCCTTGGTGGTATTCTCTATCCTTCCAGCACGGATTGCAGTCTCTCCTAAGTTTCCCTACCTCTAATTCCTCTGCAAGTTGGCCCTGTCCCCTTGGCTCGGGCACTCTAAGGGCTACCACCCCTGCAGTTACCCAACACCCTGGGCATAACCATATGGAGTCCTCACTGCCACTTCCTGTTGTGGTTTCACATGTGCTGACGTCAGGGACATTTCATGGTCAAGGCTGAGACCCTCTGACCTCGATGACGGTCAACAGAGGGAGCATTCTTTTACCCTACTGTGGTTTTATGGTTTCACCCAGCAGCTCTGTGCTGGGTCTAGAAAGGAAAACCTGGTATACTTGGTTCTGTCCCACTGTAGCACTGTAGGCACCACCTGATGGTGCCCATAATATAGAATTCTAGGCCTCCCAACCTCCTCCCCACCAGGCATTGCAAGCATGAATCTCCTATGGATGTTTCCAGCTGGTCTTTCCTTGTTAAAAAGTCCCCAATTATCTTCTTCACCTCACCCAGATCCAGGCTGGGCTGTGAGCTACATAGACAACCTCACAGCTGATAACATACTCCTCACCTGGTGACTGAGCATTAGTTCAAAATATGAGTGCTGATGGTAGTGAGTGAAGAGCATACAGGCATGCGGTCTTCACAGTTCATTTTTGGTTCTGAGCAACTTAGCCTGAGACACAAAGAATTGGTTGGTCTGACACCCTTTCCAAGGCAAGTGGCTCAGACACTTTGCTGGAGTATGCCTCACGGCTTCTCACATACTCTTGTTTGGATAGTGTAATATTCCTTCCACTCCAAACAGTGTCTACCCAAGAACCATTCTGACAGGCGTGTTACACTGATTCGTCCTGCTTACCACCCCCTTTGGTTGAGAATCACGGACTGGTGCTTGGCTGGGCCACCCACTGACCTGTCAATGGGCTCGAAGCCAGGCTAATATTTCCATAAGTCCCTTAGCCGATACAGGACTCAGCGTTTCCCTTAGAGCATTGCATGGCAGGAGCCCTCCCTGGTGTGCAGAAAAACGGCAGTATTTCACCCTGATCTCGTCACTAGTATCTTACAGCTCTCCAATGGCAATGACTTTCACCCTGGGAATTGCAGAGCAGGCAGTGAGCCAGTATGATGCTGTCATAGCCTTTGAGAGTAGATACTTCCAGAGAACTTTTCTTTTGAGGCTCTTTCACAGTAAATGAATAAAAGCAGGAGTGACTTAACATAAACTGTCACTTCTGCCTCTTCTCCATTGTCACCCCTCCGGGTTATCCAGTGGCTCTGTGCCATTTTCTTAAGGAGAGACTTATTTAATTAAAATATGATTATACCATTTCCTCCCTCCCTCCTACCTCTCCCACATCTGACCCCCTCCCACACACAAAAGCAGCCTCTTCCCCTCCCCCCCATTCCATATACGTATAAATGAAACAACTTATACAAACACAACCTGTGAGTCTGGTGAGTGCTGTACATGTTTCTAGAGCTAAGCACAGGGTACCCAATCATCTTTGGGTAAGGCCAATTAATCCTCCCTATCTGCAGTTGTTAACTTCCTGTAATTTTCTCTAGGAGTGGGACCCCATGAAATTTTCCCCTTCTATGTTGGGATATAAACTATTGTTGGAGTTGCTCAGGTCTTGCTTAGGCAGCTCACTGTTGGTATTTCGTGGGTGCAGCTTCCCTGGTCATAGCTAGAAGAACAATTCAAAGCAGTCTGCCTGGTCCTCTTACCTTTATGATCCTTCTGCTGCCTTTTCCTCGGTGTTCCCTTAGCCTGGAGTCTCCATTGGTGACACTCACTTTGTCCTGGTAAACCAGCCAGTGCCAAACAAAAGTCCCCGAGTGCTCAAGTCACAGGACGACCTTACAGTGGCTAAGTGTGCAGTGCTCAGCAAGTCCCAACTGGGGTGCTGTCTGAGCAGAAAGGTTGTGTTGGCAGCACAAGCAGGTCATCCACCAACTATGCACTGGATAAACAGATACAGCAGACGAGGAACGGGGGTGGAAATCATACCTCAAGCTTCATTTAATGGCTGTCCATGCTGCCCATTTCTTAGAATCCTTTTGCTGGAATAAGACAAAAAAAAATCAGTTTCCCAAACTCAAAAGTAACATGTCCATCCTGGTATCTCTGTTGGGGTCTCTCTGATTTGTGCAGGAGCATTCCCTATGAAGCCACTGTGGGCGGTGGACTGAAGTGGGCAAGATGAGTCACGATGTGAAGCTGAGTGCTCCTGAATACCAAGTACAGTTAAACTAAGGACTGTTGTACAGCATTTTGCACATTGATTAACCTTACAGATTTTGGAATGATATCACAAGACTCAAGTCATTCCATTAATAAAACAGGCCCCTTTTACCACCACAACAAATGTGTATGAATCATTTATACAATTTTTTCCTGTCAAACAATGTTTGACAATAATCAGATGATAATGAAATGTATAATTAATAATAAAAATGCCAACATCTGCTAGCTTGTTATTACAGACTGATTTTTTTTCAGTGTACTATTTCAAATGTGTCACCATTAACCTAATTTATATTAAAAATCTGCTAAATACAATCTGTTGTCATTAGTTGTTAATTTGAGTTGGCACATGACACCACAGCGATGATTCCTATAGCTCTCCTCCTGACTTCTCACTCTGTTATAACCCAAAAACCCCCCAAATGTGTCTAAAACCGGCTGCCTCACATGTCCTGTCAGCAGATGGACCCGGTTAGCTGGCTGTTGCTATCAGCCATGAATGATCAGTGCTTGAGACTGAAGCAGCAGCATTTGGTCTCAGAAGACACCTGGCTCATGGTTGCAACCCCTTCTGGCTGTTCTTCTGTCCAGCCATCTGTCTATCTTCAGCATCTACTTCATACTTATGTGCAGTGAGTGCCACCTAGGACCAGAGCCACTCTTCCAGCAGGGAGGACGTGGGACCTGCCCACAAGAACCATGATCTTGTATTCAGTTTTAACCTGTATATGTAAGAAGGCTCACTGAAGGGCTGTGTGCAGATCCCCCCACTGGTGGCCATTTCCACAAATGAAAAACCCCTCTGTAGCATTAGTTGGGTGTGTTTTACAAAGCCAGAAAATGAGAGAACAGTCTAAAGAAACACAGTATGTGCATGCCAAAGGAACACTGGGCCTGACTGAAAAAGGCCCTGGTGACCAAAGCTGAATCTACTTAAGAAAGAAAATAGAACAGTAACGCAGAGCATTTGAAATGATTTGTGCAGGTTCACTACCCCAGAGCAGTGAGCAGAGAACTCCCTTCTCCTTCCTATGGCCAAACACAATAGCTTCCTTTCAGAGAACACAGTATGGAAATGGGGAAAGAGTAATGAGATAGTGGGGAAACCTAGTGAGCACATCCTCAACCAGGCAATCAAGGCCAGCTTTAGCAGCAGTATATCGTATTGGTGGTATACTTGACATTACAGGTTGATAGTGTAACTCAAATGTATGGGTAGTCTTTTTTTTTTTCTAGCCTTAGAGAGGACTTTTACAAAGGAGAAGAGGTGCTGACTGTCAAATAAAATATTAATGAACATTTTATTGTTTAGTTCTAGTCTTATTAGGAAAAAAAGTATATACATTCTAAAGGAGGGAATTTTTATTTTTAAAAAAATTATTGGATTTATTTTTTGAGTGTGTGTGCATGCTTTTGTGTGTTGCACACACCATGCTTCTTATGTGGAGGCCAGAGGGCAACTTGTGGGAGTCAGTTCTTTTCTTCCACTGTGAGTCCTGGAGATCTCACACACACAGTCATTGAGTCTTGACAGAAAGCACCTTTACCCACTGAGTCAACTCACCAGCCCACGAGGTACATTTAAACAAAAATCTACTGGCAGAAGTATTTTTCAAAAACACCCAAGGTCATCAAAATTAGGAAAACTTAAGAGAATGGCACAGGCTAGAACCCAAATGCACAACTGCATGTACTTGGTGTCCAGGATGGTAACACAGAGAAGAAAATGATTAGGTAAAAGCTGTGAGTATCTAAGCCGCAGGTGCTGGCTGGTAGCTACCTCTTAGACACTCCTTACCAGTGACCTCGCTATACTGGTATACACATTGTTATGTAGGTGTAGCACTAGGAAGTGTCCGTGACTGTCTTCTAACTCCTTCCATAAAGAACACTGCTCCTAAAGGAGTCTAAATTTTTAAAAGAGCATGGATTTTTTTTTTCCTTTTAAGAAACATTTGACATCAGAGATAATTCACTGTCAACTAGATGGAGCTGAGGAAAGATTTGCATGCACAATCCCTCGGGCCACTGCCAAGGAAAGCCCTGCACTTGGGCTGGGCACAGGTAGCACAAAAAGACAATGGATGAAGAAATGTAAGTACATCAGCCTACGACCCTCAACACCTTGGTCATGGACACCCTGGAGACCATGAGTGTGTCCCTCCAGAGTGAGGTCTGTGGAAATGTCTGTCTAGAGCTCACCAGTTACTCTGGGTATTACTGAAACTGGTGAATCTCTTACAAGTAAGAGCCTAACAGCCCCCAAAGGAACTTCTGAGGCATTTTGGAGGTTGACTAACATGACGGCTCTTATTAGCAAAATGAAATTTCTACAGTATGTGGTTCAGTTGGTGTTTTAGAGATTTTTCTCCATGTTATGAACTGAGGGTCATTGTCAGCTGTCTGACTTCCTCATTGCTTAGTGCTTGAACAAAGTCTGGTTCCATAATAAACTGAAGTGAGAGGTAACTAGTCACAAAACATCATAATTATGTGCACCTAGAGGAGCGTGACATTCACAGTAAATATGGTCACAAGCCAGTCTGGGAAGAAGGCTGGAAATTACTTACCTTTCGTTTTACAGAGATTATTTCTGGAACAGAAAGTAATGACATTACTATATGCCTCCTCGTTCCTTTATAATCAAGAAACCTCAGAGCCATTCTCCAGTTGTTCTTCATATCTACAGGGCTCACATTTCTTGGTAAAGAAAGCCACTAGTGATAATAATCCTGTTCTCAGTGGTTGTTCTTTCAAAGCCAAGTTGCATGGAGCAGAAAGGGAAGAGGGGACCTCTGGGCTAACATAGCAGTCATGACTCTCCCCAGTATGCATCCCACAGGTTCAGCTGCCAGGGAATCCTGAGAAATAATGAATGGTCATGAAAAGCACTAGGGACAGTGGAAAAAGAGTGCTTCCAAAAACACCATGGCTGAGGCAGACATTGAGAATTCCCAGAAGATCTTTAAGATGCAAATCTGAGAGCTAGTAGAAATTGGTCTGTTGGCTGACAACCTAAATGTGAAACCTGGAATAGTGATTGCTTGTTGCTATGTGTGGATTTAGGACTTCCTCCCTCACTCTACACACCCCCTGTCTGTCTACATTTGTTTATATCACACTTTCTCTTTGCTGTTTGCTCTGCTGTGGACCACTCACCTGAAGCTCCACCCCTTCAACAATCCCTAAACTATATTAGAACTTCCCCGATGCTGGATCCTGTTGTGCATGTGCTGTGTGACAGAACAGAGCATTATGTGAGAAAGTGGCTGGTTTCTCTCTCCATTTCCCTGGCTAGTCTTGACCGGTAGGTCACAGAGGCTCAGCACCATGACTGGAAAAAATGTACTTACTTAGAAAATGTTAGTTGAATGTGTTATAATCTCTTTACCAATCTTCTTCTTTTTTCATTTATTAACTTATTCATTTTACATCCCAATCTCAGCTCCCCTCCCTCCTCATCATGTGCTCCCTCCCTCCCAATGTCTTCTCCCTTTCCCCTCCCCTTCTCCTCCCAAAAAGGGATTTCCCTCTATGAACCTATCCCAATTCTTTTTTTACAATTTATGTATTTCTTGCTTCAGGTTACATCTCCATCATACTGTCCTCATTCCACCCCTCCCAGTCCCTCTCTCCTACCCTCTACCCCCTAACCCTTCCATCGCACTCCTCTGGAGTGGAGTGTCCCTACATATTAGTCCCCTACCCCAATTCAGCACTCATATGAGGGCCAAGACCCTCCTCATATACTGGGGTCCTACAAGGCAGCACCACTAGGGCAAAATGTCTCATGGACAGGTAAAAGAGTCTATGTTCCTGTTCCCTTTGGTGCATTGGCTGTAGCATAGTTATGCTGTGTTATATAGCTAAAATCTGACTATAAGTGAATAGATGTCATGTGCATTCTTCTGAGTCTGGGTTAGCTCACTAAAGATGAACTTCTCTAGTTCCATCCATTTGGCTGCAAATTGCATAATTTCATTGTTCCTGATAGCTGAATAGTATTCCATTGTGTAGATGTACCACAGTTTTTTAACCCATTCTTCAGTTGAGGGACATCTGGGTTGTTTCCAGTTTCTAGCTATTACAAATAAGGCTGCTATGAACATAGATGAGGAAACTTCCGTGTGATTCAGTGAGGAGTCATTTGGATGTATACCTAGAAGTGGTATGACTGGGTCCCGCGGCAGAGCTATTCCAAGATTTCTAAGATATCGCCAGACTGACCTCCATAATGGTTGCACAAGCTTGTACTGCCACCAGCAGTGGAGTAGGGTACCCCTTTCTCCACACCCTCGCCAGCATGTGCTGTCATTTGAGCTTTTGATTTTAGCCATTCTGACAGGTGTGAGATGGAATCTCAGAGTCATCTTGAGTTGCATTTCTCTGATGGTTAAGGATGCTGAGCATTTCCTCAAGTGTCTCTCAGCCTTTAGGAATTCCTCCTTTGTGAATTCTCTGCTTAGCTCTTTTCCCTATTTTTTGATTGGATTATTTGGTTTCTTGGCATTTAATTTCTTGAGTTCTTTATAAATTTTGGATATTAGCCCTCTGTCAGATGTGGGGTTGGTGAAGATTTTTTCCCAATCTGTAGGCAGCCGTTTTGTTCGAATGACAGTGTCTTTTTTTGCCTTGCAGAAGCTTTTCAGTTTCATGAGGTCCCATTTATTGATTGTTGGTCTTAGGTCCCGAGCTGTTGGTGCTCTGTTCAGGAAGTTGTCACCTGTGCCAATGAGTTCAAGAGTTTTTCTGACTTTCTCTACTATTAGATTTAGTGTGGCAGGTCTTATGTTAAGGTCTTTGATTCACTTGGACTTAAGTTTTGTACAAGGTGATAATTACAGATCTAATTTCATTCTTTTACATGTGGACATCCAGTTGGACCAGCACCATTTGTTGAAGATGCTGTCCTTCTTCCATTGTGCGGTTTTGGCTTCTTTGTCAAAAATTAGGTGACCATAGGTGTTTGGGTTCATTTGTGAGTCTTCACTTCGATTCCATTGATCCACTGGTCTGTTTCTATACCAGTACCATGCTGTTTTTATTACTATTGCTCTGTAGTACAGTTTGAAATCTGGGATGGTGATACCCCCAGATTTTTTTTTTTTTGTACAGGATTGATTTAGCTCTTCTGGGTTTTTTGTTGTTCCATATGAAATTAAGAATAGCTTTTTCCAGGTCTAAAAAGAATTGTGTTGATATTTTGATAGGAATTGCATTGAATCTGTATATTGCTTTTGGTAGGATGGCCATTTTTATTATGTTGATCCTACCTATCCATGAGCATGGGAGATCCTTCCATCTTCTAAAGGCCTCTTCCATTTCTTTCTTCAAGGGCTTGAAGTTTTTGTTGTATAGGTCCTTTACTTGCTTGGCTAGAGTTACCCCCAGGTATTTTATATTGTTTGTGGCTATTGTGAAGGGAGTTGTTTCCCTGATTTCTTTCTTAGCCCATTTATTTGTTGTATAAAAAAGGGCTTCTGATTTTTTTAAATTAATTTTGTATCCAGCCACCTTGCTGAAGGTGTTTCTCAGCTGTAAGAGTTCTCTGGTGGAATTATTGCCCACCCCAATTCTTGAAGTCACATCAAGACTAAGAGCATCCTTTACTGCTAAGGCCAGATAAGGCCAGATGAGGCAGCCCAGCTACTTACCCAGTCTTCTTAGTGGAGCTAACCCACCTAACAGTGAAAATGCCCATCAGCTCTTTCTAGAATTTAGAGATGATCTGATAACCATCATGTTTGTGTCTAGGACATGCCATGTTCTGACTAAAATGGGTTCTGAAGCTTTCAGTGCTGCCAGAAGCACTAGCCATTCATAGAGCATCTGGGCTAGAAGCAGAAGTTACTAGCTCTAAGCCAGTGGATCTCAACCTTCTTCCTAATGCTGCAACCCTTTAGTAAAGTTCCTCACACTGTTGTGATCTCCAAATGTAAAATTATTTTCTTTGCTATTGTATAATTGTAATTTTGCTACTGTTATGAATTGTAATGTGTCTGTTTCCCAATGGTTTTAGGTGATGCCCCAAAGGGGTCATGACCCACAGGTTGAGAATCACTGCTGTAACCCATTCTTTATACGTGAAGCATAGAGTTTAAGTATAGCATTGATGGTCATTCAGAGTCCAGTGTTCTTTTTTCACATGTAATAGGAATAGAGACAAGCATGCACACACTCAGATCGCTGTTCAGTACATGCTGTGAGTATAACTAGATGCAGGCCATGCTCTTGAATGTATCCCTGACTAGTTAGTTACTAAAGAAGTATGACCCCCTTCCATCTAAGTAATGCAAGAGTCCAATGAGAGGTACAAGGAAGGAGTTATCCAATCAAGGTCTATGAAAAGACCTCAAGGGAAATACTGCAATGGAATGAAAGGGGGTAGGACTGAGGAGGAAAAGATTGCCTAAAAGAAACTGCATTCCAGCTAGAGAAAGAGCAGGGCAGGAAGGCAGGAGGTATAGGGACAGTTTATGGTGTTAACTTCTCCTTTTATTGTAAGACACTTTAGACAGTGTTTTAGAAAATGGGGAGGTATCTAGATGTATCAAGAGAGACATGCTGAAAGGCAGAGTGGAAAAGGAAGTGAAGGAACAGACCAGGGCAGCAACTGGAAGAGAGACAGGTAGAAGAAGTGGACTCAGGGAGAACAAGAGGCAGAAATAAGGTCAGGGATAAGATTCATTCCATAATCCAATTGTGAGGAAGGATTCCCCATAAGCCCAAGGAAAAGAAGTTAGAATTGCATAAGACTCTGTCAGTGGATGACTTTCTGTGATTACCACAATTGCATTGACAAGTGGCCCAAACACACACAATACATGTAGAGTCTTACATCTATTGCCTTGCCTTCTCTCTGATGGAGGGCATATTTTGAACTAATTATTATGAATGAAGTTGGTTCTCTCAGTCATGGAACTCTTCAAGGGCCCATATTTCCACTGTTCTGGAAGATCTGACCCATGGAAGGAAATGTGTGTGTCCCCAGAGCAGGCTCCCAGTGTCACTGGCAAAGCTTCTGACTCATATTGGAAAGTGGATAGATGACAGTTCACTTAGGGCTTTAAATGCAGGACCAAGCTGGGGAGTGCAATATGATAGAGAGGATCTTCCTGAATGAGCATGCCCTTCAGGAGGATTCCAGGATCTTATTAACATGCAGATTCTGGTTGAGTTGGTTCAGCATGAGGCCTGAAGTTCTGCATCATCACAGACTTTGAAGGGATGTTGACACAGCCCTGAGCAATATCTGAAAGCTTGGCTTTGAGGGCAGCCAATTAATCCTTCTTTGTCTAGACTAGGGAGTGAATCCCTATACACCTGGGGAGTTTTGAAAAAAACCCATATGACAAATCTCACCCCAGTTTTCCTGTTTTATAGGCTGTGTAATCTTAAGACAACAAAAGATTCAAAGATCAGAATTCTTATGCTTAGCATTTATTCCTTCAAATCTCTTGCACTTAAATTTAATTTGCAGGCCCTAAAATGTATGGATGATAAAGGAGGGAAAGGGACCATGTGAGTGTTAAGTGCATACACAATGCAGTCAGCACTAAAGCCACATGTCAGTGATAATGTGTCAGTCATATTCATTTGGTAAATCTGCTCAAGTATGATAGAACCAGGTTGTCTGACATGTGCATTTGGACAAAATTAATTCAACTTTTCTGCCCATCTGCCATAAAGAGGATGCAATGGTTTGAACTGATCCCCTCTACAACCCAGGATTTGCGAATGGGACAGTACCAAAAGTCAATGTCTTTAAGAAGTCAGATGTGCATGAGGACCTCTTCCATGTCAGTGGAACTCGGTGTCCTTGTCAAGCAGCTTGATAGAAATGGGGGATTGCGTTCTTACTCTGCTGCTTCCTTCTTTGTGCAGATGCAGGGAGAAGGCCTTCACTACATGCCAGTGTCAGCATGTTTTTCTTGAACATGTCACCCTCTAGAACTGCAGAAAAACAGAGTTCTTTTCTTTATGAACTACCAGCCTCAGGTGTTCTGTTATAGCATCACAAAACTGACTGACAGGAAGGGCTTTTCAACAGCAAGCGGTTTGTACTAGCGGCTCATCAGGATGACTGCAGAACAATTGAGGCTGCTCCCACTCTCTGTAACCAAGGTGTTTGCTTTGGAGAACTGGGTCTTAAAAGACCGAAAATGGTTCGTAACTCCAGTACAGGGACTAAAATTAGAGAAATGAGTTATTTTTTCAGGCACACAGCCTGTCTGCTTGTCTCTAACAGGGCAAGCACAACTGTTTCCAAGACAACAAAGTAGCATCCAGCTCTGAGATGTTGTCATAAGCATGTTTTCAGGGTAGCAGGCATGAGGGTAATGAGACTTACCCTGACCTGATTGGCTTCCAAATCCTGATTCATTACAGGCATCTTTTAGAATCCAGGGAGAGGGACAGAGAATAGAACCAAATCCTGTGATGCTCCACCCCACCCTTCCCCCCACCCCACCATTGGAAACATCTTTGAAAAAGTAGTGGCGATGTGGGAAGTGAACACCATTCCTTTCTTGTCCTCTTCCCGTTTATCACACTCATGATACTTCCTGAACTACCAACTGCCAACTGCTGTCATAACTGCACTCACTGGAAGGGTTGCCTCTCCTTTCTGAAGGTACCAGTGTAAGCACAGATCAAAGTGTGGGCTTTGTAAAGTGCTCAGGAATTGGTAGCCCCTTCTACAGTGGTCCCTTGTCTGACATCCCCCAGTATCTGCTCCTAGGCTCCTCTTTACTTATATAGACTACTTTACTGCTCTTTTAAACAGCAATATTATGGAGTCCCCCCACCCATTTTAATTCACAATAATGAACACAATACCTCTGACAGTATATGCCTGATGGTATATCTCCCTATCTCCCACCCAATCAATTCCCAAGTGGACATCAGCATCAGCCCAGTGGCCTCTATGTCATTCCACAGTCTGCTTTGTGACAGTGTCAGGTCCCACAAGTAAATCACCCAGTCCCGCAAGACCGTCATTGCCCATTGCAGATGCTAATCTCAGCCTCTGTCTGCTCCAATGCCTCTGATCAGTTGGCTATAAATTTAAGGACCCCACAGCCTACTCTTTGGGCTCAATAAAATTGCCAAGGCAGCTCAGATAACTCAAGAAAACACTTTATACATGTTTGCTGATTTATTGTGAGGTGTTTTATAAATGATAGTGATGAAAAGCCAGATCCAAGAGACACACAGGGCAAGGTACATGGCAAAGGGTAAGGGACTCCCATCCTGCAGGGAGCTCCCTGTGTCAGGCCAGCAGGCAACTCTCAGAACCCAGTCTTTTTATAGCAGATTTATTATATAGGCATGGCCAATTATAACATTGGTTCTGGAAGCTCAGCTTTACCTTCAGACCCCTAGAGGTAGGCATGAGTCTGAAACTCTTCTCATGCCTTGTGCCTTGACCTTTCTGGTAACCAGGTCTGTCCTGGATCTACCTATGGACTCTTCTCACTTTAGTCATCTCATTAGCATACAAAGACAGGGCCTCACTACAGAGAACTCAAGAGTTTTAGGAACTGTAAGCCAGGAAATAGATGCAGAGTGAGTGTGTTTATTCCATATCCTTGCTCTGCCATCATTTGAGGTCATAGAACCTGCTATACCTGAGTATCCTCTGAACACACTTAGGAAGATCTACGTTTTAAACTAAGAGAAGGGCACTTCCAGAGAAGGTCAAGTTAGGTGAATCATTTGGAGACAGAGAACATTTCCTGGTGGTCTTGTATTTGCAGAAGGAGGACACTGAAAATGATGCAGCCACGGAGTGATTCAGAGGTTTTGTTTTTGGGTTTTTGCTTGTTTGTGTGTTTTTTCACAGTTCAAGGTCTGAGTACATACAGAGCCATATTCACATGGCCTTGTGTTCATGTTCTGAGGACACAGTGACAGAAAGAGCCTGAGTTCAAGCTCAGAAGAAAGAGGCACAGAAAGGTTCACATGGGTAGGGACTGTGTGTTCACATTAACTCAGCAACGTTGTCCCTTTTGGTTAAGTTTGTCTCTAGCTAACAAGTGTATATCTACCCAGCATCTTCTCTGAGAGGAAGCTACACTAAAAAAAAAAAAAATCATACAAAAGAATGGTGATTCCAGAGATTAAAAGCAGTGGCATTTGGGTCTCATACAGTCTTCAGCTATGACTAACAATAATCAACTAAACTGTAGTTAATTGTTAGGCAGCCTCCACTCTCCACAGCTGGCTAAATCCCCAGGTGATTTTCTTCTCCATCATCACCAGTGACTCAAAGGTAGGTACAATTGTACTTTTTACCTTCATATGGGTTTTCCAATGATAACGCACAGCAGCATGAAACGACTATGCTGTTTAACTCTTGTAATTACAAGTACCCCAAGAGAGCACTGTTTTGGGTATAATATATACTCCACCACATAGCTTTAGTTGTCAGGATGTATATGTTCTTGCACGGAGGTCCTATTCATATATTTTAATAGCTTGCCAACAGGCATCGGTGTGGCATGAAACCGAAACTCTGTGGTTTGTGTTGCTGTGGTGGACTGGTGTTCCTAATGTCAGCCAGGTGTTGTTGAAGCTCTCTGTGTTCTAACGCCATTGCATGACGTCAGTTGTATTCATGGAAGGGCCTTAATTTCAGGCTGGTGAATGGAAGGCCTGGTAAGCATTGGGGGTACACTTGGAAGAGATTGAATATCTGTGTGCATGTGCAAATTTGTAGAGCCAACTACATTCCCACATTTTAGAAGACATATTGATAGTTTAGTGACAAAGCTTACCAGTTAATTTTTTTTTAAAGAGCAGAGATAGAAACATGCTATCTCTTAAATCAGTCTGCAGCCACATTCCCATGTTTTTGAATTGTAAGAGTTCTACTGGATGAAGTCAGTCAGAGCTCACAGTGAATGTGCTCAGAGTTGACAGTGACCATGCCCAGTTCACTGCCAGCAAGCCCCCCACCACCACCTCGTGGAGGCTGATCCAAACTGCCTGCGTTATTGCACAGATTGTAAGGTGTCAGCTGCTGCAACACAGTGCAGCCCAGAACTAGCTCTCTCTGAGCCTGTAAGAGAAACATTCACCAAATGACGGCCAGAGGCATAGGGGGTTAGGGCATTCTTTTCCATGCATGTATTATGGGCAAGTTGGGAGTAAAGTAGAAAATAGAAACTTGTATTGTTTTATAAAATCTGCACATTTTACCTCAATGTGCTCACCTGTATGTTTATAAATAAAACTATATCTTTTAGATGCCTATGCAAATATATTAATATAGCATTGATAATATAATGTTTTGTATAAACATGTATGTATATCTAAATGTACATGTGTGTACTTCCAATGGGCCTATTTTAACATGTAACACTGAAGCCAGAATCATAAGAATCTATGTAATAATGAGAGAATCATCCTCTCTGTTGCTTTGTGTGGCCATTCTAATAGTATGAAGAAGACAGGCTACAAAGGTTCAGGTACAACACTTCGTATGTCACTTAAGCAGAAGCATTGATCCAGAGAGAAAAGAGAAATACATCCCACAGACATATGTATGGGGCAAAATGTGCTAAAAATAAGTGTCTGGCACAGATGTCAGTGAGTCATTCAATAGTGAACCTCACACTCTGTTGGAACATCATCAGCTGACAGAGCAACCCAGCACCAGCCTATGTTGCCCGCTCCTGAAGGGGCTTTCCTAGCTTGCAGGATAGAAGAGAGAAAAACCACCAGCCCCAAGTCATCAAAACAAAGGACTCCAAGGCTTCCTGTGCAAAGGTACGCAGAGCCTACAGATGGCAGATGGCTTTCGTAGTACAGCCAAATGCCTCCAACTTTTCGAAGATGTAGCCACAAAACAGCTTCTGGGGGCAGTCTCCACGACAAAGGAACGAGGGTTGACAGCATGCTTTTAAACTTCCCTGACCAGCTCAGTCTTGGAAGAAGAAATGCTGTGTGGAGAAATTTGGGTCACACAGAAGTTATTTCTTGAGAACGTATCTGCCTGGTAGGCAGAGGCAATAAAGAGTTTGGGAACAGAATTATGAGTCTTGAGTGTTCCTTCTCTACCACCAGCATCATCACCTACGACAGCACCATCAGAGCCAGCACTGGTAACATTCACCGAGCACCTGAGTATGCCAGCCACGTGCTCACCAGTTTCTCTTCCCAACAGTCCTCAAGCAAAAGTTGTAGTACTTGGCTAACTCGATTGTACAGGTATATTAGTCAGAGTTCTCTAGAGTGACAGAACCTACAGAGTGAGTCTCTGTCTATAGAGAGAGAAAGGAGGTTTGTTAGAATGATTTACAGACTGTGGGTTCTGTAAAAATCAGAAGTAAGTTAAATACTTTCAAGAGGGAAGAACTTTGGCCCAGTAACAATCTGAACAAAACAAAACCAAGTTCCAACAGTGTAAATAACTCAATGCTGAATTGTCTAGGATTTGCTCACAGTCTTCTGGGCTCCTCCAAGGGGCTTGGGTCACTTCTCTAGCTCTACCCTCTGCAGCACACACAGCTGTCTTCTAGGCTCCAGTTGGATCCACTCCACTGCCGCTGCTTCTTGGTGATCATCCCATGGTCCTGGCATCTCCAGAAGTTCTGGGGTCTTCTACTACAGCTGAGCTGCCCTTTGACCAATGGCCTCACATAGGCTCTCTTCAGAGACTCCAGCCCTCCCACACTGCCATGCATCAGTCACTCGCCATGACCCCTTCACACCTTCAAAACCAGTACTGCCCTGGTGACTCTTACACTAGCAAGTTCAGCTTCCATGTCTGGAACACGGTTTCTGTATGCTAACTCTCAGGAAACACTTTCCAGAAGATTTCACCTCAACAATGCTGCTCTCTTCTTAATCACCATTAATATCTCAACTCCATCTGATCAGCATCGAGTATCCCAGCAAAGCAAAGGATTCACATTAGTAGTTCTGGTATCTTGTTAATCACAGCTAATTCTCAGCCCCAGCTAACCAGAACTACAAATTCTTTACACATAAAGCCCAGTAGAGTTTTCACTTCCCCCTGAAACCCCACAAGTCAGGCCTCTGATGTCTGCTCTGCTCTCAACATTTTTTATCTCCCAAGCTCCTACAGAACAGCGCACTGAGCTCTCAACACTCATCACTTTTCCAGCCCAAAGTTCCGAAGTCCTTCTACAACCCTCCCCAAAACAACATGGTCAAGTCGGTCACAGCAATGCCCCGCTATCCTGTTATCAGCTTGTCTTAGTCAGTATTACTATTGTTGTGATGAAACATCATGACCAGAAGGAACTTAGGGAAGAAAGGGTTTATTTTGTTCACAGCTCCATGTAACAGTTTGTCATCAAAGGAAATGATTGAGGACAGGAACTGACACAGAGTAGGAACCTGGTGGCAGGAGCTGATAAAGAATCTGTGGAGGGGTGCTGCTTACTGGCTTGCTCCTCATGGCTTGCTCAGCCTGCTTTCTTATAGAACCCAGGACCACCAGCCTAGAGGTGTCCCCACCCACAATAGTCTGGGCCCTCCTCTACCAATCACTAATTAAGAAAATGCCTCGCAGAGGGATCTTATGGAGTCATTTTCTCAATTGAGACTCCCTCCTCTCTGATGACTCTAGTTTGTGTCAAGTTGACATAAAACTAGCCTGGTTGCATTGCTAGTTAAGTCAAAGATTCAGAAATAGACCTAGCTTTGTCTTTTTGTAGAGAGAGACTTACCTCACAAAAGATGAACTACACTAGCTCCTGTAGTCTGTCCATATACAAAGCCACGATTAGAGATGCCAACAGAAAGGGACTTGTGGTACAAAGGTCTCAAAGTCATTCTCTATAAAAAAAATATATATGTAAATAAATTATTATTTTAATAAATAATTATATATAAATTGCTATATTGAATAATTATATGAGCTATACATAATTTTATATTAAATGTATATATATAATTTATGTTACATATATAATTTATATATGTGTGTGTGTGTGCATAGCTCTCACTGGTCGTTCAGTAACTAATAGATGACTTCCTTGTGGATAGATGAGGGTATTATGCATTTATGATTTATGTAGTAGACTGCATGTAGATGATTTCAAACCTCATATCTATTTTTATGTTCATAGTCACACTGGAACATAGGGAAATACTTATTGTATTCACATTGTTAGTTTTGGTTTTTGTGACAGGATTTAGCTCAGTTTGGTCTGAACCTTGCTATGTCTAGTTAGGCTAGCCTAGGCTAGCCTAGAGCTTACAACTGTCCTGCCTTCTCCTGAGTACTGGGATTACTTGATTTATGCAGCCATACCCAACTTGAAATAGTTTGTTTAATTCCTACACAAATTAGGAAAATGAGGCACAAAGGGATTATTCCATTTGCCAAAAACATAATGGTACCTCATGGATCTGAGGCAAAAAATCCCAGCTAGGATTTCTAACTGTGGTGCATCTGGCATTTGTTTCTGGTGATAGGAAAATTACTAGAATTTTTCTGTCATAAGAAGGAGTGTTGCAATTATCTGAAAGTAATTGTTCTAACCACACACGTCACCTGTCCACTAGGATAGTCCTTGTTGGCATCTGTTCTTGTTTCCTGAGTATCAGCGAGTATGTTGGTGACTGTCTGCATGTACTGCCCTTGTGTCCCATCCATATGTGGCATTTGTCTTTCTGGGAGCTGTTTATTTGGTTCAACACAGCAATGTCTTATTTCATGCATTTCCTTATGAATAGCATAATTTTGTTTTCTTTGTGACTAAATCTCTCTTGTGTACATGTATTACATTTTTCCAATCCATTCTTCTGTAGATGGGCATCCAGACTGGATCCATGTTTTGACGGTTGGAAATGGTATAGTAGTAAGCATGGCTGCGCAGATATCTCTGTGCCACACTGACTTACAGTCCTTCAGATTCATACCCAGGACAGGGATGGCTGGGTCCTCTGGCAGTTATACCTTAGTTTTCTTAGACCCTCCACACTGATTCCACAGAAGCTGGTCTACTTTGCTGCTACACTGTGAAGAGTATCATTTCCTGCATGGTCTACCTTAGGACCCTCCTCTCCTGCTACCTGGTCTTGGAAACCCAGCACTCTGCTCCATGAAGCTTTAGAGTTCCAGGGTGCTGTCACATAACCATTCCAAGGGCCTTCATGCCAGCACACAGGACATTACCTGTCTCTTTGAAATCAACTATTAAAGATTACTGGGATGAATAGATTGCTATAATCCAATGTAGATTGCAACATATGCCTTCTACAACAGAAAATAATCAGCTTCACTCTCATTTCTTCTAGGAAAGAACAAACATCGATCCATTTAGAATCTAAAAATTACAGTTTGCTAGCAGTTTACCAATCCTACTCCCACTCGTGATGTGTATGTAATGTTAAACTAACGTCCAGAGAAGTTATATTCCAGGCACATGATAAAGCATTATCTAATAGCCCTATTTATACATTTCTAGTAAACAAAGCAATGAAAATGAGGAAAGTAGTGCTTCATCTTCTAGCACTCACTTAAAAATAAAAAATGAACAATCCAGAATTACATAGCACACTCATTGGTAAGGCTGATATGCTGGCTGATGGTACTCTTTGAGCAGTGTGTCCCAGGATGGAAGGGAAATCTCAACAAAAGCCTCATGGAGTTGAGACATACTTAGTGTAGATTCTCCTGTCCCACCCCATGCCCTGCAGATCACTCACTCACTAAGACAAAGGGGCCTTTCTGTACAATGTCTTTCTGGCCACTCCATGTCCTTCCTTTACCCATGCTACCTTCTCTCCATTTACACACTGGAGCCCCTAAGAGAACATTTGGGACTGTAATGAACTGGGGCAAATCCATGAAGACTGATGTTGATTCACAAGAATAGAGGTTGAGTTCATGTTTAATCAACGAAGTTGTGGCATTCTTTGAGTCTGGTTTTCCTGCTTGCAGTATTAAATGAGATAAGAAGAAAATGCTTTGTAAAAGAATGAAGCTCTATGGAAATGTTAGGAGTCTTACTGATATTCCTCAAACTGCCTGAGCTCTGAACCCAATCTTCTGTCTACACACAATGCCACAGAACAAGGAGACAACCCTCCCCTGAACACTTTCAGATACTGAGAGCCCCTCCGTCATGTTGTTCCCACCCTCACTGATCATCATTGGAAATGATTGTATCCTATGTGTGCCTCTCTTCAGCCTGGCTGCACTAGTCACCCCTTTGTGCTTTGTATTTAATCCAGTTCTCCCCTTCCTGGGAGTACCTTGGAAGGTTTAAAGTGTATGTCTTTCAAGAATGGCCTTCCTAGATAAAGAACACTCCTCCCATTTCTTAGGCTGGTGCTGAGCTAATCACACTATTAATATCCATAACTTTATTTTCTGAACCATTTTTGCTGCATAATACACTGTTATGCCCTCACTGCAAAGTTACAGCTTCTAAGTGGTTAGGAAATATTTCTCCTAGTATTTTGAATCCCTCACTCTCTTTGCACAGCACTTTTGATGTGGAGGTTTCACTCAAGATTAAAACTCACTGAGTACTTGTAAGATATAAGAAGATAAGAAGGAAAATGGGAGAAATTCACTGTTCTCGAGAGACAGCCCCATCTGCTTTTTATGCAGTGTCTGAGCTGGCTGGGAAGTAACATGCAGAGGGTTAAGCTAGATTTCCCTAAGCAGCTGCAGCTGTTTGTGGAGGAGTTCAAGGACATTATAAGATTAGCAGAGGAGGTCTTTGAAGTCTATGCTTAGTCTGGGAATTTCCCCAGTCCCAGCCTCCTCTTCTTTAGCACCTACTCCTTACTTTCCAGAATTAAAAATGTAGCTGTGGAATTATGTAGCCAGACAAGGCTGCTGCGGACTTTTGAGTAGATGACCAGGGATAATTAATGAGCATTCTGTGCCCTACTTCAAGTGTAGACCATGCTCCAGGCTATTCTATCAGCCCTAAAGACTTCATGCATTTCTGTGACTAGCACATCTGAGAGCAAATCAAGGGCCAAACGAAGAGCCACAGACTCACTTGGTTCTGCTGTTGTCTCATTGAACATCAGCTATCGAAGCAAGTTGTCTTTTTTCATGTCTGCTGTGTGACATAGATAGATAGATGCTGACCAGGCTACTCCCTGTGAGTAGAAGTACCTTTGAGAGGTTCCAGGCCCAACTGCACTTAAGCTTGGTCTAAATTAGATCATTGGGTGGTGACATAATCCATGATAATTTAAATATTAAGGAAGAGAAGAGCTAAATACTCCTTCACAGAATTAGCAGTGCTACAAACTTCAGAACATTGATGGGCATATTTCCTGTGCTTACTTATTATCCCAGTTCTGCTTAGTTAGGAAAGGGTGTGATAAAAATACCTCTGTCAGAGAAACGGGGCCAAACGGCTGAAGATTGATGCTGTAATGTATGAAGAGAAAATGGGAACTGTCCAGGCAGCCACTGGTATGTCATTTCTTAGTTTTGGAAGCTGCAGGCCCTGCACTTCCTATATAATCAGATATATTTATCCCTCTCAGGTCTCTGAGGTGGTTGAAGAATAGATAGCTAGAGTCTCATAGTTAAATTTTGAGTTGTTTAGGAATCAAGAGGGTGTTCTGGATCAAAGAAGATATTTTTAAAATTGTGTTGCAAGTTAGTATGAAAGCTGAGTTAGATATAAAACTTTAAACTCATGGAGATGGTTAGATAGTAGAATGTTAAAGTCAGGTGCCAAATACATATGGACTGGACATTGGGAATGTATGCTAAGCCATATAACTCTTATAATTGTGGCCTATTTATTTCTGTTGTTTTGTATTGTATTTATAGTTATAAGAAAAAGAACCAATTTTTTGGACTGAAAGGGAGAGCTGTTAGGGGGAAAAAAGAAATACCTTAAACTAAAAAAAAAAAAAGAAGGGACGAGGATGGGGGGTTGAGGGGGAGGAGGGTGGAAGGGTGGGACTGGAGGGGGAAGTAGGGAGGGGATTGTGATTGAGATGTAACTTGAAGAAATAAAAAATAAATTATTTAAAAAAAATACCTCTGTCTTCTTAGCTGATAAACATGCCTGCACACCTGGCAAGGTGTAATTGAGGAGGATCAGTTTACAAGGAAAATGCCTGAAAATGAGAAATTTTCTTAAATCAAGGCAGAATCGCTCTTTACATAGAAGAACTTCAAATAGAAATGTAACCTGAAGCTATTCCCATGTAAGTTTAATGGCCAATAGAATCTGCACATTAAAAGAAACTTGACTCCACAAGACATAATAGACTCTTCTAATACTTGATGAAATTTAGAAAAAAAAAAGAGAAAATTGACTGCTGCTGTTCATTCCCTAGTACCCATACATTCTTCCCAAACCTAGAGAAAATGCCAATTCTTTCATAGAGAGGCCTGTAGAGAACAGAACATATACTGCTAGCATTTCTCTCATTTTTTGAATGTTTCTTTGACTGACATGCTCCTGTCTCCCTAGACACAACATAATGGTTCTCCAGGAGCCACTTAGGGACTTAACATTTTTTGAAGACTTTGCCTAAACACTTAACTTAGAGCATCCTTATTATCTTTGTGATTCAGTGAGCCTCTTTTACAATAATTATTTAGTACGAATTGCTAACATTTCTTATGTCTGTGTATGTGTATGCAGCAATACTGTGAATCTGTAACACTTCCTGTCTTCTACTCTTTTCCTGTGCTATATGGCAAGCCCCTGTCCAGAAAGCATGTTTATCACATCCACAAGCATTAGAGGATTTACTAAGGATAAAAGGCCCCTGCTTCCCTCTACACCAGAACGACTGCAATGTCTCCTGGATATGTCCAGCAACAAGTTAATGGGATGCACCTTTCACAAACCTTCCTGGGCTCTGGCAATTCATTTAAAAGCAAAATAGGGGACACAGCAAACTCCCTGATCCTCTGGCTCTTTCAGTCTTTCCACCCCTTCTTCTGCAATGGTCATCAAGCCTTAGGTGCAGCAGTTGTTTTGTAGATATAACTGTTGGGATAGGGCTTCAAAACTCTGCATTTTGATTGGTTGTGGTTTTCTGTAATGGTCTCTAACTGTTGCAAAGAGAAGTTTCCTTAATGAACGATGAGGACTATACTTATCTGTGGGTGTAAAGACATATATATGCATACATATGCATATGTACATACATACACATAAATATATATACATACAATAGTAATTAATGAAAAAAATGGCCATGAATTTTAGAGCAAGGAAGGTTATATGTAAGGGTTTAGAGGGAGGAAAGGGGGAGAAATAATGTAATATTATCTCAAAAAAATAATTAATTCAAATTTTTTTAATAAAGGCAAAATAGAAGCTACCTTTGCCCTTGGGGATTAAAGGAAATATGTACACTCATCTAGAATGTTGATATAACTACAAATCTTCTAATATGTACAGGTTGAGGATGAGCAAAGAAAGAGGACATGGCAATGAGTTTTCACCCCAAAATTCAAGGTTCTTTTTTCCTATTTCAGTTCAGTTACAGGGCTCCAGACAATTAGTTACATGACTCAAAAACCAGTTCTGCACATGCATGATCATCTTTACCAGGCTCACCATAGTTTTCTTAATTTCTTATAGAAAATGAGTGTTGTGTCATGAGTAGCTTCTTCAGCATGCAGCTCAATAATTTTGACCTTCCTGTACAATCAAGTAACCTGGGATTAGATAAAGAATATTACAGAAGCCTTGGCCTTGACCAAGACTTTCTGATTTGTTAGCCTAAGGGAGAGTTTGGATGTTCTATTTTCTATTCTAACTGGCCAGGTTGTTCTGATGTGAGAGACAGAGTTAAGAATCCCCACTTCTCTGCAGTTGCATTATTCTTTTTGAAAAGAAAGTTTTCAACCCAAGAGGAAATAAAATGTGAATACATGTTGTTGCAATAAATACTTAACAAATGTCTTAAATAAGACTGGAAAAAAGTCCAAGAAAATCAATTCCACAGATCGATATCCTGTTTTAATATGAGCATGCCTGTCTTTTAAAAGTTGCAACTATATTCGGTTCCTTTAAGGAAAACAACTTATATATTCATTATTAATATTTGGGACACTTGTGGGAAGGGCACAGGTTAGACTCAAACTGCAAATTATTCATATATTCTTGAAGCTCACAATTTAAAGCTCCATTATCCCTTAGATTTTCCTGTGCAACATGGCATGTTATTTAAATTGAAAATTCAAATCTTTGGATCCTCATTATTCTCACATTTTAATTGTGAATTACTCACCTGGCAGAATTTGTGACATCATAGTCAATACTGTTGACACTTGAGCAGTCATTCGTGGGTCTGTAGAATACTAGAACATTGAAATTGCCTCATGCTCTCTTTACAAGCAAACCATTGTTCTCCCCTTGTATGGTGAACACATGTTTTATTGGTGGTTTTACTGTTTTGAATTGCTCAACACATATGGCATATCTTGTGGAGAAAATACATGATTAGATAAGCTTCATTCATTTAGGTGTAACTCACTCTGTTGTTCCTTCTAAACTCAATGTTAAACAATTAAAAATACTTACTAAGATGCAAATGCATGTGAATAAAGCCATACACAAAACAAGATTAAGTGCTGAAATATTGACCAAAATGTGGCCAGTAACTCCCAAGAGCCTAACCTTGTGTTTCCTCTATAAGCAATGCTTCATTGTTTGCCAGCTTAGGTTTTGTGATGATTTCATAAAACAAAACCACTAAGAGCAGTGAGAGTGAGCTACATAAGGGTAACCAACTTGTCTGGCACATAATTATTACTAAAAGATACCCTCCTCATGCATCATTAGGATTTTCACTGTTTGTGTCTGGGTCACTGCTCTATTGCTATGAAGAGCTACCATGACCAAGGAAACTCAAATAAAAGGAAACATTTAATTGGGGGCTTTCTTACAGTTGCAAAAATTTAGTCCATTATCATGGTGGGAAGCATAGCAGCACATGTGGTGCTGGAGCAGCAGCTAAGAGCTAGATTCTGATCTACAAGCAAAGACAAAGAGAGAGAGAGGGGAAAGGGGGGAAGGAGAAGGGGAGGGGGAAGGAGAAGGGGAGGGGAGGGAGGGAAGGGGGATGGGGAGAGGGAGAGGGATTGAGATTGGGGCCACCTTTCAACCTCAAATCCCACTCCCAGTGACTCATTACTGCCTAGAAGACCACACCTCCTAATCATCGTGGTAGTTCAGCAACTGCAGACTAAGCATGCAAATACATAAGCCACGGGGGCGGGGAGGGGGGATTCTCATTTAAACTACCACACTTTGTTTTGAAAATAAGCTCAGACTCCAACGGAAACATCAATTCTATTTGTGCTGATGTTTTTCCACTAAGTCCCTTACCTTGGGTTCAGTTCCTTGATTGAATCTCTGCTGTTCAGAACTGAGCCTTTTGGAAGGGCCAGATTTCCACAAAACATGTGAACTTCTAAATAGCAGAAAAAATAGCTAGTACCTCTTCAGCGGTGCAGAGGCAGCCCAGCACCGACAGTCATGCAGTTGCAGTTTGTTACATGTGACACCCCAGAATGTAATAGGGTGCTGTACTAGTTACTTTCTGTTACTGCAACAAAGCACTGTGACCAATGCAACTTCTTGAAAAGAGAGTTGATTTTGGATTATGGCTCTAGAAGAATAAAAGTGCCCATCATGGTAGAGAAGTATGGTAGCAGGCAGAAGGCAGAACTGAAGAGCAGGAAGCTGGCAGCTCACTTACTTTACCACAAGCTAAGGCAGGAAGAGCAAACTGGAATCTCAAAGACCACCTCCAGGGACACACTTCCTCCAGCAAGATTGTACTACCTAATCCTGCTCTCCAAACAGCACCACCAACTGGGCACCAAGTGTTCCAATACCTGAGCCTATGGGGGACATTTTTCATTCAAACCACCCCAGTTGCCATGTTCAAATGGAAGTACTGTTCTAAACAGTCTCCAATGCACAATTAGATGCATGAAATCTCTGCAATGGATCAAAACAGGGGGGGAATGAAGAATTTCATTTGCTTTCCTGCTGCAAAAGGCCAAAAGTAGAATATAAAGTGATCCTAATGTTTCTAGAGAAACATGAGCACAGACAGACAATAGTATTGAGCCAACTGAGCAGCTAATTTTTAAGTCCTAATATGAAGATTTTAAAAGGGAAGCTGTTAAATCTCTCTCTGTTCTAAGTGCCTTAGTAATTAGGATTTCTGTAGAAAGAAGCAATAAGATCCCCCACGTGTCTGTAATTGTATGTACTTTAGCAGACTTTTATGATTTTCTTAAATTCATTTCCATCCTTTCTTATTTTTTCCAAGGGTGTTAAATATTATTAGTGTTGTCATGAACAAAATTCTTCCCACTTTAATTTTGAACTGGGGAATATAAGGATATGAGCAAGTTAATTTCTGTATCTCCTAATTTTCCTATTATGATCATCTAGAATTTAACTCAAAGAGAACACATGTAAAACACCAGTGACTATTCTGCCCCTTTTCAACCCTTATGCCTTTATTTGACTCAAGTGAACTTAGTGTATTAGTGCGGCTTTCTATTGCTGTGAAGAAACACCATGATCAAAAATAACTTGGGGAAGAAAGGGTTTATTTGGTTTATATGGCTATATCACAGTCTGAGAGAAGTCGGGTCAGGAAAACAAACAGGGCAGGAACCTGAAGGCAAGAGCTGATGCAGAGGCCATCAAGGGGTGATGCAATGCTCTCTGGTTTGCTCTCCATGGCTTACTCAGCCTGTATTCTTATAGCTCACAGGACCACCAAGCCCATAGCAGGGACTGCACCAGCCATAGTGGTGATCTGGATATTCCCCCACCAACCAGCAACCTGATGAGTGCATTTCCTCAATCGAAGTTCTCTCTTCCCAAATGACTTTGGTTTGTGTCAAGTTATATAAAACTAGCCAGAACATTCAGACTAAAAATTTTTATGGAAAACATGTAGTGGCAGAGGGCTTCATTTCTCCATTATAATTTTAATGTAGCTTCTGTAGCCATATTGTAAGAATGGCAATGGTAGCAGATTGTAGAAACTTCTATGATTTCAATGGAGTGCTACTCTTTACCTAATATGTTAAATGCTTTTGAAAATTAGAAGATGTTAAATGTCACTCATATTTTAATCACGCCATCATCCACATTTATCGTCTGCCATGAATTTTAAGTACTATTAATAAATATATTAAAGTAAACTTGCTTTTCTGGGATAGAACTTGTGAATCTACATGGTTATAATCCACAATCATACATATTTTTATTTTTAGATGCAGTAAATTTTTATGGCAAGTAGCATTTCAGCAAGGAAGAGAAAACTTTCTGTTAATTATGCATGTATGAATCACAGGATGCTTTTCATCTTTAAAATGTAAAATAAAAAATGTACATATCTTAGAAATAAAGAAATAAGATAAAAAGCCTCTAGAACTTAAGTTTCAAGCATTTATTTTTAAATTTAGCAATGGTCTTCATGAATGACGCTGAACAAAGCAATTTTACTCACCTCCATGTTGGATTATAAGAACTGTCCCATACCCCCCAACACACATGTCTGAAGGTGTACTCTTGCCTTTTCCAGCATCTGTCATGAAGTCTCCCACCAAGGCTTACAGCACTGGGTCAACTCAGTTTATAAAACAATAGCAACTTATGCAAAAGGTTCAGTTATGTTAGGCATATTCTGTGTAAGAAGGAAAATCTCTGGATGGAAACACACACAAAGGTTTAGTTAAACAGTGGAAGAAAAGATGCCTTTTTAATAACAAAACATAGGAATAATCTCAGTAATAGATCCATAAAACATACCAGTAGAGTGTGTGTGTGTGTGTGTGTGTGTGTGTGTGTGTGTGTGTGTGTTACATGATGCCTGAGCACACAACACCTGGAGTCAGAGGAAGACTCTGGGAAGTAGGTTCTGTCCTTCTAACTGTCCATGGCTTCCAGGAAACAAACTCGGGTCTTAAGGCTTGTACAAAAGACATCTTTTGAACACTTAATTTTGGTGAATTTCTGCATGTGACTGTGTGGGAGGAGGTGAACATGACAAGAGAAAGCAGTGGTGTGTTTGCATTCAGAATAAATGCTTTTGATTCTGGCAGCATTTTACAATATGTCCTAATAGCAGAAGTGAAGTTCTGGTTCAAAAATCATGTTGGCTTATAGGTCTGTATTTAATATTTCCTAACTTCCAAATAAATTAAATAAGTCCACAAAAAAAAAAAAGACATCTTTACGAGCAGAGGCAGCTCACTGGTCCCAAACCACACAATTTTTAAAAAGAAAACTCTGTGGTTCTGTTGAAGGATTTGATAAAAAAGGATATGTTTTATTTTTGAGCAAAAAAAAAAATACTGTTATTTTGGGGAGGTTATGTGTGACTTATTATGACCCATCTCCCAATAATGCTTTTTTAGAATTGGGAGTGATGGTGGCTGAGAGGAATAACACAACTGTGTTCATGTGGAGTTCAGGGCGACGTTCAGGTGTTGATTTGTTTCTTTCACATTGTCTTTGAGACAAGGTCTGTCTCTGTCTCTCTGTCTGTCTCTCCCCCCCGCCGTGTGTGTGTGTGTGTGTGTGTGTGTGTGTGTGTGTTTGTGTGTGTGTGTGTGTTTGTTTGTGTGTGTGTGTTTGTGTGTGTGTGTGTGTGTGTGTGTGTGTGTGTGTGTGTGTGTTTTGATGCAGGTTCTATGGATCAAATTTTGGTTGTCTAGAAAATACTTTTACCTGCTGAGCCATCTCCCAGACCCTCCCAGCAATTTTTTACTTTCATTTTACAATTTTTATCCCTTTGCTATTAAATAGAGTATCTTAAGTTAGGGAAGAAAATTCTAATGGTGCAATGGAAAGATAAGTACAAAGGAACAGTAAGAAAGTTCTGAAAAATAGGAATAAACTACTCAATCACCATAAAAATATATTTCCACATTGATCAGTTTTACTAGCATATTTTATTCAAATCAATTAATAAAATATTATAAAGAATCTAAAAGATCTAAATTTATTTAGAAACGTTAGTACATGAAAAATGTTATGCTAAAATCAGTGAAGAAGCAGGAATTACTCAATTAAGTTATGGCAGGAAAATAATTCAGTCATCTACAAAATATTAAAATTATGTATGTTGCAGATAGCTCTAGGAATCAAACATAAGAGCCTGGAAGTTTGAGAAGAATACATACAACCAAAGTATTTATGGTGTCAGTTTTATTTTTAGTGTTTACAAACGGAGTAGATGAGGTCTTGCAAGAAGAACCTACTGATTTTTTAAATGATTACAAAATTTCAAAAGTGACCATGTTTCCTGAGCCTTGGAGAAGTTAGTTAATATGCAATTCCTATTTAGGGTTGCGTGCACGACAATCATCTACTCTCAGAACTTTGACGACTTTCACAGTCTGTATTAGCTGCTTCCCACTGCTAAAAGAAGCTTCTCTGACCAAAGAAGATGGCAGCACTCACCTACAGAAACAAAATATAAACACTTAGAAAGCAATTTTACAGGCACAACATGTCCATTTAGTGAAACAACAATTGTGTCTTCCACACTAGGGCTGAGGTCCTCCCCAGCCACAGGCTTTTGACCAGGTTCGTAGTACCAGACATGAATTCTCTCCCATGAAGAGGAACTTAAATCCAACCAGAAAGTGGTTCGTTGCCCACATAACATTCATATTAGTCTCACACCAGTGTCCATATCTTACTTGGCAGATCAGTAGTGTAGCATGCAGGGTCCACAGGTGAGTAGGTGCTTGTAACTTTTCTCTTGCAGCAGCCTATGTAACTTCCTGACACCATAAAAGCCAGGCAGCAAGAACACTTCCAGATCAGATCGAGCGTATCTTTTATCTGTCCAACAACCAAAGTATGTGGTATCTTCAGCAATAGTGTCCTAACATTTAGTCCTAGTGGGCAACCAAAAACACCAGCATTTATTTTTTCTTAAAGGACTAGGGCAGGGATTCAATCCATTTGAATATGTTGTATGTTCACAAAGACAAAGAAAAACTCTAAAACTTAAAAAGAGAGCATAGTTGCTAGGTAGCCAGTTAAAAATGTTTGCTATAGATAATGTGAACTTAAATGGATTTACCCTACAATAGAGGGATAATACCACCACTAAACATCACATGTTACCAAATAAAAACCTGGTACCAGAAATGGGTTATATCTTTTTGAGTTGTTGGTCAATGGGGTCCCGTAGAGCCCCTTAACATTACAGGCTATTGCCAATGCTATTGGCTACTCTCCACAACTTGATGATTAGACTCCACATACTTATGCCATAGAAAATGGAGAAATCTGGTACTCAACTGGAAGCTTCATCCTTAATAGCTAGAAAATGCTAAATACAGTAACAAAGGAGAAAATTATCAATCTCACCCAGATATGGTCCCTATGAGGATATTAGCAACCTGCCTGGCAAGACATATGCCCACTGGTACAAAAGAAATATGCAATCAACAACCTTTTGATTGGATTTAAGGCCCACTCCATGAAAAGAAACCTATAGCTGACTGTCAGTGATCCCAAGAACCTGAGGCTAGATAAATCTTGAGCCCTGGGGGAAAATTCCACTACAATTACTCTGCTAAATTAACCCAGCAATAAAAATAATTCTTAATGACACATCCCTATACCCTTAGATTAGTGCATTGCTAAACTCTTATCATAGAAGCTTCTTGCAATTGATAGCAATTGACAAGAAAAGAAGGGAGAAAGAGAGAGAGAGAGAGAGAAAGGAGAAAAAGCCTACAGCTGGTCAACAAGCAGAGAATAAAATACTTTGGAATGCTCAGCCCTCAGTGGGATGTCTGTATCACACCTCTTCCATCAAGTCTCAGACACCTATATAGAAGATAGAGCAGAAACAATGCAAGAGACAGAGATCGCAGATAACTTTGAAGAAACAGCATTTCCCAGACACAACAGGACCGTTGTGCATATGAACTCACAGAGACTATGTGTCTTAGTTAGGGTTGCTATTGCTGTTATAAACACCATGACCAACACAACTTGGGGAAGAAAAGATTTATTTGTCCTATATATCACAGTTCATTGAGGGAAGCCAATGCGGGAACTCAAAAGAACAAGGACATGGCGCTAAGAGCTGATTCAGAGGCCATGGAGTTTTACTTCTAACTAGTTTGCCCCTTGTCCTAACCTGGTTTCTTGTAGAAGCCAAGATCACCATATCACCAGCCCAGGGACGGCACCACCCACAATAAGTTGGGCCCTCTGCCGTCAATCACTAATTAAGAAAATGCTCTACAGACTTGCCCATAGCCTGATCTTAGGGAGACATTCTCTCGCTTGAGGCTCCCTGCTCTCAGATGACTGTAGCTTGTATCAAATTGACATAGAAGTGGCTGCACACTATGACACCATGGACAAGAGTGGCACAGCCTCAATGGAGACAAAATCCCAGCTGGAGAGGGAAGTAGGCAGGAAGTTCCACCCTAAGTAAGTTCTGCCCTCAGCTAAACAGCTACTGGCATTTGATTGCTGCAGGGTGAGGAAAAGTCAGTTTTCTTCAATGAAGTGACACTGAGTATATCAACAACAGGGCAGGCCCCATGCCAAAGAGCAGATGGCCAATATAAACTGAATTCCATGTTCTTTGTGTTGTTCCTGTTGTTTTAACAAAGAATGTGTTTGGGGATGGGCAGTGAAGTGAGAGAGAAACTGGAAAGAGTTTTGGGAGAGAAAAAATAAAATCAAAATATATATACATGAAATTATCAAAGAATAAATACGAACCTTTTTTTTTTTTTTTTTGTAAGTAAAGGTTTGGCCCAGATAAGCAGGATTTCTGTCTTCAATTAACAACTGAGAAAAAAAGAAACAGGTTAAACAATGTGCCTGTGGCTATTCTTAAAAAGAACATATTTCTTGGAAAATTCTAGTAAATGCCTGGAAAAAATCTAAATGTATAAGAGGAAAGCCCAATAAATAAAATATTGGCCTGGAAACAATGTTACAGACAGAAAGAACCTGAGGAAGGGTTTGAAGGTTAGAAAAGTTTGCTGGGCGTGGTGGCGCACACCTTTAATCCCAGCACTCAGTAGGCAGAGGTAAGTGGATCTCTGTGAGTTCAAGGCCAGCCTGGTCTATGGAGTGAGTGCAGGACAGTCAAGGATACATGGAAACTCTGTCTCAAAAAACCTTAAAAAAAAAAAAGGAAAGAAAAGAAAAGAGAAGTTTGGGGTGTGCTCAAACACAGGCCCTTGGCAAAAGGATCAACTGCTTCTCTCTAGACAGATGACAAACTAGTGGCAAGATCTGTTCTGTTCGTATGGTGTTGATGAAGGCCTTGGAAAAATTTCCTTTCAGTGGGCAGCCTTTTATAATATATGTAATTTTGCCATATGAATCTTCTTTACCAGTTAAGACATTCAGTTTACCTAGAAGCTGGGTTTGGTATTAGCTGTTGGTCTGTATCCAGAGTTATAACTCCCCAAAGATCCCAAAGGCTGGGTGTCACTCTGTCTCTCTATACTCATTTGGACAGTTAAAGAGAACTTATCTCCAGTGCAAGTGTAGGTCACTTGATAAGTGAAGTCAACCACTTTGATTTCTTAAGTTAATCTCAGAGTATAAAGAAACTAGCACTTGGCAAGAACTATCTTTGAGCAAATGAGCTATTAGGGCATGAGCCCTTGGGCACAGGGACAGGTCTGCTTCCACCCTAATATGCTTGCGAGTAAACTATGGAGGCCCCAGGTCTCTCCTAATCACCCTTATGTGTAGCTTCACCCTCTGACATCTCTTAAGGACCCGGGAGCCCGCCTTCCCTCTCCCTTCAGAAATCTTTAGTATGCACTTTTCTGCAGAAACTGCTTCATACATAGTGTGCAAGCACTGGACTTGACTCTATTTTTTTGAACAAATGTCTTCTCACATGCTGAAGCCTCTCTCTTTTCTACTTGAATGGAAAAGGGAAATTAAAATGTATTTTTTATGAAAATCCTGATGATGTAATCTGTGCTTAGCAGGCTGAGTTGAACATTTTAAAATCTGCTTTGGCAGTGCCCTGCTAAGTCTGCAGTCCTGAGGATTCTCTTGGGTGAGGAGTGAAACTATGGAAACTGCATGAAGTGCTGGCTTCTCACACTCTCTCCTGAAGGGAGGGACTCAAAAAGAAAAGGCAGTAACGTGAAAAGCCTGTTCCAGGAAGCGTACAGAGTGGCCTCGGCTGTGGGAAACGGACACTCTGAAGGTAGCAATGCTTTTGGGTCCGGGTGGAATAATGATCGGTTTGTATCCTTAGAAGGTGACGTTGGAGTCCTTTTGTACAAAGCAAAACCTCACTGCCTGGTTACAGAGAGATTTTCCTCTAAATGTCAAAGGAACAGGCAGGAGTCACATTAGAAGGCATATCCCTTAAAACAGTGACAGTGTCTCACAGGTACTCATGCCAAACCTTCTGTTACTCTTGTCCCAGTTGGAGAATCAATCTGAACATCTTAGGCAGATCACAGTTCAGATTGTTCAGTGGCTTCAGCCATTCCCCAAAGCAGCAGGGAATTGAGACCCCTCGCAAGCCAATCACTACAAACTTTAGACATGACATGTAAACTCCAGGTGCATAGCTCATATGCCTCGCTGGAAGCAGAAATAGAGCTAGCATGCATATATGTTGGAGTGTGTCCATGTTTGACGACCATGCTTCTGACATCTGTGAAGAGCAGCAGATTGCAGTGTTTCCGGTAAGCCTGATGTGTTCAAAGGAGAGATTGGGCACCGCCACCACAACACTTGGAGTGTCTTGTTGGTATAGGCATCCTTAGGAGTTATCTAGTAACCAATGGCACATCCATTTCTGAAATTTGCTTTTATTTTCCTTTTCTTTTTTTTTTTCTTTTGTGAATTTCACATCCTGTATCCTGTTCCCACTCAACTCCCATCTCCCACCTCCCCTCAGGCCCACCCTCCACCCTTGAAACCTCTTCCAACATAGTGTGTGTGCGCATGTGTATAAGAATTTGGAAGCTGTAGTGTATCTCAGTGTTTCCCATAATAATCCCTTTTGTCCATATTTTTTGCTTGCAAATGTTCATTATAATGACTCCTTGGTCTGGCATGAGGCCTCTGGCTTCTCCTACTTTGTCAATACTGGAACCTCACTGGGATTCCTCTCAGATATGCTGTTGTTGTCCAGTGTCATGGAGATCCTGTAGTTTTGGATCTGTGGAACTAGCTTCTTCATGCACTCCAGCACTTCATCCATGAGATTTATGTTGGGGTGGGCCAACTTAAAGGCCTGGTTCTGGGGCTGCAACCCTCACATCCAGGTGCAGTTTAACTGTGCTACCCTGGTAAGGTGAAGGGCCTGCTCCCCTGAGTGCTGCAGCAGGTTAGGGTCTGGACTAGCTCTCATGTTCTCATGACCCCATCAAGGCCAACTCTCCTGCCTGCTACCTGTGGTGAGGGCAAAAGAGAGTGGAGAGTATCTCTCTCTTGCCAATAGGACCACAAACAGACCAGAGGGAGGGCTGTCTCTCCCATGCTCACACTTTAATGACTGGTTAACCCACATCCCCTACATCCAAGGCCAGTTCTACTGTGCTGTCCAGGCAAGGTGTAGGATGTGCTTTCCTGAGTGCTGCAGCATGTGAAGGGCAGGGACATTTCTCCTGCTCCTGAGATCCCACTGGAGCCAGGTCTCCTGTCCACCACTGGTTGTGAGGGCAAAAGAGAGAGGAAGGGATCTCTCCCTTGTCAACACTATCACAAAGTAGACAAAAGGCAGGGCTGTCTCTCCCACATTCACACCCTTAGGACTGGCTCACCCACAACCCCTATATCTAGGGCCAGTTAGGATTCTCCTAATTTCTTGCTTGCTTCCTGTCCTGGGAGCCCATCTGGTGCTTGCTTGGTGCTGGACTCATGGTCATCACAGGCTAGCTCCCTGTCTGGGCACCATGGCACTGAACTGGAACTGGTGTTGGTCTCTGGCTTGCTTTTTTTTTTTTTCCAGGGAATGTTAGGCTACTGTTTATTCAGATGTTCATATATCAGGACACTGAATGTAGACATAGCCTCTCTCCTCTCTGCCAACCACAGTTGCCTGTGTGGCACAGCAGCCACATCTGCAATGCCTCTAGGGGCAGAGGCTATTTTTTAACACATTACTGAAACCTAAAACTAGACAGATCTTCATGGAATGGTGCTCCTCTGTTTCATTCATTAATAGCAGTGTTGTATCATCAGAAAGTCCAGGATATGTTGTTTTTAGTTGGCCACTCTTTATGCATTCTTTTTAAGAATTTCTTGCCTCTTTCCTTATAATGAATCCCAAATGTGTCCAAATACATTGCTACCAGAACCTTCACACTAGACAATTCTTCATAGTACACATATTCACCACACCTCTTAGAAACCAATTTATTTTTAAAACCTGTATTTTAAATGATGTGAGTTAAATTTAATCTGTATATTTTGAGTACCAGTATATACCAACTTTGAGTAAAACTCAAAAGATTCCATAAAGCTGTCTTCATTTCACCCAGCTTGAAGCAATAGGCTAAGGAGAAGGTCCACATTAGACTTATTTCTCAGAATAAACAAATCCTTTGAATTGATCAAAGTTAGTAATGTGAAATCAAGGATGTGTATTTGGCCATAGTGAATGGCTGAGATGAGACAACACTGCGCTATGTGATGATCAGAGGTGGAATTCAAATTGAGATTGCTACCACAGTCCAGAAGACACTGCAGATCCAAGTGCTCCAAGTACTTAATTTATCTTAAAGGAATTTTAGTGAGTACAGAAGTTCCACATATAAGATGTTTGACAGTATCTGCTATAGTGTAGGTGTCTGGAAAATAGTAGCTCCCTTAATTGAGTGAGCAGTAGAAGCCCCCAAAAGTTACAGAGAGCCAATTCTCTGTAAGAGAGGCTCGCTGTGCAGGTCAGACAGGTTCAGTAATGGATGGAAGGTTACTAGGGCAAAGTAAGATGCCTGAGCAGGTCAACTCCTTCTGGCCAGCAACTCTTTATTCTGCCTCAATTCAGACTCACTAGAACTGACTTTCTTCATTTCCTGATGCTGAATTGGTCTCAGAAATAACAGATTTAGGATTCTGCTGTGTTTCCTTTCTACAATAGTAACATACTTAGGCGCTTTGATGATATTTATTTACTGACATACACCAGACCTAATGGTGTCCAGAAACACAAGCCTGAAATTTAGGCTGTTGAGTCATTAGGACCCAGAGCACAGGGCAGTACAGTGCTTATAATTCTTCACTAAACTTCTGGAAATAAAATGAAACCAAAGACTTCAGCACTTTGTTGAATTCAGTTGAAAAACAACCATGGGAATTGCCAAGATGTTATAGGGGTCTGGAAGGGGGAAGATGAATTTTGAAAATGCCAGTCTCATTGGGAAAAGCAGGCCCATGGTTTGGTCCTTAAACTGATTTGACCCGGCTCTCTCACTGTGCAATGAGAAGTAGTGGCCCATAGGTACCCAGGCTATTAGGAAACCCCCAAGGAGCCAAAGCCTTTTCACTTCTGCGTCTGTTCTTGTTTTAATGAATTGCATTTCTTTATCTTGACTATTTATATTTTTCTTATGAATAAAAATTCAGAAATGAATATTAGCACAAATCTGAAGGTGAATGACGCCAGATACGTTAACAGAGCTTCAGAGTTAAGCAACTCTTACCCGACGTTCTGTCACTGCATTGAACATCATGTACTCATAGTGATTCCTACTCACATTCTATATTTATGCACATGTATATAAAACTATGCCACTTGTTTTAAAGTAGTAAGACACCAACGATGTATTCAAACCTATAGGAACAGTCAGCTTCATTACTACTTTCAAGTAGGAGGATGATGAAGAGGATGATACAGAAAGGTCTCCAAGTCAAGACCAATCTGAGCTATACCAGTTCCTTTCATCTAGGTGTGTAGCTTGGTGGTAGAGTACCTACCTAGCATGTTCAGGGCCCTGGATTTCACTCCCAGAAACTCGTACATACACAGGGCCACTTAGAGGGAAATTGGAGTGTATATTTGAGTTATTTGAGAAGATTCCTTATCTAAATAAGTACTGAGCTCTAGAAGGGTAATGTGTGTATTTATAGAATGTTTTGCAGGCTTCATTTATATATGTCAGGAAACAGTCAAGATAGTAATTCTTTCTCCTGGGATGATTTTCTTTTCTAAAGACTTTCACAGTTATTTTGAAATATGTGTATGTACATGTATCTGTGTGTGGGTATGTGCATTTGAGAGCAGGTGCTCACAGATGCCAGAGGAAATATATCCACCTGAAGCTGAAGTTACAGGTGGCTGTGAGCTGCCTGATATGGGTGCTGTGAACTGAACTTAGATCTTCTGCAAGAAGCATTCTTTTTTTTTTTGTTGTTTTGTTTTAATAATTTATTTTTTATTTCTTCAAGTTACATCTCAATCACAATCCCCTCCCTACTCCCCCCTCCAGTCTGCAAGAAGCATTCTTAACAGCTGAGCCATCTCTCCAGCCCAATGGGATTTCTTAATTTTAAAAGGTGGAAAAACTGTAGTACGGTATAAAGTAAACTATTTGACATGGTTACCATACCCCTTGGTCCTGCTTTTTGCCTCCCTGGTATGTGCCACATGAGATGCTTCTGTCTTCAATTGACCCACACTAGTCTGAAGTGATTAGTGATTAACTGCTTCCCAAGCCTGAACCAAGTCACCTACTTCCAAGTTGAACCCATCTACTGTTTCTGTGTGTTGTTCACCATATTCTCTTAGTGGGACAGACAGATGGTAGGTTGGGCATTCTTCCTAAGTGACTTCAGCAAGCATGGTTGCCACACAATTCCTGCTGCAATTGCCATCAAGGATTTTCTTTATTTCTCGGCTTTGATGGAGGTGAGGAGAGCAAGCAGCAACTTTAAGGCTTGTGTTACTTGGAAGGCCTTCTGTCTCATCTTTCAGAATCACTTTGTAATTCCTAACAATGTCTTCCCTTGTCAGACATGCCTGATGTAACGTCATGCACACTTCTGTTGACTTGGTGAAGCTTATTATTTAATGTTTTTTCTATAAGTCAAGATAGCTGCTTTGATTAGGAGGAAGAGAGGAAAAAAGAAAGTGCTGTTCGTGAGCATTCGAGCATATCCTCAGCTCTTGGGGGCTCAAAGTCATTGTGTTCCCATACTTTCCACTTGCTGCTTAATTTCTTCCCTTTCCTCTCTTTAGTCCTGTGTTTGTTTTCTTTTCTGTAATTCCTTTGAACTCTTTAGGAAGCCAAAACTGTTGTCAGACAGAAAAACAGGAATAGAATCCATGAATGGTCTCTAGCTGGGAAATTCTTTTTGTCCCTTTTTCCTTAGCTATATATTTTTATTTTATGTATACAAATGGTTTGTGTATGTGTGCATGTGTACCACATACATGCCTGGTCCTCATGTAGGTCAGAAAGATGGCATTGGATCCTCTGTAGCTGGAGCATATGTGGTTGTTAGCCACTATGTAGGTTCTGAGAACTGAATTTAGGTCCTCTGCAAGAGTAGCAAGTGCTCTTAACCACTGAGTCATCTCTCCAGGCTCATGTTCCTTTTAAAAAGAAACTTGAACACATTAGCCTAAAATAGCTGATCAGTTCACTAATAAGGCCTAGTATATCCAGAGCAAACCAGAGTTCCAGATTTCTTTCTATCCTTAGACCCCAACCCTGACTCAATTCTTAGACTGCAAATATTGCTATCTTAAAATTGGGTGCTTGCCCATACTGAATGTTCCCATAGCATTAGAGGTCAGACATCCTGTATGTGTCTGATGAAATGGCCAGCCAGCTGTTAGAGGAAATTTATGAGACACCTTTTCCTTAAACCTAAAAAAAAAAAAAAATATTAAAAATGCTTTTGTCGACAAATTTCTGCTCAAACTTCCTGCTCCAACAGTGTTTGCTTCCTCACTGCTGTGAGTGGAAACAAAAAATAGAACCACCTTCCTGCCTCAGGAAGTTGGGTCCAGACAAGTCTGTGTGCCACCGTGAGGCCAGAATCCTAAGAAAGCGTCCAAGAAGCAATCCATTGGGTATTATATTTAGGAACAGCCAGACTGAGAGCATCATTGGGGCATTGAAGGGATAACCTCATGCTCAGTTACATCTTCCTTAATTTTTACTTAGGAGAATCTGGAGGGCTGCAAAGTACAGAATGCTTCTGAATGAAGCCTGTCCTCTAGGCTTCCTGTCATCTCTTCCTAACTGGAGCTGTGTAGGAAGTGCACGAATAGGCAAAGGCAAGGCGTGTATGCAGCTCTAAGTGTGCAGCAGATAGCTCTGAATTCATCTCAGTTACTCTTAAAATTCTGCCTCTTCCTTCCATGACCAGTGTGAGAAATCCCTACACCTCTTCTTTTTCCTCCATATTTCTCTACATCTGGGCTTTGTGCCCATCACATAAACAGCAACTGGCATCGACATATTAAGAGAGTTTAAGTGTTTGAAAGAAAAATCCTTTCTAAGTTTATTACCATCCTCCTATCTCTTCTATGGTTTTAGGCAGTCCTAAACAGACTACAACAGAGACAAGCTCAGTCACCCAGGAGACAGTCCACCCTGCCATCCTGGGAGCTAGCCTAAGCCACAGGAATGAGTTGCTCCCAGGTGATACAAACAACAGCCTCATCTGACTTCAGCCTGGAGTCATTATAACTTCGCTGTCCAACAAAGGCATAAAGAGACGGTCAGAGTATTCCTGTCACTTCCAACCTTCTTCCCAGATGAAGTACCTGGAATTATGGAACACAAAAACTCTCCCTGTCGTGGCCTATTTAAATGGCAGACCCACAGAATCTGTAAGCATAAGAAAATGCCACCAAATTGTAGGCTGGTCGGTTATAATGCAAGGATGACTGGAACAATCACCATCCAGTAGCTTGAATCTCTGAAACAATAAATAATTGCATGGAACAATTTGCAAAAGGTGTTCAAGCACACAGTGGAAGCCCTGTGTGGAGCTGTGTTTTCCAGAAGCCCAAGCCTCACACTCCCTACAGACCTCAGCCCACTTGGGTTGCAATAACAAAACTCCATATACTAGATGGCTTATCAACAATGTGAAGTTATCCTCCAGGTTCTGGAATGTGGGAAGTCCAGGATTCAGGGACTGGGTTGTTGGTGACTAGTGAAGGATCATTTCCTAGTTCATGAACGCCATGTTCTTGATGTGTCTCAGAAGGTCTGAGGGGCTTCTTTGGGGACCTCTTTTAAGGACACTAATCCCTCTCATCTCAGGGTGTCACTACCATGACTCAATATCTTCTGAAGGTCCCCACCTCCAAATACTACCCTCTGGGTATTAGCCTTCAACAAGTCAACTTTGCAGGGTGAAAATGCCCAAGTCTGTAGCATTTGGGAGGCTTCCTGTGAAAGCTCTAGCCGTTTGGTAGCTGTATATGGAAGGAATTTCCAAGGTCCTAGAGCTACATCTAGGCAGGCTCCAAAATCAGCCATTTCTCTTCCCGGACACTCATTCTTTTTTTTTTTTAATATTTTATTTTTTTTCTTCAAGTTACATCTCAGTCACAAACCCCTCCCTATTCCCCCTTCCTATCCCGCCCTTCCACCCTCTTCCCCCCAGAAGTTTCCCCTTTCAGTCCAACAGATGGCTCCTTCTCTTATAACAGTAAAAACTATACAAAACAACAGATATAAATATGCCACATTTATGAGAGTTATATGGCACAGTATACCTTCCCAATGTCCAGTTTATACATATTTGGCCCCTGACTTTAACATTCTACTATCTAACCATCTCCATGAGTTTAAAGGTCTATATCTGACTCAACATTCATACTAACTTGCAACACACTTTTAAGAGTATCTTCTTAGATCTATAACACCCTCTTGATTCCTAAACAACTCAAAATTTAACTATGAGATTCTAGCTGTCTATTCTTCAACCACCTCAGAGACCTGAGAGGGATAAATATATCTGATTATATAGGAAGTGCAGGGCCTGCAGCTTCTAAAACTAAGAAATGACATACCAGTGACTGCCTGGTCATTCTTTGCAATGATCCTTCCACCAAAACCAACCAAACAAAAAAGTGTCCTATCTGCAAAGTTTCTCTCAAAGCAGTAAAAGTGTCTTTTAAAAAATTGCTTTCAAAAATGATGGCTATAGGAATCATGGGCATCTCTCTATCTCGGGCCTGAACCCCACTGACTTTGTTTCCCTTCTTGTGTACCTTGTGGCTGGAGCGAACTGTTAAAACAACAATCTAAAACACTGCACGGAGTTAACAGCTTGCAGATAGCTTTGGTCCATTTGCGCTTTGTTGCACTGTGAACAGCTAGTAGATATAACCATGAAAAATGTTAAGCCATACAAAATGTCTGACCTATTCCAACTGGACTTGCCAGCTAATTTCAACTCAGCTGTTTATAATGTACACAGAATTGCAATGCCTAAAGTATAAAGAGCTGGGTAATATATGGGCTCTAGTCTGCTCCTTGCTGCCTGCTCTGGCTTCATACAGCTCAGAAATTACAAAATCAATGAAATAAAAGCCACATGTCATACTGCACTTTCTGTGCTCTACTTACAGCCCAAGAGGCTGAAGGGTCACCTTAACCCTCTAAGGATGGTCTGGCAGTTGGAAACAGTTTCTTCCCACACTTTAACGTCATAGTTCCTTGACCTTCCGAATGGATCCTCTTCCCATCTTGGCTTTGTCTGTGGGCACCCCCACTACATCCAATACTTTCACCCACTCTGGTTCAATTGTTTCTTATGCCACTATGATTACATTCCCCATCGCGGTCGCTTCCCCACACCCACACACTATGCTCAGTCCTTGCACTGCAGGCACTAATAAATGGCATATGATTCTCATCTTACATGTCTCCTTTCATTTTCCATAATAATCAAACATAGAAAAGCTGCAGAGTTTTGGGGATACCCCCAGAGATTCCCTAATTGTTATTACTATGGTGCTATTACTGAGCCCCTTCCCCCAGTGGTCTGGCAGTAAACTTAGCTGAGTGATTCAACTCAGACACTTTTGAAGAACCACTTTTGGGAAACTTTCTTGGCACTCTTTCCCTCCACACAGTGAAATCCTTGCCTCTTCTTTAGAGCCTGTAACACTTCTCACACATACTCCTTTGTCTTCCTGTCTGTAGCACTTACTCACAGGGAGCTGTTCGCAAGTTGCCATCTTCATATCCAGCCACAAACTCTTGGGGCAAAACTGCTACTGTTTTTCTCTGGGTCAGAATTCCTGAGATAGTGCTTTGCATAGGACATATGCTGGTAAACTGTGTGGTGACAAGACAGTCCTCTCTGCTTTCTCATCCCAGGCCCTTCAAACCAGTCGCCAATCCTGCCTTGACAGTAAGTAGTCATCCACTGTTGTCTTCATGTCTTCTATTCGGGACTCCTAATATCCTGCTCCCTCAGCCTCCCCTGCCCCCACTTTCCTTTCCAGAGTGATCTCACCTGTCTCTCCACACATGTAGATAAATTCCTCTGTCAAATTCCTTTGTCTTCTGCATCTATATCTGTCTTGTCTTCTTGGTTCTTCTCAAAAATGAAATATGCATCTTCTTTGCTGAGTAACATATAAGTTGTATATAAGAAACAGCCCTAGTGACCTGGGGGGACACTACCCTCCAGCTGTTATCAGCCTCACTTCTTACAGAGAACCTGGATTGAATTGTTTTAGGAAACCAACCCTTTGATCACTTTTTTGAAACAGCTCCTGGTATATGATGCCCAGTTAGTTTATCTAAACACCCTTCTTGTCTAGTCTGCAGAGCACTTCACACACTTGTAGTCATTCTTCACCTTTGGCCATGTCACCTCCTGGACACTCCTCACTACAGAAACTTGTATGTCCTTCAAGACCTTGCTCACAGAGCCGCTGACTAAAAAATACACCTGGAAGTCCGTTCCTTTTGTCCACCTCCAGAGGAAAGAGAATTAGCTCAGCCCTTGTTTATACCTTCTTCTCTTTCCACAAGTAACACTTGAAGATATCCATTCTGTTATACTATGAGCTCCTGCCAAGGGCCTATCATACTATGACACCATATTTTCTTCATTCGACCTTACACACTGGATAGATCTGTGACTGACAATATGATACAAAATCTGAGAAATAATTAATTGTCCCTTTAAAAATGTCTTGAGGACCAGCAAGATAGCTGGCTCAGAGCATAAGTGTACTTATTATCAAGCTTGATGACCTGAGTTTGATTCCCACAGGCTGCGTGTTAGAAGGAGAGAACTAACTCTCACATTGACCTCTGCACGCACCTGGGTACACACACGCCTAACACACACACACACACACACACACACACACACACACACACACACATACTCATGCACACACACACACACACACACGGAGAGAGAGAGAGAGAGTCTTGAGTTCTAGTTCATGGTTTTAGAGTATCTATCCTTGCCTATTGAGTGGTATGTTTAATGGTAGAACTGAGGTGAAGACTCCTGGGACTCCTAGCCAATGCACAGCAGAAAAATGTAAAGATGTGAAAGAGTACACATAGGAAGAATACAGCTTCCTTATTTTCTTCCTATAACCTTATGCTTCCCTGAAATAAAGGTTGTGATGATGTTGACCTCCTATTCCTGGCTAAGGAACAGAAGAACCAGGGACTGTCAGGGCCTCTCTGTGCACTCTCTTCAGCGTGGGTGAAGCAACCTTCCTCCTTCTCACCTCACTCTCCAGTTTTCACACCTTTGATACCATGCTATTCAATTCCCAACTCAAGGGATTTTGTGCAAGATATCTACATTTTCCATCTATTCTGTTACTCAGCATTAGCCAATCCTATTTATGGTTGTAAGAAATATTATGCAGTAGTATATAAAGATTTTTATTTCCATTTAATTACTTTTGATAAATACATTTTCTAAACCAAATTCACAATCTTGAGAAAACAATGACATTGTTGGTATGATAGCTTTGAATTTAGATTATATTTTGATAATAGAATATAGGAGAAATATCTTTGTGTTCTTATTCCATTTCCAAAGATATTGATGGTGGGAGTTCTCTTTCTAATTTAAACATTCCCCTGCAGTGTTGATAACTCAAAGCAAATCTCATTATACACAGTGCATAAGACCCAGAAAACGGTGCTGAACTGAGTTGAAAAATGAAGCGGTCCTTTCCGCCAGACAGGAGAGTAACACTGAGAATATTTGAAGCACTATCTATTTTTCTTATCTCTATGTAACATCACAAAAGGCAGCGTGACATGCTCGAGAGAGCTGTCAAAAATGGCCTTTGTCCGCAAGGTATGTGCAAAATCTTTTTTAAAAAATTATAAAATAACACATTACAGTATTCTTTCCTCTTGCCAAATATAGAAGGTGTGTATGAACCCACAAGCATACCCAGAAACATCCAAGAGCTATAAACACAAACAGGAAAAAGTCATGGAGTGTTTGAATAACTGGGAGAACCGTAAAGGAAAGTGGCCATGGCCACAGCTTTAGGCAGCACAGGGAATGAAGCAGTGCCTGGAAAACAGGATAATGCAACATACTTGGTGTTCACATGTGGAAAACACGGGTTGACAAGGCAAGGAGCCAGAAAAGGAGGGTCTGAGAGAACATAGCCCGCCTTTGATACCATAAGATTGGGCTAGCAAGGAAAGAGGCTACAGTGGGGACTAGCGGTTCTAAGGCCACAGTGCTTGAATGTTACACAAACCTGTAATGGGGGCAGCAAACTGGAACAGATGACGTGTGAGAGAAGCTTTCATCAGGCCTGAACACAGGCTGAAAATGAAGGCTAGGAACCAGAGTGAACTTGTAAGGAATAAGGTATCCACTCTTCCGTAGGCTAGGAAATAAGGACATTCTGCTTTGTGGATACCCAAGGGAGTATGAAAATAACTGGTACTTGTCTTTGAGTGTTCTCCCTGTGCCAAGTAACATGATGATAGTAATACTAGCAGGCAACTGCGTCATGAGGACTCTGTGCCAAGCACTGCTTGAAACAGTACCAATGGGGATGCATACACATCCCTTTGTGATAGCACATATAAGCTTTCCTGCAGCCCTTCAGGATACACACACACACACACACACACACACACACACACACACACACACGCATGCATGCACGCACGCACATGCACATCCACATACATGCATACACACAAGGGAAGTAATGCAAAGAGAGACTGAGAAACTTGCCCCGACAGTTACTAGAAAGCCATGGCTGGAAACCGAGGAGCCAGGTTTCAAAGTGTAAGCTCGTAGCCAGCATCCGTAATAGTGAGCACTGTATATGCCTGGTCATCATGCCACAGGTGAGCCCAGCCCCAGTGGGCTTCCTGAGCATCATGCCACAGGTGAGCCCAGCCCCAGTGGGCTTCCTGAGCATCATGCCACAGGTGAGCCCAGCCCCAG
>CAJQZJ010032702.1:3193651-3258661 GCA_907164525.1 Lophiomys imhausi | reverse complement strand
CCCAGTGGGCTTCCTGAGCATCATGCCACAGGTGAGCCCAGCCCCAGAGGGCTTCCTGGTCATCTCATTACAGGCCAGATTCTGACTTGTCATGAAGTTTAGTGGAGATGTCTAAGGCTCCACTGATGGCTGACCATAGAAACTGCTAAAGCAAGGCAGTACCTGTGCTCTTTGCAGAAGCCATTCGCGAGGAGTCTGAAGCCTGAAGGTAAGAAAAATCAGCGAGGAGCATGGGGTGCTGCCTCATGGAATGCATATCACAATAATATTTTAATTAACTTGAAATAATTGTATTATGCATGTAATTTATTCTATCACCAGGTTGCATTGAAATTTTTATTGGCAATACTGAGTACATGTATTAAGGATGTTAATAAAAACATTTGGACTGCTTTTTATTTTCCTAATTGCTTCCGTCTTTTTTTTTTTTTTAGTTCAATAAGGATAATGATGTAATATCAATATGAAAATTTCACTAGTTTGAGATGCCTTTTATTTTTCCACTCTAGGCAGTGTGTCAATAAAGAGCATACTAATTCAGTTCAGCATGATAAATATATCTGAATAATATTTGATCACATTAATAATGTAAATGGCAAAAATTAAATGACATTCAAAAATATCCCTAAATTTTTTTAAAAATTGCTTATCAGAAAGACAGGGAAGTTTTTCAAAATCTGATTTTTATCACAAGCCAAACCCCGTTAACTTGTGGTGCCAGAGGCAGGAAGTAGAGAGATCCATCATTTCCCAGGCTGCCGTCTAAAACACAGGAGGACCACTTTTGTATGTCATCGGGTCCTAAATGATATATGCCCCCTTAGCCTGGCAACTCTTCTTCTAGTCTCCGAAAATATCCCCAATGGCTGGCTCCCTACGTGAGCCACATCCCTACAATTACTCTCTGCAAAGAGGGGATGAAAAAGAATGAAATTATTTGTGAGAGAAAAATCTGTCCCCAATCATGAGAACCCTGAGGCTAAAAATCTGCTATATCTTTTCCTCTTTCTGAAATAATATTAAGCTTGGGCGTGAATAATTATACAGGAACCACCAGGCTGTGAAGGATGAGAAAATATAACACAATTATCTCTTCACAAACCTCAGTTGAAGTCTGACAGAAATCAAAATGAGCTGAGAGTACTCCTCTCCTCCCCTTTCCCTCTTCAACTTAACCCCTGCCTTCAAATGGCTGCCTAACAGCTTTCCTGCTGAGGAAGATGCTTATATGCCTATCACTGGACACCTGGGGCGACCTGGCAAGTTTTCCATGGAGGATGTCCCAATCTAAGGAAGAGGGAGGCTTCAGGAAGCATTGGCTTGTTTGTATGCACTGGAAACACTGACCTCCAAATCAGGTGAAAAGCAGCCCAGACTGTGAGCAACACACACTCTGCTGTGGAGCTTGTGGGAAGGGGGAGAAAGAAGCAGAAAACAAACAAACAAACAAAGAACCTGTTAGGTGTCGAGAAGGAATTAGCAGCAGGTCATTTAGAAGTTTCTATTCCCAAAAGAGGCCTCTGGTCCACTGCTGTCTGCCGAGTCTGTGTTGTCTCAGGCCAAAGCTTCGGTATTTACCCTCTGCTTCTTGCCTTGGTATTACATGTCTTGGTCATTTTTGCATCCTTGGCTTTTTTTTTTGGAACCTTATCTGTGGACAAATTCTAAATCCCTCTTCCTTCTGTACAGCATAGGAGACAACCACCCTCCCCCCTCACACACACACTGCACTGCAACACAGAGGCAGCAATATACCCTGGAGTCCCATCCTTGGCCAAGGGACCCCAGATCCTTACCAGACTGAGCTCACATATAGTGAAATGAGAAAACATGCTATTGATGGCAAGTTCATTTCTAAGGTTCCATTTTGAAAAAAAAAATTACCTTGGGGGTGATTTTCAAATCTCTTCCCCATTGTAAAGCCAGGCTCTGTCTCTTGACCAAAGCACTGGTAGCAAGGCAGGGAGGAAAGAAAAAGGTAGACTGTGGGGAAAAAACAAACCAGCAGTTTCCTTGAGTACATCATTCTTGTCATCACAAGTCTCTTGGGTCATACTAACACTCATAACCCAGTGTGTGCAAAACATAGCCTTAAGAAAACTTGATCCAAGTCCAACATTGTTAACAGAGGTTTCAAGATGACTGAACAGAAGTGTCCAGCACTACATCCTCCATAAAGAAGAAAGAAACAGGCACCAAGTGTGGGACTGCATTGTGAGGAGAGTTGCGGAAAAAAAAAAAAACAAAAAACAAAAAACAAAACAAAACAAAAAAAACACTGAAACTTTGTAAGTCCCAGAGACATAGGACAATAGCACAGTGGCATAAAGGGGGCACCCACTCCGCTACTCCAGCTCCATAACAGTAGGGAGTCTCCCTTCTGCAGCGTGAAAGTGCCAGAGAGGCTGGCCACACCATCATCTCGGTGGATTACTGTAGTCCTGGCCAGTGGAAGGTCTCAGCAGCTCTCACAGGCTGGCAACTGTGCTAGACAAGGAGCCTGAGATCCCTGTGGCTGCCTGGCTTTGGAAACGGAATGACATCATCTCACTGCTCGTGGACACCAGCTGTTCTGGCCTCTAAGTTTTCCTGTCACTGAGTCTGGCTTTCCAAGCAATGTCAGTGTCTGCGTAGCCAGCTCCATGCTTTAAGTTCAATCACTGTTAAGTACAAAACGTGTTTTCCTTTTTCCTGGTTAGATTCCTTCTGCTGCCACTTCTGCCCTCGATATCCCGATTGTCCAAGCTACTGGCTGTAGGTCTCTGCATCACGTCCAGACAGACTCCGGAAGATGAAGTGGGGTGCAAAGGTTTTACATCTTGGCTAATTCTGCAACTTCAGACAACCTTTTGAACAATCGTGCAGATTTCTGCCTATGCCTATTCATAACTCAGTGGTCCACATTTAAACACTGCAGCCATCCACAAAAGATGCACGTTTTCTGAACCAGCGAAACGAAGAAAAGTTGCGACTTGTGAAATTTTAGAAACTCTGGCGTTAAGTTGATCTTCCAGTTAAACTCAAATTAGTAGCTGTCACTTTCAGATCTGCCCGACTACTAAATGCATGTGCTCATTAAGTTATCCCTCCATCCCCAGGAAGGGCAGGGTGACATTAAGGTTGCCCTCTGCTGCAGAGTAAATCAGCACAGCCTATGCTTCCGGAAACACCTATTTAGTATTTCAGTATTTTGTGACTTTTATATCAGCATCTTGTGACTTTGTGGATGGCTGGGCTCAATGGTCACCTACCCTGAGGTGCTCGTGTGGTCGTAGAATAGCTGTAGCTTCAGTCATCTCAAGGAGCAGCTGAGCAGAATGTCCATGAAACTCCCTCCCTCTTTGGGCCATGATGAGGTATTGGCTATGGAACAGAGGCGTGGTAGAGATCTATGACTTCATTGCCTTATCAGTCTTATCACTTGGTTTGGGCTTCTTACACTATCAGTGTTGGTGCTGCCTCCAAGATAACACCTCAAGAGACTCAGGCAGAAGCATCAAGCTCCTCATAGCTTACACTTGACGTTTTTTTCAACGTTACCCTCTTTCCAAACAGTTTCAAGAGTAGAGGAGTTAGCTCCGTCTCCCTGTGGTGAAGTGGAAAGTGTGAGACACACGCTTGAAAATTACAGGGGTCACAGTCCGTTCTTGTGTAACCCTGGCTTAGAAGCTTTCTCTCTCCTAGTCCAAGCACTCCCAACTGTTGCAGGTGAGAGCTCAACAAGATTGCTTTTACAGCCTGCACTTGCTGAAAGCACTCAGCATTTGACTCACTGTGAACAACCGCATCTGTATGTATCTAGCTAGAGGTCCTGAAAACCAAATCAAATGAAAAGGACACCTTAAATTGCCAGCAATTCCTATGAGGTTGCTTTTAGACGGAGAATGTAAGAAATTAGATAATTAAAGAATTTTCAAAAAGTCCACCCGTGTTTGACAGCTGTTGAGCAGCAAAAAGGCAATATAATTCTACTAAATCAAAAGTCTCTGTAGAAAGAGGGGTGTGCAAATGGTGAGTCTCCTCTCCCAACAAGCAGACCCCGTGAACATTCTTTTTCTACTACGAATCTCAGCATGTGCAGCCTTCTATAGCCTAAGGTTTCGCTATCTTCTTTTTATTGCAGAGCACCACCAGCACAGAGAACATAATTTTATCATAGAAAATTAGAGCCAAAGGGGACCTCAAGGTCATCTCAGCCAGAGCAGGGACAAGGACAGAGGAGTACAGACTGTACACACCCCCAGTAACAGTCATCCCCAGATTAAATGATTTCCCAGCATCAGCAAGGAGCCAGTGAGAGAGCTTGGCAGCAGAGGGCCTGACTTCCACACAGCCTAGCGCACCCCAGGTCCTGACACTCACTTATAAACAGCACTTGCTTCCAACTACTTTCTCCACCTCCACCTACTCTTTCCCTGTCTCTAGCTCTCCTTCTTGCTTTCCTTTCCTCCTTTCCTTTCAGTATTATATATATATATATATATATATATATATATATATATATATATATATCATAAAAACACTCCACTTTGCTTCATTTGATCTTTGGATGAATCTATGTTCTTTCTGAGTCCAGTTGTTCATATCCCACCACTGAGGAAAATGAAGGCTTGCAAGTTAAAGACAGACAGGTAAGGCATGACCAGTCAATAGCTAAATGTCATAAATGTCAGTGGCAAAGTGGCTTCTATTCTTAACCTTTTCCTCAAGAGCCTTCCTTTTACCTTTACTCATCAGGGTTTTTTATTACAAAGACTTGTTGAGTTCTTTCTTTGTGGAGCTGAGGCTTTCATTTACATTGTTTTGTACACATGCACAAACTTTTGCATGAGTGGTGTGTGTGGTGTGGTGTGTGTGTGTATGTATGTGTGTGTGTATGTGTCTGTGTGTGTGGTGTGGTGTGGTGTGGTGTGTGTGTGTGTGTATCTGTGTCTGTGTGTGGTGTGGTGTGGTGTGGTGTGGTGTGTGGGTGTGGTGTGGTGTGGTGTGGTGTGTGTGTGTGGTGTGGTGTGGTGTGCGTGTGTGTGGGTGGGTCTGTGTGTGTGTGGTGTGTGCGTGGGGGTCTGTGTGTGTGTGTGCGCGTGCGCGTGCGTATGGGGGGGGGTCTGTGTGTGTGTGTGTGCTATACACAGGTGTGTGTATGGCCAGATGGTAATGTCCAGTATCCTGCTCCATTACTCTCTTGTCTTATTCCTCTGAGATAGGCCAGCAAGCCCTTTAGACTCTCTGTTCCATCTGCCACAGCACTGTAATTACAGGCACACCCAGCCATACCCCAGGTTTTAAATATAAGGTGTTGAGACTCGAACTCAGACACTAAAGCTTGTATGGCAATTTTTTTATTTTATTTTTACCCTCCATGCCATCTCTTTATCCTTTGTGTATATTTTATTGAATATTTGCCTTCTATATGGATGTAAATATTTTTATCCATTACTTTACTCATACATGTGAATAACAAGCCTGCATGATTTTGTAGCCTATTTCAGATGACTAATCTGAAATAGAGAGAGGTAAGTTTCCAGGTTCATGAAGTCAGTTTGGGTTAGGGAATGAAAAACACTCAAGATATGTGACTCAATTTTTTAAATTATCATAATTTTTTAAAAAAACTTATGAACTATGATCACCTGAGGACATGCACTGTACTGACATTTCCTGATTCCTGAAAATTGAGAATTTGGTGTTAAAAATCTGTGTGTGTCCTAGACTCTGTGTGTATTTATATTGAGAGCTAAGAGACATGTACTACTATTGCAAACAGTGCTTGTACTACCTTCTGTACCACATATGTGGGAGTTTGCTTAATTTGTCTGACAGAAAATGAAGGCAGTGGTTTGATAAAGTAGAAGACCCAGATCTGAGGCTGAGCTCTGTCACTTAGAACTGACTGACTGTGAAGGGACCAATTGTCCTCTTCGATCAATGCTCTGTGTGTGTGTGTGTATGTGTGTGTGAGTGTACATATATACACACAAATACATATGTATATGCATATATGTGTAGATATTTAGTTAAATAATGATAAAGATAATCCTCAAACCCAAAAACATGATAGTATTTTCAATTCTTCTTTGACTTGGCTTCTTTCTTCTTCCAGGGGGTCCCTCACATGGTCCCTGGAAGAAAACTAAAAAGGCCTGGTTTCCCAGGATCTTCTTGGGCTGCTCGGCAGCCTTGGCCTCTTCTCCTGTTGATTCTTGGCCCCAGCAGAAAAATAACATCTGTCATTCTGTTTGAGTTTCACAACTGCTTTGTCTGTTTCCAAAGCACTTCATGACATGTACCTTGTAAAATGAAAAAAAGTTAAAGTTTCCCACTGAGAAATTTCACAGTGTTGAGATAGCTGAAGAAAAAATAATTAGGATAATTAGATAGCATATTCATCCATAACATTCCTCAGACAGGGGGTTCTTGTCCCACTCCTGGCCTTTTGGTCCATGTGACTATCTTGATTTCTATAAAGGAGAAGAAAGGGTTCAACTGACTTAAAAAATTTGCTTGCTTTTGTCTGCTCTCCCCAAGCCATTCAGTGTCAAAGGAGCCTTAAGGCAGCACGGAATCCAGCCTGGCGTCTCCATGCCAAGAGCCACCAGTCTGGAAGGCACCACATATTTCCAGTTCTTGAAATGGTCTGCTCTTTGCTCAAGGGTGTTGATGATATGACCACAGCATAAAAAAGCTGGATGTACATCTAATCTCCACACATTACAATGTAAGGAGGGCAGCTATGCCGCCAAAGTATGATTACAAGGACCCACTTCTTTCCCTAAGCAAATTAACACTCCTAAATCCTGTTTCAGAAGCTAGTCCTCATGTTCTTACCTGGTGACACTCTGATCACTAGATCCCACGTCTGATGTCACTTCATATTCAATTCTTACTCAGAACCGAAGAATGTGATAGTAGTTTGATTGTAGGAACATGAGCACTTTTTGGTTAATGTTTGACTTTTGATGATAGATAACATATGTATAATTAAAGAACAATTTCCCTCAACGAAATGAAACTGATACTGTAAATGTAGAGACTTGTATGCATCAGAAAAACTGGTATTTATTGGCAAGACAAAGACTTTCCCAGAAGACCCCATGTAAATAGTACATAGTAAAACAGAAACTGAAAATACTCACAAAAGAATTAATGTTTAAAACGTACAAGGAGCCCAAAAAGCAAAAATAGAAGTTACCTGATTTAGAAAGGGCCAAAGGACTAGAATAGACATTTCTTCAAAGAGCACATACAAATGAAAGATGATTGACATCCCTATTCCTCAGAGAAATGTTAAGTAAAATACACAGAGGCTTCTCTTACCCCTGTGAGGACAACAGTTATCACAACAGCAAATGGAGAATGTTTTTATGTCTTGGACAAACCGAAGCTCTCCTTCACTATTTGGAATGTCAAATGGAGCCACTGCTGTGGGAAGTAATGAACAGTGTCTGAAAAATAAGAATTAGCATGTAGCTGAGCAACACTGCTTTTGGACTTTCAATCTATGGAACTGCAGACAATACGCCAGGAACATACTTGATCCCCACATTTATCATATCATGACTCACAACAGCCAAGAGATGAAAGCACCTTAAACATCACGGATATATGAATGAGTGTGTATATACATACAGTAGAATATTATTCATCCATAAGAGAAGATATCCTGTCATATCCTGTAGTGGAACAGAACTCTAAGGATAAACCTTGAGCTAAATGAAAGAAGCATGAATACCATGATCCCACTTCCACAAGATATCTAACGTCGCCAAACTGAGCTAGGAAGTAGCATGGTAGTGTGCCTGCATACTGTACAAAAGGTCCTGGTTTTGAAAGAACAAAAAATAAATACAACTCATAGCAGCAGAAAGTCAAAAGTCAGTTTCTGGGGAGAAGATTATTAAGGAGTTGTTATCAGTGGCTACAGAGCTTCAGTCATACAAGAAGAAAGAGTTCTGGAAAAGTAATTTTTTTAAGTGTTAAAAAGAAAATTTAAAATTGCAAGCTTAAGGATACAAGGTCAGGGATCATTGTAGAAGAAGGGGCAGAAAGAGTGTAAGAGTCAGGCAAAGTATATATCTGCAAAAACATGGCATGATAGTATAGTTTCACACATGAACAAGCCTTGCACAAGATCAAGCCTGCCAAAACCCCAGCATGAGAGGGGAAGGTGCTCATGAACTCCCACGTCTGGATTTCCTACGAGAAACTGGCTGCTGAGGGAGGAAGAGTTAGTTTTTTTTCAGAGCTGTAGGCCTTGGGTGGCTATCTGTGCTCTAGTAGATGGTTCTACACCTGTGTACCTACAGACAGCACTAAATGGAATCTCAGTATTAAAATCAATGAGAGAGAGAGAACATGAAATTGGGAGTGGAGAGTGTTGGGAGCTATAGGGAAGGGATCAGAGTGGAGGGGGTGGATTTGATCAAAATATATACATCTATGAAAGATAAATAAAGATATTTTAGAGGTATTTATTTAGAGACTGAAGAAATGGCTTATCAGTTAAGTTATTGGTCTTGCTGAATACCTAGATCTGATTTACAGCATTCACATGGCATCTTACAAGCATTTGCAACTCCAGTGCCAGAGCATTCAATGCCCTCTTCTGGACTCCATGGGCACCAGACACACAAGTAGTAAGGCATAAATGCAGGCAAAACCCTTATGCACATAAAATGAGAATAAGGAAAATATTTTTAAGTGTATTAAGAGGGTAGATATCCTGAACAAGTAGTAAGATAAAACAAAGGAAGGACGTAATTGAATACATAAACGGATAAGTGTGTGTCTGCTTCAGACCAGCCGGTGCCACTCAGTGCTGTATAATACTAACCTCACTAGCTTCAAACAGTAATCCTCCCACAGAGTACAGGGTATGAGGGAAAGGAGCTAAAGATTAATTGCAAACATTACTACGTGGAAAGTCATTTATTACCATGGACTGTACTAGTTTCTCCATCAGATGGGAAGGGCATTATAATGGGTGTAGCTGATGATAAGTTTTCTCAAATGTAATCAGAAATAAAAGCAATTGATCATAAGCATTACTCTCAAAGGAAAGCTTTCAGGCTTGGTCATTTCGAATAGTACCCAATTGTTCTTAAAAGCCGAGGACAGCATCTATCCTACTGAACATCACTGAGGAAGGAATGATGGATGGGACACACATAGAGCCCTAAAGCATAACTCTGGCTGCTCTGTCCATTCTCGGCCACTTACAGTGCCAAGAAAGACACCCAGACTCAATGGGACCACTGCTGTGCCAGTTGTATTTTGTGTGCACTCAACAGTCTAAGTCACAACTTTAAATGACAGCATTACACACCTCAACGACCACTTTCCAAGCAGTGGTTTACCTATCCTGAGTATCAGCCAGCCCAGGATGGTTCTTTACAAGGATGGTTTTGCCATAGCACACAGTAGGGTAACAATCAGGCTGTATGTCTATAAGGCCAACGTGGCCCTGCTGAATGTCTCAGCTGAACTGAACACTTTTTTGATGTGACTTCATTTGACCTAAGGAATATTACATCTCTGCCCACACAAGACCATTGGCACTGTCTGTGAAAAGGAATATAGGTTTTCTTCAGTAGAGAGTCACTCAATGACTGTTGTTGATTTCCTTATTATAAGCACATTGTCATAAACATAGTGACATATTTGTGTCTTTTCATCATTCAGAAATTACTGAATAATAGTAAATTCATAAGCTACATCTGATATGGGAACAGCAGTTTGCTGGGCAGTCCTGATTTCCCATGGGAGTCAACCAAAGCAAAGTGAAAGGTTGTTTCACTTCAAACTTACCTAGTACTACTAACACACAGAAGCTCAAGGAGTTCCATGGAGGCCTTCCTAGAGACAGAAGTCAGAAGCAGAGTGGTCAGATGGCATGTCCCTGGGGCCTTCGCCATGGCATTGTTCCTTTGTTATGGAGTCCAGGTGGAAGCATTATAGGAATTCCTTGATTAATAAGCTCTCTGACTTGCCTGGTATGATTATTATATATCCATATAATCACATGGTTCAAATTTACTTTATATACCTAGGAATAAGTTGCTTATCAGTCTGTGCCTCTTGTGAGCTGTTGGACTGAGGCGCTGTTCATGTGTCCAGCATGGTGGGGAAGTCATCCTTTGTCCTCATATGGGGTCAATGCCACTTGGAAAATGGAGTCTCTGAAGTCAATGCATGGCCTTAAAAAAGAAAGAAAGAAAAGAAAAGAAATTCTTTACACAATATAGAAATAACTTAGGGCAGGGCACAGCCTTATCGCAATACTTCTGAGTACAGTGAGCCTGCTCTGACTTCATTTCCTTGGCAGCCTTGGGAAAGCAAAGAGCAGGCCATAAAGAGTGATGTTTACTCTGTGTCCACATTTTTTATTTGTTTTCGAGACAGGGTTTCTCCCTGGCTGTCCTGGAACTCACTCTGTAGACTAGGCTGGCCTTGAACTCTCAGAGATCTGCCTACCTCTGCTCCACCACGCCTGGCACCTGTGTCCATATTTTTATGTCTGGATTGACATCTAGAAGTGATGATTTTCAGACTGTGGATACGGAAAAAGTAATAGTCCATAAAATCTCACAATTTTTAAATATGTGTCTATCATAAAGTCTGCACTTTGAAAACATGGAACTGTTTACATTTTGAATGGACTATTTTACATGAATACAAATCAGAGTTTAGTTCTATTTCTTGCAGATATTCTTTAAAGAAAGAATAAGCTTTCTACACTTGTTTAACATATATTCATATTGGTTATTTTTATAAACAGGCATCCTAAATCATATGCATAAAATAGTTGTTTGATTACGTAGCTGTACAGGCACATTAATGATCCTTCTTCTGTGGGAGTTCAGGTAGCAAGTTTATGGATGCGTGCGCTATGGACTGTACAAAGGGAATGTACTGTGTCTTTACCCAGTTCTGACCTTGCAGTCTGTAACTAATGCTACTTCTTTCTGTTAACATGTACTTATCGGCCTTCCAAAGTGAAATGCCTAGTAATAGCAAGCTCCAAGAGCTACTGAGGGTAGGCAGCAAGGAGGAGGCAGACCTCTGAACAGGGGTGTAGGCAGCAAGGAGGAGGCAGACCTCTGTACGGGGTGGAGTTGGGTTTTTATCTTTATACAGAGTCAGTATCAGAATGGCAGACTCAAAGGTCCTCACACCTAAGCAGGTTGGGAGGGAAAAGGAAAGCAACATGACCCATTCTTCTCTTCCTGGAAGATGCTGATGCCTCCTCAGCCCACAGCAAGCACTGCCTAAGCTACGAGGGTGGTCGTCTGGTCATACCTGCATTACCCTCATGGGAACTATGGGTTTTTTTCAGGGAGTATTCCCCAGCCTGCTTTGCCATTGATAACAATAATTTAAAAATAATAACAATGATTTAAAAACCAATAGTGATAGTAATAACTACTACCATTTATTGCATACAGATCACATACTTGATACTATCTCCAGAACCATGGAAGATTTACAAATATGTGTTTATTTGATATTATAGATGTCTTAGTTACTTGTCCTATTGCTGTGTTATTAATATTGGCAAGAGCAATCGATGGGGGGAAAGGTTTATTCTGGCTCATAGTTAAGAGGTTATAACCTATCATGGCAGGGAAGTCATGGTACCTCAAATGTGAAGCAGCTTGTCACATTGCGCCCACAGCCAAGAAGCAGAGAGGAACGAATACTTGGGCTCAGCTCCAGAATCCCAGCATAGGGAACAGTACCAACCACAGTGGGCAGGTTCTCCCCTCTCCGTTAACCTAATTATGACAACCGCCCTCAGGCAGCCTCAGAGGCTCTTTGCCCAGGTAATTCTAGATCTCATCAAGTAGAGAGTAGAGATTAACCATCGTAATATATAGTCATTTGTTCTAAAAACTGGGTTACAGTTAGCCTTGAAATACAGAGACATGACATAGAATGCGATTCCCTGAAAGCAGGCACGTTTGGCTGTTCAATCCACTGCAGTGTTTCCTGTTAGGGCTCTACAATTGCAGTAACATTCCAAGAGCTTAATAAATTTGCTAAATTCATAAATGAACATGGCTTGTCTAAGCTTTCTGCGTTGGCAGTTATACAATAATAGTTAAAAGTTAAATATTTAGCAAATTGTAAGGCATTTTAGAATGGAAATTCCCCTTAAAATTTTGCGTGACTTGGCAGGTTTATCACAGCCATTCTCACTTTTAATTATTCAGTATCTATTAATTTTGATAGAAAAAATGAGAGGCACTCCATTCATTCATTTATTCACTCATGAATTGATTTTTTTAAATACTCACCACATGACTTCTACAGTCTACACTCAACACCACGTATCAGAGACATGAATCGGACGATTAAAGCTGAGCAAAGAATGTTACTGACAAACTGTAGCAACATCTCCTCCAGGAAAGAGGAGGAGAAAGTATACTCTGACATTCAAGTGTAAATGCGGTGCTGAGAATCAAATGCTTCAGTCTTTAAGCTTCCACCAAGGGGTCCCTAAACATGGAAGAGAGTGGCTTTTCACTTCCTGGGTTCAGCTTGTGCTTCTCTAAGAGGCCTCTGTAAGCATTCAGCACTCTTAAGAAGTGACATTTCATATCATCTTCATGGAAATTGTCTGAGTTTCTGGGAATCAGAATCTGAGGCAATTGCTGTGTCACTAACAGATTACTGAGTGGTACAGACCCAGAGGATCATGAGGTAGAGCAACGGAGGGTGGGCATGTCAGGAGAGGCTGCACATGTGAAAGGCATCGCTGAGTCAGACTAGACGTTGCAGTGTTGGGGCTGGTTGCCTAGGTGAGCAGGAAGTCTTTTAAAGGGCCATTTAGGGATGGTTATGTTGCTGAACAGCCCACTGAAGGAGTGAATGGGAGGTGGGAGTGGATTTATCCAATGGTTTCCTCCACGCTTATAAAAGTTTGCTTCGCCTGGAAATGCTTCTTGTGCATTCTGAGAGGGTAACGTTGAAGCAGCAAAGCAAACCACGCCACCAGAAAGGGGAGGTAGGACTTAGTGTCTCCAGTGGTGGAAGGACCTTGGGCCCTCAAAAGATCTGGAGAGGACGGGTGCCTCTCAGAGACTCTGATGGGAGAAATAATCCAGTAAGATGTTCCATGTCCCTGTGATGACTTCACACCTCAAGTAGTCTCAACTAGGTAGCCCTGGGAGATCTCAAGACCAGAGGGAGACTTGGCTTGATTAGAAGCATATTTGAGGTATCCTAGGGGTATGTGGACTACTGAAGAAGTTCCATTGGAGGGCAACGGGTCTGGATTTTCAAAAAAATGAGAAATAAAAATATAGTAGACATTGACTCCTAACTATGACACAAATGCAAAGCAGATGGTACATTCCTGACAGGTAGTAAGATATGTGATTAAAGGACTTTTGGTCATTTATTCAATTATTTATAGTCTACCCTTCTCTTGCTAGGAGTTATATTATAAAATTATTTGTAATAGTTCACAAGTACAATTATGTAAGCAAGTGAATTCAAGAGACAGAAAATGCATGAAGTGTTTAGATATTTTAGAAGCGTCACTTAATTATGCTCAAAACTTCTGAGAGTTTTTTTCAGTGGCTTCAATGATCATTTCATTCCTAGACAGGAAGTATCCTGTATCTGATCACAGTTAGACTAACTTCAAATATTCCAAAAGGAAAAAGCAAGAAAAGCCATCTTTAAAAGATGTAACATGTACATACATGTATGCCTACAACACACAGACACACACACTTTAGAACATATTTGATGTTAGTGCATTTACCTAAGTCACTAGCATCATGGGTAAACAAAAGGCATCACAAAACAAATTCATTCTTAAGACATTTGGTAAGGCTCAGAGTCTAATTCCAGGATTACTTCTTTCTTCCAATCTGACACTTTCCTAGCATATGTGTATGTGTGTATGTGTGTATGCATGTATGTGTGTGGTGTGTGTGTTGTATTCAAAGCAATGTGTATAAATGAGGTTTGAGAATAGGGTTTGTAAATACAGTGAATTAATAGAGTCAAAAATCTAATGTTTCTATTGGAAAAAAATAATGAATTTGGTAGGGACAATGACAAGTTTAGGCAGACAGACAGACAATGTTTGGTCAGACAGACAATCACAAGTTTAGACAGACAGAAAAAGGAATAAACCTTTAAGGTACTTTCCAGTCTTACATCTGTGGTTCAGGGTAACATGCATGAGAAACATCAGGAAGGCAAAATGACTTCCGTGTACTCCCTGGAAGATGACACTTCTGAGTTCTTAGTGTACTATTCCAAGACGTAGCTGCCAACCCACCCAACTGTACCGAGTTTCCTCACTGAAATATCAGGAGAAGATACAATGTTTGCTAAAGTCCCTAATGCTACTAGCCAATGCACATTAGTGAGTATTCTTTTTTTTTTTTTTTGCAGCTTCCACAATGATCTATTTTTTTTAAATACTTTATTTTTTTTTCTTCAAGTTACATCTCAGTAACAAACCCCTCCCTATTCCCCCTTCCTATCCCGCCCTTCCACCCTCTTCCCCCCAGAAATTTCCCCTTTCAGTCCAACAGATGGTTCCTTCTCTTATAACAGTAAGTATTATACAAAACACTAGATATAAATATGCCACATTTATGAGAGTAAATTGGCCCAGTATACCTTCCCAATGTCCAGTTTACACATATTTGGCCCCTGACTTTAACATTCTACTATCTAACCAACTCCATGAGTTTAAAGGTCTATATGTGACTCAACATTCATACTATCTTGCAACACACTTTTAAGAGTATCTTCTTAGATCTATAACACCCTCTTGATTCCTAAACAGTTCAAAATTTAACTATGAGACTCTAGCTGTCTATTCTTCAACCACCTCAGAGACCTGAGAGGGATAAATATATTTGCTTATATAGGTAGTGAGTATTCTTGAGTCAGGTTTCTAACCACAAATAACCCATCTACCTCAGCTCAGCTGAAAGGACTTTTCAGAAAAGAAATGAGGACTTTAGAGGAAGGCAAAGAAAAATAGTCATCCTACCTGGCTATGCAAGTTGACAAAGACAGGGCAACCCAATTCTGAGTCATAGATAAGCCATATTGAATCACCTCATGCATAATGGACCTTCTATCCCTTACATGCTCACAGAGGATAAGGAGAGTCTAGGAGGAAGGGGCATGGACACAGTGCCCTTCCCACGCCTCAGAACAGAAATTAAGTTGGTTTTACACTGCTGAACTTGTCAGTGATATTTGCTTACGTCTTTCTTGCTCAACAATACATTTGTATTTGAAATTTGAAGATATCTTCCATTGTGGTCATTCATTTGAATTTCATTTTCATAGGGGCAGTTTGAGTCACTTTGCTCTTTGGTGAACTGTTCAGGGAAAGCTGAAATCCTAGCTGCTGGTTTGGTCCCTTTGTCACTGAATACTCATAAAAATATGCCAACCAGATAGTGTGATGCCTGAGGAATTTTGCTGTACTTGCTCAGTTTGCTGTCTTTTAAGGTAAGAACCTGACATAAGGTGGTCAACATTAGGAAACAAACAAGCAGACCCCTGGGCCGTTGTCTCTGTCGACTTCTCCTAAGGCTACAGTGCTAGGGATTTCCCAGATCACTGGGTATGTGAGGAAAAGGCTCCGCCATCTGGTTTTAATAAACAAACCGACTCACCCTGAAGTGAGTCTTCTTAAACATAAGCAAGGGTCTAGGGCCTAAGAACCATACTTTGGGGAGTAAGATCATAATCCAATAGTATAGTGTATGTGTAGCATGCACATGGCTCTAGGTTCTATTCCTAACACATACAATAGCTAAAAATTAAAATCTTAATTTCTTCTAGGCCTGCTTCCACCCTCAGTTGCCCTGTCAGCTCACTAACAAATGGGGAAGCTGCCTGTTTCTGAGTGGTCCCCTTACACCACCCATGCCCCTTCTCCCTTTGCAGGCCTGGCAGTGACTTTAGTGCAAACATGATTTTGATCATCACTGTGTCTTTCTGCTTTCAGCTCTTTGGGTGCTTCATGGGCAGCTGGAAATGTGCTATAGGGTAGAGGAAGCAGGGATTTAGAGTAGAATGCTTCCCTAACCTACACAGTATAGCAAGCTGGCGTTTCTTTTCAAATCGTTTCCATGGCTACGTGCCTCCATTCCCTTATTAACACAATTAGAGGCTCTGGTCCCTCTATCCATCCCTCCCTATGGTGTCCATGACATAACATCCTACTCACTTGTGAGGTTCTAGGCCATATGAAGTAGGAAACCAGTGTATAATAGGAAAGCTCAGAACCCTCAAAACATGGAGCCTATGGCTTTTTTTTTTTTCTTTCTGACAGGGTTTCACTGCCATGATGCTGGTCTTTAGCTCATGGACTCAAGAAATCCTCCTGCATCACCTCTCAAGTGTCTAGGACTGCAAGTATGTGCCCCAGGGCCCATCTCCCTTTTTGCTTTGCATCTAGAAGCTGGATCATAAACAAATTATTCAAAAACTTTCCGTGACCTATTTCAGTAATATGATAAATATAGGGGAGGAATATTACACATTAGTCTTTCATGACAGAGGGGAAAGCAACCATGAATCTTCAGAGCTAAAGAGTGAAATAGGCAATCAGTATAGTGAATAGTAGTTTCCGCCTCCCCGTGGGGATCCAGTGAGCTCCCATTGGTGGATGCTTGACACTGTGGGCTATACTGACTCTCACATATATGCTATCTCCAACATATATATACTGTGCTAATATTTAATTTATAAATTAGGCACAAGAAAAGATTGACAATAACAAAATTGAACAATTAAGAGTAAAATGTGACCTTTGTCTCTCCATGAACGTGACTGCATTGTACTTAGCCCCATTCTTGTTGACCATATAGACTAAAACAGCAGAAAGCGAAATGGGAAGGGTGGCCTACTGCACCCCTTCCTGTCTTGATTTCAGTTTGTTCATCTTTCCCCACAAAGAATTCCTTATTCTCCAAAGACTGTTTAGAAATGAGGGTTACAGTGCCCAAGAGTGCCTGTTTCAGTGTGCAAAGACATTCTACAGAACTCACAAGTGCTTTTCTTTCTAGAAGAAACCAACCAGCTCATAGCAAAGCATCACCAGATGTGTATTCAGAATCCACTAAACAACCTCAAGTGCCACCCAGTGACTTCAGGTGGTGGCCCTAAATCTACAGAGCCATCAACTTACAAGTAAGCTTTGTTCTGAATTTGATTTACTGGGATAGTGTTTTGAATTTTAGATTTTAGAAATTGGATATTTTTTTAGAAACCATGTTATTCTTTATGGTTATACTTTGTAATAATTTAAAAATCAAGACATAAAAGTATACCTAGAACTTAGTGATATTCCATTCAGCTTTACCCTCATATTAAAATTTCAGACGGACACAGAATAATTATCAAAACCTTAAAAATTAGCAGTGACACAGTCTATTAACTTATCTGGGCTCCTTATTTGCATTTCCTCATTGACCCTCATGTCCTACTGTTTCAGGACTTAATCTAGGATCCATTTTGCATTTGATTATCATGTGCCCATCATCTCTTCTATCCTTAGATTCCTCCTTTTAACCATCTTGCTTGTGAAAAATACTGGGTCCTTATTTTTTAGAATATGTCTCAAAAATTTGACACGTCTATCTCATAATTAAATGACATTATGTATTTTTGTTCACAATACCAAAGACACAATATTGAGCCATCACAGAGCACCAGATCCTGTGGAGCTTGGGATTAGTATGTGTTCTTAGCTGTTTTAACTATGGCTGTGGGTCCCCGCTGAGAATTCCAGCCTGGTCTGGTACCAGACTGGAAGCTCTTGCTTCTTCTCCCTTCCCCCCGCCCTCCCCCCACCAGGTACGAGCTACATGGGTCCCGGCAGCAAAGGGTGGCCCGGGAGGGTGGCAGGAGATCTGGAGCCAGGCCAGGAGGTAAGATGGGTGGTGCAGGAGAGGCGACAGGAGCTCAGTGCCTCTCAGCTGGACCCCTCGCCGGCCCAGGTCAGCAACGGCCAGGCAGGAGCTGGTGATGAAGAGAAATGGCTGAGTCCTGGCTGAGGCCATGGGGTGGCCTAATCGAGAAGTAAGAAGTGAGCCTGGCTAGGCTTCCGATGGCAGCAATGGGGCGGAGACAAACATATAGTCAAAACTATTCAGAAGGTTTATTTTTCTCTTAGAGCCTTTGCTCCATTTTGTATACTTTTCTGTTATTGATGTCTGAGCATCAGATGTTGGTTCATGCCTTTACCTTCATTCTTTTCATGGGTGAAAACACTATTTATTTCAGTTTTCCTTCTCCACTGTGGACAAGCCAGGCAGGATACTATACCAGCTATGTTCTGAAAACAGGGAGATAATCATGCTAAAGACCACTTGCTGATTATAGTATTTTTTCCCCTCTGGCTAAAATAATCCTCAAGTATGTGGTCAACAGTGCTACTTCAGCATAGAGAATTAAGTTATGAAAACCAGGTTGTCCTACAGCTTAAATATTGTTATATCCCATTAAAATACATTATACTTAGAAAAACAACCACAGAACCACAAAAAATCATTAGGCCTGACTCTCCAGTGCTCAGAGTATAGCAAAGCCATGTAAACATCTTAGAGAGTTCTTTGTCATCTAAACTAGAAAGGATATGCAGGTCTTCTTGGGGTCTGTCTGTTGACATAACTCCTGGTGTACCGTGACTGCCTCATGGCAACATGTGCCAGTGACTAGTTTTTGTTTGCTCCTTCTGCTATACTGCTCCTTTGCGACCTATGGTACAGGCTTTCAACTTTTCACAGTGATTTAGAGGCAAAGGAGCCTTACAAAAGAGTGATTTTCTATGATTAGAATAAGCTTTGGTTTGATGTGAAAATGGAGTAGATTCCACCTCTCCCACTCTCAGATCTTCTCTATTTTAGAAAGAACATCTGTGTTAGAGGTTGATATCCCTCTGCTCTCCTCCCACAATAGAAACTAAATTTACTTATTGAAGTCCTAACTCCAATCCCTCAGATTATAACTGTATTTGGAGTTAATGGTTTTGATGAGAAATAATGAAGTTAAGCCGAGAAAATCAGAGTGGGCTCCAATCTGATATGGCTGTTGTGCATATCAAAGAAGAAATTAAAATACAGAGATCTCCCACCCCCCAACCCCATTCAGAGGAGATCATGTGGAGAGAGATAAAGAGGACAACATCCACAAGGCAAGAGGAGAAATCTACAGTAGACTCTGCCCTGGGAGGCCCCAGAAGGAACCCACCTTCCAGATACCTTGGTTCTGCGCTTCTGGCCTCAGGGTCATTGTGAGATATAATTCTTGTCATTTAAGACTCTTTGCTATGTAAATACTAAGTAAATGCAACATTTATGTCTTGTGATAGAAGGAAATACCTGCTATCTAAACAACTAAAAGGGAAAAGAGTCTTCTGTCCCAATTCAACCCCTTCCTGCCTTACGTTTACTATAAAATCCTATAACTTCTAAAGTGATGGTTCTCAATTATGCTTATATATCCTTAGAATCACCAAGAATTTTTAAAAATTAGAAATAATTAGAAATAACAACATGGAATGTGGTAATTTGCAGATACCATTTTAATGTGTAGATGGTTTGGAAATTGTTGCATTCATTCACAGCACACTCTTGAAGAGGGGGTTCAAGAGCTAATGTACAAACAGGTGTGTGAAAACTGCCACACTTGAGAAAAGTTCATGAAAGGTGCTGGTGTTTTATGCACGATGGCCTCAATAGAACCAAGAATGTTCTTATCTCTTTCCCCGCAAAATTGTGTACTAACAGTAGAAAGTTCATATTCTGCCTCAATCTGGTCCAAGGGTATAAGGAACTTTGAAACTCAATTTGCTAAAAAAACAAATAAGAATAAATATCGGACCAAAAGAATTTCCCACAAATATAAAATATGGTGATATACACAGGTAGGCATTTCTCAAGAGAAGATGTCCAAATAGCTAACACACATAGGAGAAAATGCTGTATATCACTAATCATCAGGGAAATGTAACTTAAAATCCAAGTTATTACAAAGACAATAGATGCTGGCAGAGAGATGAAGAAAAAGGTGCCTTGGCACACAGCTGGTAGAAATGTAAAACAATGTGGGAAACAGCATGGAAATCCCTCTGAAAGTTAAAAATAGAACTCCCATACGATCTGGCAATCTCTCTACTGAGTGTGTCCAAAGGAAATGAAATCAGTATGTGGAAGACACATCTACACTTCCATATTTACTGGAGCACTATTCACAGTGGCCAAGATACAGAAGCAGCAAGGCATTCATCAGCTGAACAGATAGGTAAAATGTGGAGCATATATACTATAGAATAATGTGAATTCCCCCATAAAAAGGGATGAAATCCTGTCATTTGTAGCATTGTGGCTGGACCTAGAGATCATTATGCTTTGTGAACTAGGTCAGGCACAGAAAGACAAGAATCACATGATCTCACTCCTGTCTAGAATACTGAAAAGTCAGTCTCATAGAATAGAATGGTGGTTTCCAGAGGCTGAGAGAGCAGTGTGGAGTGAGAAGGGAGGGCAGAGGCTGATCAAAGGTTACTAAGTTACATGCAGACAGGAATTAGTGTTCTGGAGTGCTGTGGCACCACGAAGTGACCATAGATAATGGCAAAATGTGTACCAAATGCTAGAAGAAAGGATATTGAATATTTTTACCTTAAAGAAGTGGTAGACATTTGAAGATATAGATGTGTTTATCCTGTGTAAAACATTATACAGCATGCATACATTCAAATATCTTATAATATATATTATATACATAATATCTTATATATATAATTTTTTTATTTTAAATGGAACTTGAAAGCCAGGTGTGATGACTCATTTCTGTCACCCTAACACTGCCATGCAGAGGCTGAGGCAGAAGAATCACCACAATATCAGAGCCAGCCTGGAGTACAAAGTGAGTTCCAGACTGCCAGGGCTGCAGAGTGAGACAATGACTAGAAATCCTAAAACAAAACAAAACAAAAAAAGATAAACCTTTCCTAGTCCAACTCCAACTTCCTAAAATGTATTTAAAAAAAAAAAAAAACTTACCTCTCCTTGACTATTTGAGAAACACCTAATACCTCATTCCTACCCCTTTCTAGCCAGTTCGGGGCATCTTGAGTAAAGCTCATACTTCCTGCCTATAACCATCAGGTTCACAGGACTGTGGTTGAGCTGTGTGTTCACTTCCCTGGTACAAATGACAATATTTTTCCTAGGCTCACATGAATACAAACTCTCCAGCCATGAAAAGCTCAATGTATGTGTCCAGTGTGACCAGTAAAGTGCAAGCTTTTTTTTTTTTTTTAATTTGAAGCAGGGTGCCCTAAGAACATAACAGCTTTTCTCAAATAGGAAGTATCTTTATATAAAGGAGAGAAGCCGTGGCAGGGCAAGTTTGAAATTAAAACACATTTGTGTCAATTAGAGTACCTGCTGTTGTTATTGAGATATAAGCAGTGTATGAAGACAGCAGGGTCAGAATCCAGAGCCTGAAACATAGCAGACTTTTGAATAGGTATAGCTCTAGACAAAACTAAAGGGAATATCGATAGAGATGATTTATTCATTGACTGACTGACGGCCTCATTTTGGCAGTGTCACTTGGGCTTAAGACCTAGGTACATGGCCCCCTCCATGAAGTTCCTCAGCTGTGTCCAGAGTGAATCAAAGTTCTGTGGACTCAAGCTGGTTTGGAATACCAATGCCAAGGCTGAAATTTGCATTCTCAAATGCAGACAAGAAAAAAAAAAAAAGAAAGAAAGAAAGAAAGAGTAGTTTTGTTTTTATTTGCCTTTAAGATTCTTGCTAGAAGAGTAATTAACATACAGTATTCAGTGAAGCTGGATCTCAGGCTCTAATAGGCTATGGGGTAAACAATGTAACAAGAGTCTGGGCATCTTCAAATTCTTCACAATGTGCCAAGAATGGTCTTAGCTATAACCAGCTGGGAGGTTTGTTGTTGACTGAACTATGCTATGTCGTCTTACCGGAACCTATGATGATTTCTACCTAAAAAAGAGGTAGATGTATACAGACATGCATATGTGCATACACAGAGAAATGTATGGGTCTTGCTTTATGAAAATCTCAAGATTTACCATCACTTGGTATTTTCCCCTTTGTCAAAACTGCCAAATGATGTAAAAACAAAAAGCTATTTCTCAAAGAACGCACAATGTATTTCAGTCCCCATTGCCAGCCCAGGAAAGAAAAGTGAGGAGTCACATGACTGAAGGTCCATATTGGTGTGAGATTTGAATACTTAGATGTGACAGCAAGCTGATTCATATTGGATTTTTGTATATTCTGGGCATATAATGAGCTATTGATCTATGATAAACTAAGCTGACGTTTGTTACTAATATACCATCACTATATCCAGTGAGAGTAAAGTTCTGGTAGTGATGTCCTGGTGTTAACAGACCATGGGTAACTCTTGTGCACATTTGCAAACAGCTGTTGCAAGGAGAGCGTACACACATCTACAAACTTACGCATTCGCTCACACAGCTGAATCTGCACAGATGTTTCCTCATTCACTGCAATATTCCTTTACTTGAAGTTATCAAACTCCTCTTTCCCTGGGATTATTTTTGTAGTGGGGGATTTCAAGCCCTGTTTTAAATACTACATTTCTTTAGGTGTTTGAAGCTTCAAACACACAAGGTTGCATTATTTGGCGCAAGAAATGGCTTGAAGTTCTGTAACCTCTGCTCATCCCAAAGTTATCCACACTGAAACTCTGCAAGACTTTTGAACAGGATGTGTCACTCAGTCCCCTTCGGGACATGAGACCTCAGGGCTTTCCTGAGGTAGACTATGTCTGAGCAGCATGCTATGGGATTTGCTCTCAGTGACTGCAAGTCTCACAAACACGTTCACAAATAAGGATTAGAACAATGGCAGGGGTGGAGCATTTTTCTATCCTTGTGTCTCTACTTGGCAAAACATCAGGTGATGGCTCTTGGAGACTTGGTGAGGATCCAACATCTATCTGCTGTGAACTTCTTGGAAGCCAAGTGCTGTGAAGGACCCTTCTTCAACAACACTACTGTGAATCATTCCCATTTTGTAGACTAGGAACTGAGGTTGCTGGAGTTCATGTTCTCTCGTTGTGTCCCATAGGTAGTGACAGATCTGGTGTTTGAGCCTGTGTTCTGTGGCCTGGGTGGATATGGCACACATGTCATGCTTATGACCACCCCAGCCTCAGAGGTTTATTATTAAGTGCTGAACTGAGGGTGAGAGTCAGCAACAGTGATTTCATCATCATAGGCATTGTTTCTATCGTCATCACCTGGCATGTCCTACCCATGAGATAGAAGTATTGGCGTCTTTTAGTAAGCTGCTGGAGAATGACTGAAGAGGGAAATGGTGTAGTCCCTTCTTAGACTCCTCCAAGGCTGGTGCCAGCTTTTAAAGATCATTCTAGAATGTTTCAACTACATTTCTCTTGTTCAGAAAATACAAGAGCAATGAAGATCTTTGAACTTCCAAGTACCAAGGGACTAAGACGCAGGACCTGAGTCTCTTTCCCCCTCACCAGAGCAGAGAACCACAGGAATGCCACTTCTGCTCCCAGAGTAGCCCTGATGTGCACGGTGTTTAACCATCTTCCAACCCTTCTAAACTCCCCAAGCCCTGCCATTATTTCCCTCCAAACTCCCACAGAAACATCTGGGGACACCTAGGAGACTTCTATTAGTGGCCATAGTTCGTACTTGCTTGTTAGCTTCTTTATCTTCCCACTAGCAAAGATGATGACAATATTTTCCTGATTGGCTTATTATTCATCGAATGCCATGCTTTACCGTATTCTTAGTGCATCTCCAATTATGTTCATACAATAATCCAATGAACTATATTTGACAGAATTTATGTCCCAGACCCCCTTAACCCCAACTGTTTGATTTTTCAACTGTTCTTTCATCTATTTGAAACTCCCTCTTGCTTTAACAAACAGGCTCTGGTTATTTGAAGTTAGTTCCAATTAATCAAAATTCTTCACCAATCAAACCTTCTGAACATTTCATCTCAACCTCACTGTTTTAAGTTACGTAAATCTTTGCAGCATGTTCAACATATGTCTTAGCTGCTTCTGTGTTACTGTGCAAAATGATCTAACAAAAGCAATTTAAGAGAGGAAAAAAGGGTGTCACATGCCCTTAATCCCAGCACTCAGGAGGCAGAGGCAGGTGGATCTCTGAGTTTGAGGCCAGACTGGTCTACAAAGTGAGTTCTAGGAGAGCCAGGGTACACAGAGAAAATCTGTCTTGAAAAACTGAGGGAGGGATTGATTTAATTTGGCTCACAGTTCAAGGGTACAACCATCCTGCCGGAGGTGTCAAGGTGGTTGGATCTTGGAGCATCTGGTCACACTACATCCACAGTCAGGAAAAGGAAAGCAATGAATTCTGGTGTTCAGCTTGTTTTCTCCTTCCTATGTAGTCCAGGATCCCACCCTAAGGATTGGTGCCACCCACAATGGGTGGGATTTCCTACCTCAGATGACTTAATCAAAACAATCCCTCACAGGCTATCTAAAAGCTAACCTCACTTAAATAACCCCCCCTGAGGTATGCCTAGAAGCTCTTGACACCAGATTTCAAGTTGACGATTGAAATTGCCCATCACAACATAAAACCCCTTCCCATTTATGGCCTAGCTGAGGCACAGCCACATTTTCTGGAGAATATTCTTATACCAAGAGTCTTGGATCCCATTCTCACAAAGTGCTTCCCTAATTCACTAAGCCCAAAGGATCATTAACTCTGCCTCTCAGTGGTTACATCAATAAAGCAGAAGATGTGTCAGTGGATGATCCTGAGAATCCTTCAGTATTGTCTGTTCTCTCAAAAGTGATTGGTTATTTAACTTCCAATAAGGTAATTTCCTTATTGGAAACCATCTCATGTTTTCTTTTTTCCTCAAAATGACTGTTTCTCATTATTACAATATTGATATATTGAGATCCCATTAGGATTATATCTTTATAGTTGGTAAAACTTAATTGAGCAGTGATCCTTGTTGAGGGGGAGTGGCCAGAAAACAGTGGAAGATAAGCAATTTTAGAAATTCTTCTGTTCTGGAAGACGTCAGAAAATGAGAGGCAGACAGTGTGGGCTGAGCTGTTAGCAAGAGACAAAATGAACAAATTTCCAACACAGGAACAAAGTTTTATTAATGCTTTTTACTACAACTGCAAAACCTCTAGCAATAAAAATAAAATTCCCTTAAGACTTCTCTAAGGCATGGCTACTAAAACCTCCCAACCAGGGACATTTCTTGGGAGGGGAATGAAAAGTTTTCTTTTACAAATTGGCCCTAAAAAAAAGTGAGTTCACTAAATTATAAATCTGTATTAACTTGGGATCTCAGTCTTGTCTAGATTTCACCCACTGTTTTTTTTCCTTTTATTACATTTATTTTCCTTTGGTATGGCTAACCCACATATATGAGATAGAAAGGCAGAGCACACAGGTGTCTTTCTCTTGCTGTACCTATGGCTGACATGAATAGTCTAGCATGCTGCTCTTCTCATGTAAGCCTTCCTATGGCCACAGACAATCTCTCAGGCAGTATCTGTGTCTAGGATCAGAGTTTTCACAATACATGTGTGCATGGCTCCCTTGAGTTACAGATATACCAGGTGCACAGTTGGCATATCTTCTAGACATTACTAAAGCTAACTGCCACCTTCCAAGAAGTAGCTGTAAAAATTCTTTTTGTATCAGTCAGTAAACTTACATTTAAAATGGCTGTGGAAGGAAAGCTGATGTAAGAGAAGTGACAGAGAAAAGAAGAGACAGAAGTAGAGAAATCGCTAAATTGCTTTTTTAACATCTTAATTATCTATCCAAATTACTGAGCACTGTGTACCTGGCCCAGTGGCTATGAGAAGAGAATCTTATTTATTGTTTTTTCAAAGTATTTTCTTTTTTAGCATTGTTCAATGAGCACCAATATTTCATCTCAGAAACTAACCCTCTTTAAATAACAGCATTTAGGTAAAAGACTAATGAATACTGAGGTCCTACTAAGAGCCAAATTCTGTGCCAAGTGTTTGCCTCATTTAAGATTTTAGCAACCTTAAAGCCTAATATTAATTCCATCCTATGCATGAGAAAATCAAAACCCATAAATTAAAATTCTCAACCAGCTACGACAGGATTGGGGTTTGAATATTTAACTTGTCAACTCCATTTCTGTCTGGACATCTCCCATTACCTTCTTCCTTGCAGCAGTCTTTTCTAGTTGATGTGTCAAGTCCACAAAAATGAAACAGAGATGCACAGCACATGGCCACACCTGCCCACGCCTGTAGCTGGTGTTCTTTCCATTAGGCCTCTTCCTGGGTGACTCTAGGTTGTGTCAAGTTAACAGGAAAAAGTAACCATCACAATGCCCAGTGCAGTAGTTATCATTCTCCAGCGCTTAGACTCCTGGGTGTTCATCCAAAGATGAAAACTTGATTATATACAAATACTAAACATGGAAGTTTTTACAGATTTGTTTCAAATTGCCACTACTTGGAACCAATTAAAATGCTCTCTAGTAGGTGAATGGGAAAAACTGTAGAAGAAATGTAAATGTATGAAATTAGTGGACCGGACAGTCTGAAAGGCCACGTACTTTATGATTCCACCTATAAACATTTCGTAAAAGGAAAAACCATGAAGACAAAAAGAATAATCCTTGGTCTTCAGAGACTGAATTGGAGAATGAGTAGCATGACAGCATGGGGTATTGAGGTATTTAGAACTTTGAAACGGTTCTGTATAATCCTCTAATGGTAGATACATGCCACATCAGTGCAGGTGCAATTGTGTGCCTGCTAAAGAATAGAATAAACATGAGAGTTTGAACATGGTTCCAATGTGAGTTAATTTATTATGAAGAACAAAATGTTTTTAAATGTAAACAATTTTAACTTAGTATGTTTGCAATAGAGTCATTATTATTGATAATATCACGAGCTCAAAAATAGTCTTCTTTCAAGTTTTCATGTGTTTTAAAAACACATTCTGTTGAAGTCCAAAAATGTTTTTGAAGCTATATGTGCGTGTATGTGTGTGTGTGTGTGTGTGTGTGTGTGTGATTATACAGGTGTGTGTGTGTTAGTGTATATGAGTGTACTATAGTGTGAGTGCATTTGTGTGAGTGTGCTGTAGTGTGTGTGTGTGTGGTCTGTGACTGTGGTATGATATTTGTGTATGTGGTGTATGTGAGGGTGGTGTGATGTAGGTGTGTGTGTGTCTGTGTGTGTGTGTGCTGCAGTATTTAAGCTCAAGTGTGAGTATAGTGTATTATGTGACTGTGTTGTAGTTGTGTGTGTGTGGTGTATGTTAGCATGCTTTAGAATGAGTGTGTGAGTACGCTGTAGCATGTGTTAAAATGTGTGTGTGAGTGGGTACACAGAGGCCAGAGGAGGACATAGGATGTCTGTCTTATCGCTATCCACCTTATTTCTTTGAGTCAGAATCTCTCACTTGCCCTGGAACTAGGTCAGTGGCCAGCAAGCCGCAGTGATCCTCCTGTTTCCCCTGCCTCCCCATAGCACTGGGTTACAGGAGTGCAAGTGGCCTCACCTGGTGGTTTACTGAGCGCTGAGCATTTAAACTCAGGTTGTCATGCCGACACAGATTACTCTTACCAACAGAGTCATTTCCCCAACCCAGGCCTTTCCATATTCTAAAGCAAATTATTAATCTGGTGTTTAAGTTTACTGTAGCTAGCTCATTAACTCCAGATAACTCTAGTTTATGACACGGTGGAGTTACATACTTACAGGCTATATATACACTGATTTTATAATATTTTGGAGGCATTCTGTACAATCAATAAAATATTTATAGGATACTAAATATAATTTTGCTATTTAAATACAACAGCTTACATTTATTTATTTGACTTTCTGATAGACTATAAGTATTATGTATGTCATATATAAGTAACAGAACACATTTTGGTCAGATATGTGAAGTTCTGTGTCTGTCAGTATTCTGGTAGGAAATGCGAAAAGATACCATTATGCAGTAATCCATTTTGTGACAGTTTCCAGAAAGTCCTGCAGAGAAAAAGAATGCATGTGAGAGATGGTCCCTTTCCTTTGAATTTGAACTGACATAAAGGAAAGTGTAAAATCAATAGAATTACCTAGATAATTCTTACCAAAGAATTCACAGATGAATACCGACATATACATGCATGCACAGGCATACTCCCTGAAGTAACCAAGGCAATAATGAAGATTAAAACAATATTCTAAATGATGGTCTATTTTTTATCTTTTCAAGGCAAAGAGAAAAGTGAAGTGTGTGTGTGTGTGTGTGTGTGTGTGTGTGTGTGTGTGTGTATTTGAATAAAATATGGGGATTATTTCAGAAAACATTAGAAATTTTTATAAATTTTCCTATTAATTGCTGCTCAATGAAAGAAAAAAATCACAGTATGGAGGCATGCCATGCAGCACAGGAGGGGAAAGGCACCTAGAGGCCTGCCAGCCAAATGGCCCACCCATAGCAGGAGCCAGTATGATATGCAGCTGATGGAGAGATAGGAGGGAAGGAGAAGCAGAACAATTTGAGCATTATGAAAGGGAGATGGAACTGGAGATGCAAGGGATATGGGTAGCCTGCCCTGCCACCTGAGGCCATGGTGAAGTCCCAACCTGTGTTGGTATTGAGAACCATGTCTTGGTCTGTGTCGCTGGTAGTGGCTCATATCACTACTAAAGACCAAAGACCGTGTGGCCAGTCCTGGTCTGGGCAGCCACCTGGGATCATGTTGATGTCCACAGGCTATGCAGAGCTGGCCCAGTTCCTCACTTGCTACAGAGAGCTGCCTCCACCCTTTGCTGGCTTGTAGCACTCCAGAGAGTAGGCCCTGCACCTGGCCTAGGCAGCAGAGTAGATCTGGCCCTGGAGGTGTGGGTGCAGGTGAGCCAGCCCTGAGGGCATGAGAGCAGGAGAGCTGGCCCTGCCCCTTGCCTGCTGTGGCATTGGGTGAGCTAGCAGAGGCAGTGCTGGAGAGCTCACCTTGAGATCTGATGGGCTGACCAACTCAGCTACCAATCAGGTCCAGATCTAGGGCTTTAAGATGGTACTTCCCAACATCTACCCTATATATGAACTGCTGGAGCATGTAAAAGGGCCAGTCCCACAGATCTAAAGCTTCAGGAACTCCATGACCCAAGGGAACAACAGGATATCCAAGAGGAGTCCCATTGAGGATTCAGTATTGATGGTGTAGCAAAAACCAGAGGTCTGGAACCAGCCAATAACCCATTGCAATGAACATTAGCAAGTAAAGAACTATAGACAAAATGGTATACTATGGGACACACTACAGCTTCCATGATGAGATGCTTTTATGTTTTGTTTTATTTGTTTTTTATTGTTGTTTTTATATTCTTTTGGGGAGGAAATGCAAGGGTGAAGGATGGATACAAAGTGGTGGGGAGATGAGTGGGATTGGGGTGCATGATGTAAAACTCACAAAGAATCAAAAAAGTTTTTAAAAATCACAGTACACAAGGGAACACAGAGAAAAAGACTTACCTCTGTACACATCATACACACACTATGCATATGCATGCATGCACATCATACAATACACACATGCATACACTCACCCATCATACAAGCATATGCATACACATGCACACATGAATACAACACATACACACATGCATCCTCAATTGACACTGAGTTTGAGAAATGATCGTGTATAGGATATTATCACCTCTGTATAGCTTATTCTTATTTCAATATAGAGTGTTCATTTTCCATACATGCAACACTAATATTCAAAATCACTTTAAAAGTCTAAAAATACATGTCACTCACTGCAAATGGTTAATTTTTTGTGCTAACTTCATTGAATGTGATAATTCATTATTTTAGTTGGTATTTTGAATATTACTATACTCAATATCTTCACAGGCCAGTTAGTTGAAATTGCCTGTTCAACACCATTTGTTCATTTTATTATTGGCATGCTGTCCTTTTTGTATTAAAGTGTTCTAAATACATTAAGAATATCAATCCTTTTACATTCAAGACCACAGACTTAAGACACAACTTCATAGAACACTTAAAATGTATTGCAGACCAACATGTAAGAGTCACATGCTCATATTAGAAACACGGGAGTAGAGAGAGCTCCATGACCTTGCGTAAGGTGATGGCTTCTTAGATATGACATCGAAAGTACTGTCAACAAGCCAGATATGGGGTTGAACCCTTGTAATCTTAGCATTTAGGAGGTGGAGGCTGGAGAATCAGGAATTTAAGACTCTCCCCAGTAATATAACGAGTCTGAGGCCAGGGTAGGGTATCTGAGATCCTGTGTAAAAAATACAGTAACAAAAATGGTGCAGATACCAACCTACAAACTAGATAAACAACTTCAAATGAAGGGTTTGGGGCTTCAAAGGCATCATTAATAAACCACAAAGAATCACTTCATTGTACAGAGACCTGGACTGGGATCAAATAGAGGATGGAGACTTCAGATCTTGGGCTGCCCACATCCCGGCCATTGTGTTGCAGGCAGGTCTGTACCCCCTCTCCTAGTAATGAGGTAAAGCCTTGTTAAGGCTGTGAGGAATCAGAACAAATGTAGCAGGTAAACAGTTTGGTTTCACTTATAAAGAAGTAAGTTTTTAATTTATGCATAATTTTTGAAAGATAATTTTAGACACGTGGTTCAAAAACTCAAAGAAAGGCACACTTAAAAAAAATGATTCCTATCTCCTGCCATACCTCCCCCAAGTTAGTCATTTCATTGGTTCTTTGTATCCATCTAACATCCCTTAAACCTTTACAAATAAATGTAAGTACATATAAAAATAAGTACATATTTTTAAATGCACTTATATTTTTTTGCTATTATATTGTCTAATCTAATTCTTGTCTCCTTTTTTCTCATAAAATAATAATGCAGATGAGTTATGATTTGTTTTGTATGTTTGGTTTCTGAATAAAGCAGAATGAAAATACCTGGAACAAAAATGAAAGAAAGAAGAAAAGGATGGAGGGAGAAAAGGAGGAGTAAAGGAGTAGAGAAGGAAAGAAGAGGGGAGATGTGGTGAAAAGAAAACCAAGATAATTGGAAAAGATCCTTGCAAATCCTACAATGAGGAGTATGCATTGATAATATATAAAGAGCTCCTAGGACTCAACCACAAAACACAAATGCCCTAGTCATAAAATGGGTAATAAAACAGGACTTTTTTAAAAATAAGATACCCAAAATGTCAAGAAGCACACAAAAGACGAAAAAAATACAGTAGCATTTTACATACAAGATGATGTTCTAATCAGACAAGAGAAAGTGTTGATGAGGTTCTAACACAGTTAACACATTTATGTATTTGACAAATTCTTCAAAAAGCTAAGCATAAATATTATTGTAGTGTTCACTAATGTGGGCTGGGGAGTGTTGAGATGCTTGCTCCTCAAGCATGAGGACCCGAGTTCAAATCCCCAGCAAACACACACTAACTAGGCATGGAAGTACATACCTATAACCCCAGTGTGTGATCGATGCAAAACAGGCAAATCCGGGGGTTGCTGCTCAGCCAGCCTCACCAAAGCATCAAGCTCCAAGTTCAGCAAAAGACCCTGTCTCAAAAAATAAGGTGAAAATAGAGGAAGATAACCTATATCAGTCTCTGCCTCCCTACATTTAGTCATAAGTATATATCCAAGAAACAGAAAAACATCTGTGCATGCAAAAAAACCTGCATACAAGCATTTATGGTAATGTTATTTCTAACAGTAAAAAGTAGATATTGTGCAAATGCCCAACACCTTGTGAAAGGGTGAATTAAATATGGTATGTCCATTCAAGCAATTTTATTTAACCATTAAAAAATGAAGTACCGATACATGCTAAAATATAGATGAACTTTGAAAACACTGTGCTTAGTGAAAGGAATCAGTCATAGAGAAGAAGCAAACTATATGGTTCAATGTCCTTGAAGTGTTCCAACATGACAAAGTTAGATTGGTTCCTGCCAGTAGCAAACGGAAGATTAGCGAGATCTGATGACTATTGTTCACTGACTTTCTAATTTGATGATGAAAGCAAGATGGATGCCCAACTCTAATATACAGAAAAACATTGAGATACAGGGTCTAAAAGTGTGATTTGAGGCTGATAGGACATTGACCTTGTATAAATAAAGCTCTATGTTGATGCGCAGTGTTGGAAAAACAATGAAGCCATAATTTTTTGGTAAGTGAGTTATCACTCAGTACAGTTACTGTTGTAAACTATGAATTAGAGCTTCAGTTCTTATCCTTAATGGTTTCTCATCACCATGTTAAAATTTGTCTTGTACTGTACATACATTTTTATTTGGAGGGGGTAGTTGAGACAGGGTTTCTTTCTATAGCCCTGGCTGTTCTGGAACTCTCTCTGTAGACCAGGCTAGCAGAGATCAGCCTGCCACTTCCTCCTGAGTGCTGTAATTAAAGGCATGTGCCACCACGCTCAAGTAAATTTTTATAGTAAAAAATATTCACAAGTATTTTCACTATGATTTTTCCTTTTATGTCACATTCAGAGCCATTGTTCCTCTAGGCATGTGAAAATACTCACTTTCATTTTTATAGTATCTCTTTAGACTTTAGCTGATTGGGTCATCAGAAAAAATTTTGAATGATAAAGTGTGAAATAGGATATTAACATTTGCTCCATCCCTCAGCAGCTAAACAGTTTATCAACATGGTTATTCAGTGTTTCCTCATTGCTCTCATTGCTTGAAATGCTAGCATAATGAAAGTTTTACTTCATACCATATGTTATTTAATAGCACACACATCTACTCATGCATCCTATTCTGTTCCCTTGCTGTTGATTCTCTTCCTCATATCACTCAGCACTGCTTTAATCGTGGTAGCTTTAAAGTCTGAATAGCCAAGAATTACTTTTTCCCCCAAGATTTTTTTCAAACCAGTGCTGTAGTGTAGTTTGAAATTTTTCAAAGCAGTCTTTTATATCTTCACAAAGGGGCATTGTAACGTAATTACAATGACACTGAACTTAGAGACTTGCAGGTTAGGAAAGGCTTTATTGCACCGATGTGTTATATGCAGGAAAAAAAATCAAGGTCTCTGTGTAGTCATCTCTTCTTTTTGTTCTTCTGAAGAACACCATCATAGTCTTCACATATATCATCACAGTTCTTTCTAAGTTTATCCTCACATACTCTGTCCATTATGTGCCACTACAATACACATGTGTTTGTTAGATGTGTAGGGAAGAGCAATTACAGGACTGGAGAGATGGCTCACTGGTTAAGAGCATGAATTGTTCATTGCAGAGGACCCGGGTTCAGTTCACAGCATCCATATCAGTCAGCTCACAACTGCCTATAACCCCAGCTCTAAGAGATCTGGTCTCCTCTTCCAGTCCTCTTGGGCACCTATATTCACTTACATGTACACACACAAAGAGAGAGACACACACATATATTTAACGAAAAACAAAATATTCAAAAGAAAGAATTTTCATATTATTTTATGAACTGCTAACAGTGCTAGACCCAGATGTTCTTTCAAAAACATTACAATGTTCGCTAATTTTCACAATTATATTTTTCTTTCTTTTCTTATTACATTAGCTAGCACCTCAAAATCCTATTAAATAATAATAGCAACCCATTACTAATATCAGCAGTTTGTTTTCTATTTAAAAGGAGCTGTTTTGTTCAATTTTGAGGCAAAAAAGTTAAATGTGACAAGTCATCCTACCCTAGTTTTCTTTTATAGAAAGAACCAAGATCCAATTAAAGGTACCATATTAGTATACGTACGTTCACATTTTGGTAATCTCTTCATTATTACTTAAGCTGCTCATTCTAAGTGTACTTGGGCAAGGTTCTGAGGCCAGTGATAAGAGCCAGGCCTGTGTTGAATACGTACCACTCACTACTGAAGATGGTGAGGAATGTATGGGAAAAAGGTAAGAGTGGATCACAAAGCAGTAGTAATTGAGGAAGACAATGGAAGACTGGCTTGTGGTGTTTAGCATGTGGAAAGGGTGGAAAGCATGCTATATACAATTTAACAAAACACCCCAAGACCTCTGACATGGTCACAGATTGAACACTGGTCTTTACTGATCTGTCATCAAAATATAAGGTTTTAGAGTTTCCTCTTTCAATACTTAGATGTATTCACTTTTTTCCCCAATCACAATAATGAAGTAAAGTAATCCTGACAAGCTGAATCATATCGTTTTTTAGATCTCAGAGACCCAACAAATGAATATTCAAAGCCCTTGATACTTACCCTAATTTTTAAAGAAAGGAATTAACATAAAATAGAGGAATAACATAGAAACAATTTTTAAAGATTTCATGACTTACTTAGCAGAGGGATCAAAATTCACATCTTCCTGAGTGTGTTACACAATGTTTTCACCTTCCCACATGCACAGAACCTTCCTGTCTGTACTCCCACTACAATAGTCTATACTCCCTCTACAATACGGTCTGTACTCCCTCTACAATACAGTCTGTACTCCCTCTACAATACAGTCTGTACTCCCTCTACAATACAGTCTGTACTCCCTCTATCTGTTGAGGGAAGATCTAATATTGTTTCTGATACATTGAATTCAATACTGAGATCTGGTTACTGCCCCTTCTGAGGCATTCTCTTGATTGGTTAATAAAAGTCGCTTATGGCCAATTTAGCTGGGCAGAAAGAGTATAGGAAGGTGGGACTCCTGAGATCAGAACAGGAGCTCTGGGCACCCACAGGGACTCTCTCTCTCTTTCCACTGGGAGACACAGAAGGAGACAGAAGTCTGGAGAATGCTGGAAGGTACTGGCAGGCACATGGTGGTTTGGGATTAGGTGATCCGATCCGGGTTAACTTAGAGTAGCTAATTGAGAGTCTGCCCAGCTAAGGGCTAAGCGTTAAAACATTAAAAGGTCGTGGTGTGTTTAATTATTGGGGAAAAGATTGTGGCGGCTTATAGGCCCTCAGTCCAAGCAGTCCCGGGCTGTTGGACTTCCAGACTCTCAGACTCCCCTTGAGCCCAAGCGAATCTCCCACCAAGTTGCTGGTAATTCTACCGGCCTAATATAACAACTTATATTAATTAACAGAGTTTAGGTTACAGGTGGTGTAGGCCACCCTTGGTCCCGGGGCTCTTTCTCCAGGATAAGTTAGGCAACCGGTTAAGGCACTTGGGCCAGGCCGCCTGCTCCTCTGCCAAGCCGCTGGCTATTCTGCCGGCTTAATCTTACAGTTTATACTTACTAATAACTACATTAATTAATTAATATGCAGTTTCATCTATCCCTCTACAATACAGTCTGTACTCCCTCTACAATGCAGTCTGTGCTCCCTCTACAATACAGTCTATACTCCTATACTCCCTCTACAATACAGTCTGGACTTCCTCTACAGTACATTCTTACCTTGGACCAGTCTGCCTGGAAGTCTTGGTATTCCTTCCCACAGACTTGAGCTGATCAAGAGACACATGAGGAAGTGCTTGAGCCAAGGCCACCATCTGTGCTGGTGTTACAAAAATGGCTTCCCATCCAGTTCTCCTAGAGCTTGTGCCTGCCACTGGGCTTCTGAAGCCATTGCAGAGCAGCACTCTGGAGACTAAGACCAAAGAGAACCACTCCTCCACAGTGGGGATCAGTCTTCAATCCCTGAACACCTGGGGAGGATTTCTGAGCAAAGGCTGCTATGAGGTTGTGCCTGCCTCATAGCAACTTAAGGAATATCAAAGGAAGGAAAGTGGAGAAAGAACTCAGGGGGCCAGATGCCAGTTCAGTCCCTGCTGCAATCACCCCATCTCACTGCTAACAGGAGTCCTGAGAACTCCCCAACATATTAAATATTCATTGAAAGGCAAATGCTGCTTTCCCAACACTTGACTAACTAAAGAGAGTATAGATTTGTCTCTGCTTTTGATTTGTTCGGTTATACATAGCACTAAATTATAGTTCTAATGAAACCAGTTTAAAGCACAAGTGAAGGATCACTGTAGTTTATCCCTGCCTCTCAGTTCCTCTTAATTTAACCGTAAACTAAACGAATTCATAAAATGTTATGGGAAGATAATAAAGTCAAGTTTTAGTGGAAAGGTTGCTTATATAATTAAGCATACATTCTATGACATTCTGTGTAATTTGAAGTGCTTTCTATGAAATTAACAAATACGTATATCTCTTTTATTCTCTTCCCATTAATGCCAAATAGTAAAGCAAAAAGATGAAGAAAAGTATAAATTCCTACCAGTGTCAGCATCTACAATTCAATAATTGAAACTATAGATGTTACTAAAGACTTACCCTTTTTTTTTTTTTCTTAGAAATGCGCCATTAAATTTGGTTAGATTTCGCATTTACCTCCATGTACATTCTGAATCTCTACCCCAGGCCCTACATTAGGAGAACACTGTGAAAGTTGTTTGGAAATGGCCCACAGGATCAGAAGAGGGAAGTAGGCTTTGTGACATACTTGGAGTCTCAGCCACTCATAAGGCTGAGGCAGGAGAATACCTGAGAACAAACCTGGGCAGTATAGCATGGCCCTGTACCAAAAAGCAAAAATAAATTAGATAGCCATTCTTATGATTCTCATAACTTCTGTATCTTGAATTGTCTTAAATGACTGAAGTTTCCAAGCTCAACCTGGCTACTAAGTAAAACCTCAGCATTCATGGTATCCATCCCCCATTTTATCATCCTGAAGTGAGCTATTCTCTACTGTTCCATTCTAATAGTTCAATCAAGTAAAACAGAGAGCTGATATTGCCCAAGAAAAGTCAGAGAAGCCACTGAGCTGTATTTTTTTTCCAAATTCCCTGAGGTCTTCAAAGCAAATGCTAATGATCATGGCCTAAGGTTTCTTAATTCTACATGAGTGATAATGGTTAAGCAAATTAATTGTAGCCACATTTTCCTCAATTACATCATATTAGGGGACCAGAGTCCCTGAAGCCTTTCTAGACTAATGGATTTGGAGAGTTTCACTAAAAGTTTTAAAAGTTTCCAGCAGCACTCTCTGCATCAAACTGAGAGCATGTCACTGAACTGTCAGCTCCAAAAGATGTCAGAGAACATGCAATGAACCAACAGGCCTGCTGTCCCTGTTTATGGCCATGAGCGAAAATGGAAACTGAGCATAGTTCTTCTCATAAAGCCTCTGTTGGTCACAGAGTCCAGGGGTGTATATAGGAGGACAAGTTGTTCATGCCCTCTCAGCACTCTAAGCATCCAAGATAAAGAAGCTGTATTGGCTCAGATACATGATTGAGTCTGTAATATACTTCTTGTCTATATTTGGCCTACTGAGATTATATTATTCCCCTTCCAGATAGAAGTTTCCCTGATCTACTAGCTCTACTACCTACTACTACTACTTCTTCTTCTTCTTCTTCTTTATATGTTATGCTAGAAGAAATAGTTGTAGTATTTTCATTATTATTCCCATGTCTTGCTGGCTATTTACTTATGGTCACTAGGCTAGTACTTTAGAGTCTACTTCAAACAAAACTCAGTTTCCCTCCTCTGCAAATATGTTCAATTTTCTGTGTCTCCTTCACTCATAATAATTCTACTTTTTTTGTTCTTGTAGTTTTTTAAACATTTATTTATTAATTCAAGTTATGTCTCCATTACACCCTTCTCCCTCCACCCCCTTCTTGGTCCTACCTTCCACCCTCTACCAACTCTCCCACCTATCCTACTCCTCTGATGTGGGGTGCCTCCACATATCAGTTCCCCTGAGTTCATTAGTCACATGAGGGTAAGAGTTTCCTCTTGCACAGGGGGCATACTCAACTTTTCTTAAATCAAACCCAGCTAGGAACCTTGGGGAAAGCTCCTGGGCTGCCCTCCCTAATGTTCAACAAGCATTAGATGCCTCAGCGTGATTTCCATTAGACATTCCTACTTTTCTCAGGTTCCACTTCCACTGAAAGTGCTGCCCATTCCCAAATGGACAACAGATGTCTTTCCTCCTGTACTCTCACCTCTCAAAGTGTTTCCCTCTGTCTTGAGTTCTGAAGCATTTGGATAATGCTTTCTTCAAAACTCTAACATCCCAAGATCATTTATGTCCTCAAAAATATGTCTGTCTTCTAAACACCAGTGAAAACATTCAAAGCCCAGCACATGGCAATTCAAATACTCCACATAGGGATGGTTTTCTCAGTCACACTGCTCACACTACCTGCCTCCAGGATCATGCACAAGCTCTAAGTCCAAGCTATGTGGTTTACTTTCTTCTAGCCATTGTCACTTACAGTAATTCCCTTGCTGTGAACTTCATCCCTGATGTCTGATGTCTGTTTTCAGTGTACTTCACTTGCTCATAGGAGCCCTCCCTGTTATGAAGTCTTTTTATAACTAGCACCATTATTCAATGCTCCTGGTGTACATCCAGTTCATTTCTCCTGTACCACTGGTCTGAGTGTTTATGGCCTCATTCCATGTGGTTCACTCTCACTGATTATTCCATCTATCAAAAAGTTCCAGGGACCCTGTCCAAGCCAGTATTCTAGACAGTAATAACAAAAAGACTTGGTTCCCTCTCTCACAAAGGTAGGTGATAAAATATTGTTAATAAGGTTGTGTGGCGATTTAAATGTAATAAGGGAGTTCAAAGAGCAGAAGGGAGAGGAACCCTGATAAGCTCAGAGTCGCATTCAGCAGTTCCAGATGCGGCTCGCCCATGTAGCCTGTATACAGTAAGCAACCTCCCAGCGGAAGCTTTCTTCTTCACAAAGTTCTCCACAGAGATCAATATAAAATCACATTCTATTTGCACCCCCAGATATCCTCTCTCAATCCTCCTCCCCTGACTTTACTTCCCAGGAGGAGGAGGAGATTGAGTCTAAGGAAGGTATCAATGATTTCTTTGCCTTCTGTCTTCCAGTGAGGCTGAGCCAATGAAAAACACAGTGGGGAATCAGAGAGGGTGAACCCTGACACTCATTTCCTTCCCTACAGCACAGGTTGCCTCAGGCTGACAGAGTCCTTTGGCTGAAGAAGGTCAGTGCAAACCTTCTTGCAGGGGTTCTGTTTGCCCCGTGACTGCAGGTTCTGCTCATTGCTTCCTCCCCTGACTCCTCAGAAACTGATCATAGAACAGCCCCAGGGTAACTGGTCCCTGAGTTCTCCAGGCACCCCACTCTCACCTTCACAAACAGCTCTTCAAATTACCCAAGTCAAGTATGCCATCTGTTCCCTGCCAGGATTCTGAATGATAAAACTGCTCTTCAAATTTTCAGTTGCTGTCTGAATGTGAGCTATTTCTCATTTATCTCGGTGCAGTGCTTTACACAAAGCAGACTGCTGCTATTAATAACAAACGGGGAAATGAATGCATGCAAGAATGAATGAGTGATCCTCTTCCCTTCTAGTCATCCTGGAGCCCTACCTTCCTCACATTGACTGGGAAGGTCCCTGTTCCCTTAATGTCATGTAACTGTTTCCTATAAGATTGAAATATTCCATCCTGCATGGAAGCTATTTAAACAGGAAGGTGAACAACTCAAAATAGCGTACGGAGGTCCCTGAAACCCACCAGATTCACTAGGCCTCTCCCTTCAAGGGTAAGCAATTTAAAGCTGCAAAGAGACTCTCACACCAGACCAGCTGCCTGGAAGAAGCAGAAACCAGCTGAGCAGACCTGAGCTGCCTCAAAGAGGTTTAGACCAACTTGGGCAATCGGGAAAGGACACTCTCCAACCTACTAAGCAGCCTGCAGGCTGTGCAGTGTGCTCCAGGTCCCCAGCTTTGTGAGCTGTCACCCATGCTGGAGTGGCCCTTGGTGATACAGCTGTCTTTGAGTCATTTCTGTTCCTGTAAGTAACTCCTCATCTATATTCCTGTAAGTAACCCCAATAAAACTCATTGATTCACCAAGTTGGACTTTGGTTATACCCGTACTTTGGTCTATTGTGGAACCCTATCAGGGGTAAGGAGACCTGTGTTGTTTCCCCCAGGAAAATTTTTGTTACCCTACCCCTAGAACTAACTGACTTTTGGCATTTTTGTGTTCCTGGTGGTTTCATATGAAAGGGTTAATTTAACTCTAGTTTCTAAAGATATCCACATCTTTTTTCCACAGGCAGGTCGTTTACCTGTTATCAAAGATATATTACTTTCTTATTCATACTTTTTACCCTTCAGCATAAAAACTGGCAAATAAATCAAAACCAAACTGATTGTTTCCTCATTAGGTTAGAAGAATCTTTAAGTACCAGGAGCTTAGACTGGGGCCAGGCTTTCAAACAAGCTACTCTGTGGGCATCTTACACAAGTAAAGGTTCAGCTAATACTTGATGAAAGGATAGCCTAGACAAATGATCTAACCAAAACTAAAAAACAGGATTCAGCAGCCACATAGTCACAACAAGCTGAAACCATGGCTGATTAGCACTTTCTGCCAAACAAATTTAATTCCAGCAATCATAAACTACCCTTGCCTCCTGAATCTCCCCCTATTTGAGGTAGAAGCTAAGGCTCTTCCTTTTGTTTTAATATGACAGCTACCAAGGTTGATGGCTTACAAATGAGAAACAGATCCATGAGAACTGTCTTTAGAAAATATACTTTTGAGTGAACATATTTAATAGTGTGCTTTGGCTTTGGACTAAGTAGGTATTATTCATTAGAAAATAATCATGTAACTAGAATTCTTAATTAAAACTTGTGATGAGAAATGAATCTGTTTACTTTGTAATTATGACCTAGAAACTCAGAGCATATTGGAGTAGTTTATGAGCATAGTTCCAAAGACTTTTATATAGTAAAAGGACTCATAAGGCTTTTAAATGGGAAGCCAGAGGAAACTACACAAATGTGCACACGCTCCTGGAGACACATCCATGTGTGATAAGACTTGAAAAGTGAACTGTTGCTCAAAGTGTAACAGGTCAACAGTCAAACTGCTCAGAACTTCCCAACCATCCCTCTGGACTGTTCCAGAAAAGCTCTCAGCCAGCTTTTTTTTTTTAGCTTTATAACAGAAGCAAAATGTCCATGGAATTTTCTTTAAAGTCCCTCTCTTTTATGCATTCCTCAAAAATGTAAGTTCGGATAGGTGCCAGCACAATAGTGAAACGAACCAATGATGTTTAAATGGAGCTTGGTTGCTGGGATCAACCTGGCAAGAAAATTAGTGACAAAAATGTTCAGATCTTAAGTGGCATTTTTTGTTGACTAGTACCAGGCTGTAGGCTCGAAGGCCATACGTATCTGGGGTCAAGGAAACTGTGGGCAGATTACTTTACGGTAAGAAGGTTTAGACAAGCTGTGTTTCTTCTGAGGCTCTTTACAGTCATACCCGAAGACTCTGTAACTGATTAGTAGAGAGAGTGCAGACTGGCCCCTCATTTGCATCACTTCTGACTCAGTGACACAGGTGTCCAGGGCACAGGCTAAGATGCCTGTCAGCAAGTGAGCTGATGGGCCTTGTCACTGCATCAGCATTTAGCTGGGCTTTGGGATTTTAGACAAGCCTATTATTACAGTTGAACACTAATAAGGCTTACTATTGATTTTTATAGCAGAGTATCAATTTCTTCCTGTCCCCCATGTGGAATGCCTTCCCTCCCTCACATTTTAGCGGTGTAATTTGCAATAACTCCATGTATCTGATCTTTGTAAACTGTCTATTGTGCACCCTTACTAAAAAGCAAACAGAAAAAGCAAAGCATGCATTTGGAGAGTTTTTATTTGAAAGATATAAATTACCCAGAATCCTATACTGTTTTGTTTATTTGTTTTGTGTTGTGTTTTTAACCAGTAGGTGGCTCTAGTGGCTTCTGGCAAGGAATCATTATTTGTACTTCTAACGGCCTGGACACTTCTATACAGAGAGAATATGGTGATGTTAAAGTGGTCTGAAGAAACAAAATCCTGGGACCCTAACTATTAACCATTAATGCAGACCCTTGTAACATAAACAGTGAGGTTTAGTTTACTATATAAATTTGCATGGGTTCAAATACACCATTTTCTTTATAGCTTGTAAATGGCTCAGAGAAGTTGTATGGATGATAGGATGCGTATATGTGCAGATATAATGATGCTTACGCTCATACCTCGCCTGTCTTCAAAAGACCTAGTAACATTAAGAGCTGAGGGTTGTACATTTTTCTAGTGGAAAAAACATAGTATTTGAAAACCTGCATCTTTTTCTTTGGCTCAAACACTCCAATGTCCATGCGGTGGCTCCTTTGAAGGCATTAGTGCAAGTAGGCAAGTAATTGATGATTATTTCTGAAAGTGCATGGTGTGTTTTCTTTTCACAGAGCAAATGGCAGTAATTATTCCTGCTAAGGTAGAGTAGTAATCAAAATAAGTTTTTTTAAAAGCACATTTTTATCATTCCAAATATGGCCATGGCTATGTGCTACACTAGCATAGAACATAGCAATAGAAATGAATTATGTCAGTAAAATCTTGAAGCTTAAGATTTACCATGATAAATATTTTTCATTAAAATGAAATATCTTGGCAGAGTCACTTTCATATGCAAACTCATGACACAAGGAGGCCAGCTGTGTCTTTGCAGATGCTGAGATGTGGGTCTATATTATTAATGATTTATCACGTCATAGAGAGCTTACATTGGTTTGGAAAGCAATCCCTTGCTACAGAAGCATTTTCTATAATGTGTGAATGCAAGGAATAGTGTATGTGCACTCCAAACAGAAGTCATCAGAGAAACTGCCTCTCCCTTTGAAATTCCAATACCTTCATCTTTATATTTTGAAACATGAAATTCTACATCCTACACTAAGCTATTCGTGAAAATTCATGCAAATTGCTGTTCCTATCATAGTTGTATGTATGCCTGAATTAAAAGACATATCACATGGAGAGAGAAGTGGAGATAGAAATGAACAAAAATATGTAACACACCCATTGAGCCCCGTGTCTCACATTTCCTGTGAGTTTGGATTAAGTTTCTAGCCCAGTTTTGTAGCATCCTGAGATCGTGCTGCCTTTGTGGCATTAGTGTTCACTCAGTGCCTGCTGTACTCCTGGTAACTGGGTAAGCTCATCACACATGTTATAATGTCCAGTCTGCCACAGAAGCCATTGAAAGTTTTATTATCATCCTTGTTTGGCAAGTAAGGAGAGTAAAGACCACGGTGGTTAAATAAATTATCCAAATCACAGATCTACTGAGAAGTGGTTGAATTTGAATGCAAACTCTATGAACTCCAAAAACTTCATTCTTAGGGGTTGTTATTCAAACCTCATTAAGTAAGAGGGAGCACACAAATCCTAGTTGCAAGTGTGACATTACCCAAGTCACTAAAATTTCTTTTCTTAGATTTTCTCGCCTTTAAAATGGTGTTAATAATAGTACTTGCCTCATAGAATTGCTGCACACTAATATTTTTGAAATGCTTAGAACAGCTTGGCATATGTTAACCACGGTATTTGTTTAATAGCTGTAATGGCTAGGGAACTGCACTATTGATAATGGACACATTTTACTGAGAATCACACACAAAAAATTTCTGTAGATTTTAGATAGCTTTTGTACTTATAATTTAACTGGAAATGAGTTATTACTTACCATTGATGGAAAAAACACAGAGAGAATACTAAGGTGTATTTGCTAACCAGGTAGAGTCTGGCCTTCAAGGTTTTTGGGGGGGATGTGAAAAGAGCCAAATGTCTCTATTCACTTATTGACTTACCCCTTTTTGACAGATATCCTCAGTGGAATGGTAAGTTCTTGGAACACAAAGTAAAGAAGCCGTTACTATGGAAGGGTATCAAGTATATCGATAACAACCCTTTCTTATCTGGCCCAGAAAAGAGTATGAGAATGTTGCAGGCTCCAATGTCACTCCTGTTCACCAAGAATTTATTGAGTGTGTATCCTTGTGCTGGACATCAGACCTGTCCATGTGAGGAAGACAAGAGCCCTGCCCCATTAACAAGTGTCCAGTTGGGAGACTTCCTAAACAAGATAAATAATATTTTGGACCACAGAAGACAGTCACTCAGTCAATCCATACAAAGGGTTTGTGGGATGAGGGAACTTTGACACCTAAACAATTTGTTGTTCAATTAGGAAACCTAAGCTGCTTTATAGGGTACTGCAGAAAGCAGAAATGTCAGGAGAGTGTGCTCCATGAGGCACTGTGAGTGTCCAGACAATTTTAGTGCCTAGAATGTAGGGTGTGTGGGGAGAATGGGGAATTAGCAGATGTTAACAGGGTCAGAGAGCTGAATGATATAGAATCAACAGAAAGGATGGGAATCAGATGAACCACAACAGTGCCAACTACCTGAGTGGTTTCTTTGGATGCCTTTCCACTAAAGACTAAATAAAGGTGTCATTTTTCCTCTCCATATTCCCCCAACATGGACACGACAAATCCTCAAGAGTACTTTTTGACCTTTCTTCCCATGTTGTGCTCTGGCCTCTTGGCCTCCAGTAGAGCAAATACAAGGATGACTCTGAGGTTCAGATTGATGTTTAGAGAGAAAACATGTAATTTATGGTTTCAAAGGACCCATCAGCCTATTCTCCAGCAACCCAGCAGACCATCATTCCTTGTTATTCCGGGACTGAAGGACTCTGGGATAAAACTGTAATCTCTGGGTATCGTTCCCTCTAAAACTGCCCACATGTACAGGAACCCAATCTACACCAGGTGTTGAAACTCAGCCTCAGTAATCTCAACACTCCAGAGACTGAAGCAGGAGGATGGCCTCAAGTTTGAGGCCTTCCTGGGCTAAACAATGAGGTCCAGGCCAGCAGCCAGAGCTACAAAGTGAGATGTCTAGGGTGTGGGGATTCAGGGATCTGAAATGAACCTTTGATGCTACTGCAGACACAGGGCAACTTACAAAGCCCTTGACCCTACTTTGCGTCTTCACACAGTTCCCAATACCCTCTGCCCACAGTGCAGAAAACAAGAAATGACCGCTGGCCAGGAAACAGCCTCAGCTTTCTGGGTCAGAAGTTGGCTAGGGGAGGGCCCTTAATGCCAAGTAACTTGCAATGATGTCAGAACCCCGCACAACCAGAAAACACCAGCCAGCCAGGCAACAAAAGACTTCACAGCAGAAAAACAAAACTAAAACAAACAAAAACAAAAAACACCGAGCAAGTCTCAGAAGCTGCTCTTTCCGGCCCTCTACCCCTTTCTTGTAATAGGAGGGACAAGAGGAAAAGCTTGCATTTTAAAAGGTTGCCCTTTCTCTCCAGCTTGCTTGGTTACCAAATGTTAACGGGGGCGTCTTTTTGGAGTTCCTTTTCAACTCCAGAACAGTGTTCTTCCTAAATGCAAACATATATGTGTGTACGAGAGAAAAGCAGGAAGAATCGCAGACAAAATTATGCTTCCCGCGTGTGCCCCTTCTCTCTTTCCACGGTTATTAACCACACTCAAAAGAAAACCAAAAGTTTGGAGGAAATGCTCTGTTCTTTCTCTCTTTAAACGAGGGCATCAGGGTTGATTCCAGCCACTTAGAACCCTTAAGTGATACATGATTAGATTGGAAACTAATAAATACAGGGTGTTCTTGGAAATGAACTTTGAATTAAGATCCTCTTGTTTGGGAATATATGATTCTTTCATTTCATTTGTGACAGCCGAACATCTTAAATGATGTCGCTCCAAGGACATTTTCATTTCTCCCACAACGCATTAAACGAAACACTTGCCTGTAAGACCGGCTCATTAGCCTGCAAAATTATACTGTACTGAACGACTTTCTTTCAAAGTAGAAATAAGATTTTTAGTAGGCAATTTCTGTATTTTCTAAAGATGCAGCTATGTTTGATTACTTCTTCCCAGCTGTTTTACTTAGTGGTTATAAAGATAAATGGGGAGGGGTCTTGCAAGAATGAGCTCAAAAATAAATCCTAGACTAGAAAACTAAGACTGAACTTCGAGGTACAACTGCGCCCACGGCACCATTGGGCTGCAGCAATTTGTCGTCGGGACGTCTGGGGGAGGCCAAGAGAGTAGTGAGGGAGCCTGGAGGAAGGGAGAAGGAGGGAAGGGAGAGGCGGCTTCGCAGGCTACAGTGGCGGCGCCAGCTGGGCGACCCGGCTGCGGGAGGCGCGGGAGGAGCGGCTCCGCTAAGGTGGGAGAGCCTGGGCGCGCCGCCGAGCGCCATCCGGGACGCAGCGGCCACCGGGGTCGAAGCCGCGGCGCGCGTGGGGCTCTGGGCGGCGCTGGCCGCGGAGGGAGCTGCGGAGCGGCGAGGGAGCGGGGCTCTCAGGGAGCGCCTCGGAGATGGATCGAATTACACCATTTGCTGAGCAGCGGTTTGTTTTGCTCGCGCTGGGTCCCGCCGCCGCCGCCGCAGCCACCTCCGCCGCCGCCAAGGCTGGAGCTGACGAGTTTCGGGATAGATCGCAAGGCGAGACCCGAGACCGAGGGATTGCTCTTTCGGCACACCGTCTTGATCGGCTTTTCCGTTTGACCGTGACAAGCTTTATTTGTCTATCTTTTAAACCAGGATTCCCCATGAGAGGTAAGACGGTCTCCGAAGCTCCGCTGACGCTCTGGGTGCGTGATGGGGGTGGGACCCCGACCCCGAGCCCGGAGCCTGGAGCCCGCAGCGCAGCTGTATGCGGGCGCGTGTGTTTGCGTGGGCGTAGCGTCTTGTCCTAAATCCCCCCACCCCAACCCCCAGTTCATTCCTCTCCGCAGCAGCTAGCTCTCCGGCGGTGCCCGAGGCGCCCGGGGCGGTCTGGCGGACCAGTCCCCGCTGGCCGGTGGGCGGCCTGGGGGCGGGGCGGGGAGGCTCGGCCCTCCTCCCCGGCGCACCCCTAAGGGAAGAAAAGACACCCTGGGCGGCGAGGAAAAGTTTCTTCCTGGCAAGGCCCGCTCGGCGCTGCCCCGCAAGCCGTCAGGGTGAGCCCGCCTTCCTCGCTACCGTGCTTAGAGCCCCCACCCAGCCCACCGGCAGCTCCGCCAGGGCCGCCCAGCCAGCCTCGGCCGGGAGGACGCAGGGACAGCCCCGGAGCGCGGAGCCACTGGCTGTCCACGCGGGGACCGTGGACACCCATCCGCCTGGCTCCCAGCCACTCTCTCCCGCAACTTTGCGTGCTTTGTCCTCTGGCTAAAAATGCTCCACCGAAGCGCCGTGGACAGGGTCTTCGCTAGTCGGCAAGGGCTTGGCCGGGAGACGTGTTAGGCTCTCAGCGCCCCATCAATTATGGATGGAAACAAATAAGGAAGAGTCAATTTTGTGTGAGCCGCGTCTTTCGCGGCCAGAGGCATCCTGTAGTCGGGGAGCAGCGGCAGTCAAGCCAAGCTCAACAACCAGGTAGGGAAACTTCCAGATCCTGCTGGATTGACGGGAGTAGCCGCCCTGGGAGATTTGGAAGCGCTTTCAGCTCCCAGTCGCACGTCTGAGTCTTGGGTTCTAAATGAAAGACCAGAAAGGTCTTGGAGGTGTGGATTCAAACCGAGTTAGGAATTTTTCCCATTAGTCAGCTGTCAATATCATTGCTGGCCAAAAAAAAAAAAAGCCTGTTTAAATCTAGTTTTTGTTTAAAAAAAAAGCCGCGGAGCGCGCTGGGGGTGGGGGGAGTACTGCCATAGGGTATGAGTTAGAGTACTGGAGGAATTAGACCATTCAGTAGGCAATTCCAGCATCCTCAGAGTAGTACAACTCATTATTATAGATATCTCCTCCCCCCTCCCCAGACTTTGTGTACAGTAAGTGGACCCCGTGTTAGTGTCAGCCACTCAGGCTTCTTTCCCTTAAAAACAGCACTGCTTCTGGTTACTTATGGGAAACGTCAGGGCTACTTCCTCTCAAAACTTCTGACTACTACAAATTGTAAGTGTACAGTACCAAAATATATGTGTTTTCCCCCTTCTCTCTACTTGATAATAAAGTAGGTGTTTTTTCTTTTTCTTTCTTTCTTTCTTTTTTTTCTTATTTCAATGCCGAGGTCTTAGGGAAAGAGTTAACATTTTTATTCAACCGGTTTGTTCTCTGCCCCTTGAATAGGAGAAATACTCCTTTTGGAGAAAATCTCCAAGGCTTTTCTTCCTTGTATTCTGAAATCTTAGAGAGCTGGGAAAGTGTTTTACTATCTTTTTGATGGTATAAAGCAATAGATTCTGGAGCTGTTTTTATTCATGATGTTAAGTATCTACCCTAGGAAATTAACTTGTCTTTAATGCCTTTTAATGTACTGAGTGACAGGCTCATTTTCTCAAGCTAGCACGTACTACACACAAACATTTACCCTGGCTTAGATACATAGAAATTTCAGATAAGCTCTGAAATTGGGTCTGTATCACTGTGAACCTAAATATCTAAAGATAAACTACAGCTCAGCCATAGCTGAGATTTGCTTTTTAGACTGCCAGTGCTTTTGTTTATGTGCACCCAAAAGACAATTAAATCCTAAGATTTCTCTGCTGGCATGCTTAGGAAGATCAACATCTCAGTAGCATTTCTTACTGGATTCTACTGAATATTGGTACCCATCTCATTTCTTCTAAGGATGCTACATAGGTAACCTTTCTAAAGAGCCTTTCCATGGTGCATGAGAATGTGCCAGGAAATACTGTGATGTCTCCATCACCAGGCATCTGGTTAACTTGAGTTTGATTTAGATCTATGGGCATTCTGTCGCCCCCTCCCTCCCTTTTTGACGCCCTCTAATAGCACCAGCACCATCTGGTCATGCCTCCCTTGGTTTGATGGATTTGAAAGATGACTGTGACGTCAGCCTTAGTCCTTAGAGTGAGGACAACTTAAAAATCCAGAGGATTTCAGTTCCCTGGCTTGCTGCACAGGAAGGCTCTGTCCAGTTGCTAATTTGGGTAAGTGGGCCTCTGCATCCTGTGTGGTGGTTTCTGTTCCTTGAAAGTCCACGGACAAGTAGCTTGGATTCAGAACTTTGATTCAGAAAGACACTCATGATTGTTGAGGACTTACTGAGTCTGTGGGAGCTCTTCTTGCTGTTCCTTCATAATGAGCCGCGGTAATTAGCTTAGTCATTGTTCTTGCATGTGAGTTTCACTAAGATACAAAGAGTGAAAAATGCTTCTGGGATAGGGTCATTTTTCACTCTTCTGATGCATTTTATGCAGGGCGAAGAGCCTGGCAGGATGCCTGACTGGTGTTAGTGCAACCATACGAGGCAAACTCCTATCCTAATGTATTGCAGACAAAACATTATCTTTTCTTTCTACTAAGTGTCTTTAAGCCTGCATAGTCTAGATTTATTTCTAGAGGAAGCAAGAGGCAATTGAGGTATGCCAGCCCCTCTGTGTTCATTGAGTACCTGTCTTTTGCAAGGGTCTATACCCATAAGCCAACACTCTGTGGACAGATATGCTTCTGTATATTCACCTTGGGCAACACTACTGATTAGAAAACCAGATCTGGGGACAAGAAATATAAATATGTGTCTCTCTCTTTTTTTTTGCACAAATTGCTGTATCACAAAACTTTAAAGCAATATAGTCTGCATATAACGTTCCTAGTGCAGGCCTTCCTACCCCCAGCATTAATGAATGGGCTGTCAGTATAGTGTGTGCCCTGGGTCTGTCACAGCAATGGCATATGGAGGTCTCTGAGGCTTATGTGAATGGAGATTTAGCATCAAAAATCTACTTGATCCAGCATCTTAGACCGTAGAGAACAGCTGACAACCCCAGTTGGGAGGAAAAGTGTTTTGATTTATTCCTCTGCCACATGGAAACACTAGACCCTGTGACTCCATTAAACATGCTGGGACACTTTTCAGTCGAGATGGCTGTCATCAGGCTGTTTTCCTATCAGACCTTGATGACAGGGGCAGTATAGCTGACCACTGAGGTGGTTTTAGTTTCTCCCCAACAGGAGAAACTACTAAAAGTTCTTAACTTAAACAAGACAAAAAAGTTTCAAGCAGAGAGCAACCAAGGGATCTCATATCGGTGGAGTATAGAACCCACGTGAGGTGTTTCGTATTTCTCAAACTTTTCTATCAGGCTTTGTTAACTCACCCAGATTAGCATTTTAACAACCCCAAAGTGAACTTCTGCCATTCTCTCCACTTGGACACAGTATGTAGATCATCCATCATCCTGTCCCTGGCTACAACAGGCTTCTGGCTCTATCACCATTTGGAGGTACACAGAATCCATCCAACTGTGAATAGCACAGCTGGCTCCAGCAATTTTTCCTTCCACGCCACTGGCAGCATTGTCTGGCTGTGGTAACTAAAGCTAACACCCAGAACAGGAAGCTTCCGTTGTCTCACAACCTGCGCCAGGCCCCTCATTCAGTGCTGGAAGTACACCTGCCATAAGGCCTGCTGGCTTGCCGGGTGTCTTTCACTTACAAGGGAGCTTGTTCCAGCCTTAAGTGGCATGTGGTCACAGCAGTGACACTTCAGGCTTCATACAGTTTAGCCACAGAATTACTCAATGAGAAAGCTTCATTCAGACCCTGCTCATCCTACCCTTCAAGAAGTTATTCTATCTGAAAAGTGAAGAAAGAATACGGATAGCATTCGTCCTGTGACCCAGACCTACTGGAGACAGAAAAAGACCTGTCTAGCTCTTCAGTGACCTGCGCACGCCCTGGCTTCATCCATTTTCATAAACTGTGTAATGGACCATAGTATTTGCGGTCCCTAGTACACATGATTTTGATCACATTTTGTTGTTTCACATTCTGTATCTATAAGGGTAGCTGTTGCTTCTTAGAGAAAGAGTAACGTGCATTTGGCGGGTGAATTTCTTAGGATGTGTTGCCAAGGTTTTTCAGTGGCTGGTTTGAACTTTTCTAATTAAGAACACTTCTTTTGGAATTTGATGTGCAGAGTGGGTGGGGTCATGTGTGTGTGTGAACTCAAACTCACAAAATAGCAGGGTGGAGAAGGAAAGTGATGATGGAAGAGGAAGACAGAAAAAGAGGGAACAGAAATCACAATGGTGGTTATCTAATAAGATGACTATCTTGATTTTGTGCAAGACCCAAACACCTAAGAGAGGTAGGCTTCATTATCACTGTTTGATCATTGAGGAGACTGAGTCAGGGAGTTCAGACCTCTAAACATCCCAGCCCACATTTCCTCACCATTGTCCTGGATTGCTTTGATATTACTTAGTAAAGAAGTGACGTTTGGGGAGAATACTTTTATTGAGTGACTTAGCCATGTGGCTCTGTTCTTGAGTCATGTCATTCTTGCCAACCTAAGCTATGGCTTTCTACTCTTCTCTCACACGTGTCCCTGTTGGTCAGGTAACCATGACATCTTTAGTGCCCTCAGACAGCACCTCTCTCAACACTGCTCTCCAGGTTGGGTTTTCTTCTCTAGGATCACAGCATGGCAAGACATAGGGCAATATTCAGTCTTGGAAAAAAAAAAAAAAGCACTCTCTGGGTGCACTTGCCATTCGGTTCTCAATTGTGTCAGGTGACAATCTAATAGGTACGTCTGTTCCATTTCCCAGGGGGTTTGTGAGCCAGTGCTCTGGGGTTGTAGTTGTTCGCCTGAAGTCTGACTGTGGATTCCAGCATGCCACACACTGTTCTTCATGTTGCTTCAACAGAGTTCTTTGACCTCTCTGAGCAATCGAACACACTGCTGAGACATTGTCTGCCATTCAGTAGTCCTTTTTTGTTATTGTACTTTTTTTCTTCAGAATTCCTTTGGGAGTAAAAAGTTAAAACTAGATATGCATTGCCATTACACATGATGCTGAAATTTAAGGTTTTCACCATATATTTAAGGGAAGGAAATATAGGTTTTAAGAGTAAGCGTTCAGTGTGTCAGTACATGTATAATAAGGCCTCAGGAGGATCTGCAACCACTTAGCCTATTATTGGAGTCTGTACTTAGCAGTAGAGGCAAGAGTTTGTACTGCCACAAAAGAATTGGAGTACAGGAAGCTTGTCAAAAAAAACCACTTCTAGTCCTCGGTGGGCCAACAGCACACCATGAAGCTAGACTCTCTACCTTGCCAGCACTTCAGTTGCTACCACAGGAGTGCTTGGAAGATCTCAAACTTCCCTCAGGTAATTGGCAGATCGAAGAGAGATAGTTTTGAAAGCAGTAGGCAAAGAAAGAGAGGCCACAGAAGTAGCCATGTATTCTAAAGTTTTGTTCTTGTCATTGTTGCCGCAAACGTGTTCATTCAACTTGGACCAAGTCTCTGCTCTGCATGAGTTCAAAGGGAAGCATGACATGATTCCAGAGCTCTAAGCAAACAGCCACAATAAATTGGGGTGTGTTTTAAGAGACGATACTCCCAGTCCTCTGAAAGCTGAGAAAAGGGAGGTTATTTCTGGCAAGGGTGGTCAGGGAGGACTTTGTGGAGCCACTGATATTTGAGCTGGTCCTTGAACTAGGTAGGACTAGGACAGGTGGACAGTGAGAGGCGGTGGGAGGTGTTGATAGAGAAGGCATTCCAAGCATAGAGAACAGCTTAGGCAAAGGCCCTGGGGAGGGTGGCATGTGGGTCAAGGTCAACTGTCTGCATTTGTATTCTCACCTACTGAAGAGTTCTGTTTCAGGTGCATCAAAGTGGTTGGCTATGCAACCCACAAAGATGTATTGAGTGTCCCTGGCCTGCTGGCCCCACGGAGTAAGCCATCAGAATGCATGGGACCAATCTGTGACAACTCAGATTGCTCCATGATGGGTAGTAAAATCCCCGTGTCAGCTGCAGGTAGATCTTGTATTCATGAACTCAGTAGTGAGAACCCAGCAAGACCTCTTCTCACTGGGATATTGAACAGATGCAAACAAGGTTATTGGTTTACCTGGGGTTTTTTTTTTTTTTCTTTCTAACATGGAAAGACTTTATAGACTCGGTAATTTTAAAACAACGCATGTTTATATAAGCAGCTCGATAGGGAGAGAAGATGATGTGGAGACAGGAAATAGAGATTAAAAACATTGAAACCATAATATGAGATGGACTGGCGTGTGCGTCCCATTTAGATGGCCGCTCCCTGGGGCTGTGGCCTTGATAAAGTCAGTGGAGGGAGAGACATGTATGCTCTGGAAATGTTGTAGTAAATGTATTAGTGACTTTAATCAGACTGTAGATATGGTGTTTCTCGGCGTGCAGACTGCAGAGTGGTCTGAGGCCAGGACAGCAGAAAATGACTTGAAAATCACCACTGCATTTGTCAAGAATTGTTCCTCTGTGGTTCTGAGTTCCCATGGCAAGGGCTGCTGCCACCAGTGTCTGGCTCTCGGTGTTGTCCCCTCCCCAGCACTGTCACTACCCCTGCCCTCTCCCAGACCTTCCTCCAAGCTAAGTAGGAGCGTGGATGTTTCTCAGTCATTGTGAACCCAGAGGTTGACACAAATTAGAAACAACACACAGTTAAGTTTAATGGTGAGTGTAATAAACTTCGGGCGGGGGAGGAAAGATCAGAAGTTCTGTAGTGTAAGTATGCTTATTAGAATATATAACGAAGGATGAATAAGATGAAAATGATACATTAGGAATATTCAAGGCAGCTGCTTTCCTAAGCCTTGAACCCACCCCCCTGGCTCAGTTTTCCAAGGTATATTTAAGCCTCTCTCACAAATTAATGCTTTACGTGATAGTCTTAGCAAAGAATTATTGCCAATTAAACATCAATCAGGAGTTACAGAATAGGTCAATGGGGAGAGGTCTAATCACAAGCAAATCCAATATGGGGAACTTTTTAGGAATATTCCGGTGACTTAAAACAGAGAACCTGTTAATTCTAGTAATTGACCTGCTGCCTGCAGAGTAGTTTGAAGTGAAGGACACATTGCTCCCCTGTGCCCAGCACAGTTGCCTCTAAACCCAATCTAAAATAAACTGGCCTGGCTCAGCAGGGCTAATAATAACAGCACTTGCTGTGTGTTTGCCGTGTGCCATGGCATTGTTCCTAGCACTTTAAATATGTTGTCTCATTTAATCCTCTCGCCGCCCCCTGAGAATGTAAAGCTGAGAGCAAGGGACTGGCATTTGTGAGTCCTCACCGTGTGCCTGACGCACAAGCAAACATGCTAAATCATTTGATCAGCATTCTTTAAGATGGCTACTATTATAACATACTCATTGTACTGAGGAAGAAACTGAGGCATGGGAGATAAGTGTGTCCTCGGGTTAAGCCACTACTCAATAGTGAAAGGAGGGCGTTAAGACCTGTTGGGGGTGTGTGTAATGCAACAGATAAAACTGTGTGATCTTGAACAAGTTACTTAACCTCTCTGAGGCTTATAAGCAGAAACTGTGCTGATAGTACTTGCATCTGAAGACTGTTGTGAGACGTAAATGAATTAATATTTGAAGAGCATTTATAATAGAGCTTGGCATGCAGTGGTGCTTTAAAAATACCACTGTCTATTGGGTAAAAATAAATGTAGTCTGGCTGTGGAGCCTGTGCGCTCTTAGCCTTCATTCTACGCGCCTTTCCGTGTGTGACCCTGCCTCTGCTCTTCGACTAGCACATGACCTGTGCCTTCAGCTCCACAGCACCTCCGCACACTGGTCAAATGTTCAGCCAGGGTAGGAAAGGGATGGACGGCTTCAGGTGATCTGGAGACTGGCCTCATCCCCTCGTGCCTCTGTTGAAGTTCTCCAACCCAGATGTCTGCTGGTTGAGAGACATGGTGCCAGAATCCTGAGTCCACTGCTGGGGATGTCAAAAGACAGATGCGGATAATTGGTGTGTGTTCTGTGCTGGTGGCTCCTGGCTTGGTGAAACTCGCCATGAACACTCGGGCACACTCCTGAGCCAGTTCAGGTTTCTGACACACAACCACAGGCAGACCTCAGACTTCAAAATTCATCAGTATCACACAGGTTAAAATGCAGATTCCCAGAACCCTAAACCTCCCTCAGGGATACCAGGTAACTAACACCTATTGTCAGTTGACCTGAAGATAGTCTAGCATCTGGGGGAAATGCAGGAACTCATGTCAGCACATTACTGGACAACAAGGATGGTGTGGACAGGCTGCTAGGTGGGCACGACCTCTTCCTGCCAACCCAGGGCCTCTCAGTTAGTTTGCAAAAGACAAGAGAAAGCAATAAAACACCCTGCAAGCTAAAGAGGCTTATTTTTAAAAATTCTAGTTTGTAAAAGACTTCCACAGAAATCGTGAAAGAAAAAGGGCCTGGCTTATTTCTGCTGACTGGCCTGTATCATTTCATAAGCAGGGACCTGGGCCAGTATTCCTATCAACAGTTCTTGATGCAATGATAAACTGAGATAAGGGTAATCAAATCAAACTTCATGCTTCAGAGCATCAGGTGATTGCCTGCTGTGGTCAGGATGAAATTCTTCCCCCTAGTGCTTTGCACAATTGACTAGACACATTAGACAGAGTTTTTTTTTTTTTAGCTATGCTTGGGAGAGTGGAGGCTGGAGGCCAGGCTGGAAACTCCTTTGTGAGCCCACATGGGAAGTGGTGTGTCTAGAGCATGCTGCCCCATCACCATCCAACTTTTTCGTTATCATCACCTTATCCCCATTCTATGTACCTGATGTGTCTCCTGCTGCGAAGTGCATGCTGAGGGCAGGAGCATGCTGCTGCACTCGGAAGCAGGTGCCTTATGCCCCTTCCATGCTCAGCAAATCCAGTCTCCTCACCTGTGGATGCTCTGCTGCCCTGTGAAATTATGGTGAGTGTCAGACAAAACAACACACAGAGATGGAAGTGCTGTTTAGATGTAAGATGCCATTGCAGCCTAATGGAATCACCGCTTACTGTAAACAGCAGTCTGTACACTTACATTGGAATAATATCATGGGCATAATGACTGAACATTGAGTTCGTAATCTGTGGGGAGCACTGAAAGGTTTTATTATACTCTCTCAGGGTCCTGTGTTAGTCTGTTGGGACACCTACTTGTTTTCCTATTTTGTAGAAAACAACACAAAAACCTCAAGGAATGTTACCTATCATAGATGACTACAAACCAGTAACCCACAACAATTGGGACGTATTACATTATAGTCAGGAGGAACAGAAGTCTGAGATGTGTGTCAGTGGGCTCATATCAAGGCACGTACATGCCGGGGGGCAAAACTCCTGTCCTTGCCTTTTATGGCCCCCAAGGTCATGTTTCTTCCTTGCTTGTCTCCCCTTCCTCCATTTTTGTAGTTACTACCTGACCTCTGCTTCCAGAATTGCACCCTTACCTGCCTGACTCCCTCTTCCACATGCTGAGGGCCATCATAATAACTTAGGCACACAGATGGTCCAGGATTACTTCCCAGTTTTAAACTCCTTGCTTAACCTCCTTCTGACCAAGAAAGGCAGCATATTAGCGCATTGTAAAGGTTTCAGGAACCCAGATGTTGAGACTTGTCAAGGGTGAGGACTTTCTTCTGCCTAGAAGAGCTTAGTGCCTGTGAGGACCATGAAATGAGAGTCAGAACCTCTGCCCATGTCTGGCTTCGAAGTCATACCTCAACCACTTGCCAGAGACCTCCTCAATGTAATTAGTGGAGGAAACAGTAAAAACATGGGGTATAAGTGGTGAGAAAAGCCATGTTACTCTTAGAATAATAAAATATGGGCTTTTAAATATAGTCACGCAGTTTGTAACAACCCAGGCATTGCCTATACGGATCTTCGTGCCCTGCCCTGCACTAAGTATGGCGTACATTTTTTTTTTTTTTCCTGAGAGTCGGTATTTACTAACTGAATGGAAAAGAGTTCATGAATCCACTTGTTTTCCTCTGACAAAACTGGCCGAATGAAACAGATGCAGTTTGGGGACTTGGACCGTTCTGGAGTTTGAAATCTTTGGGGAAGTATTTCAAAGGATCTGTCCACTCAGCAAGGCTAAATGGAAAAGTGTGACAGGAGCAACTGTCTTGTCACTTGATGATTTGGCACTGCCTCTTGGCCAACTGCTTAGAGTTTCTCAAGCAAGACTATTGTGCTCCATCTCCGATGACCAGTACTGTCTCTGGGTTGTGAAGCTTGACGTTCCCAAAAGCCAGCCATTCAATTAGGGGTCTGTGTTCTCCTAGAACTTGAAGAACAGTGGAAAGCTGACAGGATCTCTCTTCTCTCTTATGTGTAAAGTCGATTATAATTTGGAAAGTCAAACTATGTACCTATCATTGCAAAAGATTTCAGAACAGTTTGAAAATGGATTAAGAAATACATATGGACTGGACTTTGGGAATGTATGTTATACCTTATAATTTTCATAATTGTTTACTAATTGTATTGTTTTGTATTATATTTATTTTGCAAGAAAAAGAGCATTTTATTGGACTAAAAGGGGGAGCTATTTGAGGGGGAAGATACACTTCAATTTTTTTTTTTTTTTGAAAAGCAGATAGAAAGGAGGAGGGAAAGAGGGAGGATGGTGGGACAGGGAGGGACTGTGATTGAGATGTAATTTGAAGAAATAAATAAATATTGAAAAAACAAAAAAAAACAGGAGTCTGGAAGATATTCTTGCTCAGCCACCGGCCTGAGGCCTGAAACAGGCCCCAGCCTACTGGCCACCGGTTTTCTCCTTAGAACAAAATGAATTTGAGGACAAACTAACAGCTAGAACCTCTAAGGTTCTGGTAACAGTGTTCTTCACTACTGCATTTATCTCCCTATTGTATCTTCTTCAGCTGTAGTAGCAAATACCACGGTGATTTAAAGACTCCAAGTCCACAATGTGAGTGCGATACAGTTTTGTGAACACAGACATGCAACAAATAGCCCGACTTTTCAAATTTATTATTGTCATTTACATTTTACAGCACTCTGCCATTTTCTTTGGGGATCGCTTATACTTCATTGCTGTTAATATAGTCTTTAGACTCAATTTTCAGAAATACATAGATAATATTTTCAGTTAGCAATAACTGCGCCTCATTCAGCTCTTGGGAGTTGGTGCTGAGCTGCAGCACAGCCTCTCTGCAATTTTCACTTGTGTCCCCGAAGAGCCGTCCCCCGCCTTAAACATGTAGCACTGAGAGGGCAGATGAGTTTCAAAATATAGGGCCCGACCTGACTTATGGGCTGTGGCTGGTTTAGCTTGCATTGCAGAAAACTGTAGGCTGATGTCCAAAGTCAGGGAGAAAAGGAATGTCTTTATTGATTAGCAAAATCTTTTTATGAACGAGGAGTGTGGCAGTCCCTCCAAAACAAATTTGTCATCTTTGATTGAAGACAGTAGTCCCCATCATCCATGGGGAATTCATTCCAGAACCTCCGCCAGTGGGTGCCCGAAACTTCAGTGCCATGGACCCTCTATGTGCCATGCCTTCCTCCATACAGAAATAAATAAATAAATATCTGTAATAAAGTTTAATGTGTAAATTAGGTACAATAAGTTAAAAGTGGCAAATTAATGACTTCTCTCAGGCAAATCTTGTCTATGTCACTGTTAGTTTTTAAAGCCATTACTAAGTCAGTGAGGGGTTCCTTGTCAAGCACTGTGATACTGCAGCTGTCTAGCTGATCATTGTGACAACTGCTAAGTGACCAATAGGCAGGTGACTTACACAGTGTGGTGTCCCTGCAAAGAGGGATGTACCAGCTGAGATGCTGCCATGGTTTTGTTTCCTGTTGCTGTAATTAAAATACCCTGAAGAACTGCAAGTTAAGAGGGAAAAAAAGGGTTTGTTTGGTTCACAATTCCAGGTTATAGGGAAGTCAAGGTGGCAGGGACTCCAGGGCAGTTAGTCACGTAAAGCACAGAAGAGCGAACAGATGCATGCAGGCTCAGCTTGCCTTCTCCACTCTTAAATAGTCCAAGGTCCCATTTCCAGGAAATGGTGCTACCGACAATGGGCAGGATTTCCTGCCTCAATTAACACATTCAAGATAATCTCCCACAGAGGTTCCCAAAGGCCAACCTAAGGCAGACAGTCTCTTCTAAAACTCCCTTCTCCAGAGGCTCTAGATTCTTATCATAGACAGGGCAGGACTGAATGGGATAGTTGAGATTTCCTCCCATTACTCAGGGATAATTGATGTAAAACTGATGGATCATGTGTTTATAGAATTTTTGCATTAGTATTTTCAGACCACACTTGGCCATAGCTACCTGAAACCACAGAATAACAGCACTATGTAGGAAAAGGACCGAAGTGTGTCCTTTAAAAAGATATGTCTCTTTCTTTAAAAAGCATGCTAGCACTTCATACTGATGTTGTCAGAAGTCTGAGTGCAACTCACGGAAAGGAAATGAGTAACCCCAGCCCAATGTTCAGGCATGCAATGACCACTGCTCAGTTCCTACCACTGGAATTTGAACCTTGCTTGCATTTTTCCCTCAACTAGTCTCATTATCTTTATGATTTTGTCAAACTCAAAATTATGAAAAGTAACTACGCCACTATTGATACATCCTTTACCCTGGTATATGCCAGTCTCGATTCATAAAATGATCCATTGCTACCACAAATTCACATTCTATACAGAGCTTTTGAACGAGGGCCCCTGAAGTCAGGGTAGACAGAGATTGAAATCCTCGCCTTTATTCAGTGGATATTAGAAATTGAGGATATCACTAGATTCTCTGAGTCTTGGTTTCCCATCAGTAAAATGGAGAAAGTAACCTTAAAGAGTTGGAGAACCAATGAGCGTTCTGCACGGGAGCCTGCCCTGTGCAGTATGGAACTCCATACTGCCCCAGCATGTTGGGTTTTCTGTGATGAGGATGCTTTGGGACGAAAACAGAAATCCAAGTTCAAAGGTGTTTTAGTGCTCAGGGCCTCATATCAGGCTATAAGGAGTCTTAAGATGTGCTGGCTTTGAGGTTGATTCCTTCTTTAGCTAAACAAAATAACAAAGGTTTGGGTGTTTTCCATGGCCTTTCCTGGGCAGCTGTTTTCATGTTCCTACAAGCACTTGTGTGTCAGGTGAGAATCCAGCAGATGAGGAAGCCAGCTCTTCCCAGAATGCCTTAATGAATGACAGACTTCTCCTGGGTCTCATTGGACAGAGTTGTGCACCCACTCAAATCTGGAGTCTAAACCAGTTTGGGACAAGGGAATGGGACAATTGTGAATGTCCCAGGTTGGGGAAGGTGGCAACCCTGTGGCAGCATGCATAAAAGCAGCATTTGATTACAGGGCTCTTACATACCTTGTCATATATGCATGTTTTGTTTCTACTGTGTATATTACAATAGTATGATTACAGGTGCATCTAAACTATAAAAGTTTCATGGTTGGCAAGGAATATTTTTCTCCATTACTTAAATGTTTTACATACCTGAAACAGAAATTCCGTTTGATTAGCCATTTAAAAAATAGAGACAGTGCTTGACATTTGAGGAAAATGTTCCCAAATGTGGGCACCATGCTTCCCTCTTTTCCCCATAGCTCGTGTAAGATGAGAAACAAGGACCCCCTGCCAGACTAACTTGGAAATATCACAGTAAATAGAGTCAGAATTATAAAGGCACTTTCATCTGTTGAGAGTTAGAAATGCTAACTGGATTTTCTGAAACACAGAGACATTTCATGATCACAAATTCACAGTTTACTCCTACTTAAACAAAACAAAACCTGTTAACCCTTGAAGCTCCAAAGTTGAAGTTTAATGTGTTTCTATTACATGTGATAAATCCTGTATGGAAAGAGGCTTTTTGAGCTTCTTTGTCACAGAATGGAGTCCATTGCAGTGTAACTCAATGCAGTCTGCCTGGCTGAACTTTCTTCCCCTTCGAACATGTTTTAGCTTCATTTCCTGGTACAGTTAAACAGTAAATCAGGTCTTAGATACCATAAAACCTGGGCGAGGAGGCCCCTCCTCTACCTGTCTTTGTATAACTGATCTGCCTTTGCATGGAGCTATAAAAGTTAACTACCTAGATTTTCAATATCTGAGATTCCTACTTTCGGTGTTTTATAGTTGCATTTTTGCCCACCAAGGTGAAGCATCACTCAGAGTTCATCAAGTAAGTCCTGCTTCATAAAGGAGAACAGCGGCTCTTACCCCACACCTCTGTCTGTACAGCCTTCACAGCTACCTGCCCGGGTCTTACAACCCATGATCCCAAATATTCCTGAGCTCAGAGTCGGACTCTGCTACTGAACCTCTCGGGAGCCCCATTCTGATATATTAGAATAGTATTTCTACCTAACAGAAACACCATGATGTGTACCCAGATTGGGGGGGGGGGGGACTTGGCATGGAATTCAACAAGTTGTAGTAGCTTTACCAGCATTGCCATTGTTTACAAATCGAAGGCATATGACAAATGGAATATTCACATAGGAAAGGTTTAGATCTTTGCATATAGGCTGGTTACAAGGAAGCCTTATTTGGATGGCTTCTTAAAATTGCATAAAGAAGGAAAGAAGACAGGAACAGGCCTGATCAGAACATGATGTTACTGAGGCACATCAAAGGCAGCCAGTCCTACTGCACGCACATAACCATTCACTGCTTAGAGAAGTTCTGCCATGCAAAATGTTTACTGGGCTGCACAATGTTTTATCATTATGACACAAATAATGAGCCAGGTACTTAAAATGAGTTACTATACCACCTTGGATCTTAGTAACTTTCTAGACGCTTGTAAGACCCTTCACATTCTTGCTTATTCATTTATTTAACCATGCAATGAATTATTAAAATTTTCTTTCTTCAAAGAGCCTGTCTTCCTTTTTGTCTCAAAAGAACCAAAGTGTAGCATATGCTGCAATAATTGTTAGCAGGGTCAGTTCTGTGTGCATATGACCTCTGCATGACCTTTGGTCCTTGCTAAGAATACTCTGCTGTCACCATCTTGACATTCCTACCAGACCCCCTTTTCCACTGTGCTTGGGCCCTCCTATGAGGCTCAGTATTGGTCTGAGGAGGCCTGGCCTCCTAGAAGAACTAGAAGAACTCGCTAACCCTGGGTCTGAGGTCCCACTTTGCCAGCCAGTCAGGAAGCCCCATAATTTTCCCATGCCTTGGATTTTGTTGTAAATAAAGACGTCATTTTCATACTTTCGGAGAGTAAGGTACAAGTGATTGGCCGTCAGGCCGAAGTTTGGAGTTTGTCTGTAGTGACCATACTTTCTGAACTAGAGATCAGGACATAGGAATTATGGGACCAAGAGAATAATTGAAATTAGTCTCTAGAGAAAGTTGAGCTATTACTTGACACCTGATTTCTAGCAGAGACCTCCACACTACTGCCGTCTTTACATCATGCATCAGATTGATGGCCACTGGCACCAGCCTGCTCATTTCTCTTGGATCTGTCCTTGCCACGCTATAGACTGCATGCTAATTTCCCCAAGAAGACTTAACTCACGCTGGTACTTTGATCATACTTTAAAAAAATAATCTATATCTAAGACTTTAAAACTCACAACATATACAAGTATTGGCAGCCCCAGAACTGTCTATCTTCAGTCAGGACTCTGGCTAACCAATCAGAAAGCAGCTCTCATCATGTGATACCTCAGGAATGCCAGCTCTGGCTATGATCACTGTAGTACCAGTGCAGCCCATGGGCCAAGCAAGTTCTTCAGAATCTGTATTTAAGGGGCAAGAGGGAAGCACTAGAACTGATGTGTTTCTCAGTGTGAGAACCAAGGCCTGATTGGCTCACTCATGCCGGCAGAGCTAAGTGGACACTGCTATGTATTAAAAACCAACAGTTGTTTAACAGTAGACACAGACTATGGTCAGGTTAAGGTCCCTAGGAAACTTCAGGAATATAAACAAAAGACAATCTGCTACTTGAGCTGAGGTTCCAGTAGCACTTTGAGGTACACCATCCATGCTACATGCAGCCACCTAATGTGAGTACATTTTATTTTAAGATTTTTATTTATTTGTATGGCTATACGTAGGTGAGTGTATGCCATGAATGTGCAGGGACTCACAGACACCAGAAGATGACATCAGATCCCCTAGAGTTGGAGTTAAAGGCAGTTGTGAGCAGCCAGATATGGGGGCTGGGAATTGAACTTGGGTCCCTTCCGAGCTCTTAACTGCTAAGTCATGTCTCCAGTCCCTCTGATCACCCACCTAAACACTAGCATCTGAAGCTGGCCTCTCCACTTGGCAAGCAGATGACTGGCTTGTTTCAGCAGAGAGATGGGCAGCCTTCTGTCATGTATGCCAAAAGCAGCATACAACTTAAGTCATGGTGTCAGGAGCCTGAGAGGAAAGTGATGATACTTAGTATTATAAGGGTTTTTTTTTTATTAAGCAGGCTTTACTTTGACACCAATTCATTGCTTTTAGTTTAGATTATTTGAAGCAATTAAAAAAATGTAGACAGAGACAGAGAAGCAAACCAAAATGTTATTTTTTAGACAGTGCTTCATTGTATAGCCCAGGCTATCCTACAATCCCAGTTTTCCTGTCTTAGCCTCAAGTGTGTAGCTCACTTATTTCTTAATGTAACCATATTTATTTTAACTTCATATTAGTACAGAATGCCTTGACACCTGTCTGTTTTGGTGTGTACAGAAGGGAGATGCTTAGCCAGAAGCCTTAGAAGAAAATGAAAATGGACATTTCCTCACCCAGGATATCAGTCCTGAATGAACTGGGTTTCATTTGGTTGGTTTTTTGTTTGTTTGGTTGGTTTGGTTTGGTTTGGGTTTGGGAGTTTTAATTTACTATTTATTTTATTTTTCTTTATGCTTGTGTATGTTTGTGGTGTGTTTGTGCGTGTGTGTGTGTGTGCCTGCACATGTATGCATGCATGAATGTGTGCGAGTGTACCTATACATGTGTGCACGTACATATGCAATCCAGAGACTGAATTGGGAATCATCTTCTATCACTTCCTATGTACTCCCTGAGACGTGGTTTTTCAGTTGAACCCAAAGCACACTGATCTACCCAACTAGTTTGCTCTGGATGGAGGTTTCTCTATCTGCTGTCTTCAAAGTGCTAGAATTAGAGGCATTTTATGCATCTGACACTTGCACGGGTGCTACGGATCTGATATGTGGTCCTAGTCTAATCCTCATGCTTGGCCTGACGAGTGTTTTAACCATGAGACACTTTTTCCAGCCCCAGGTTTTTTGGGTTTTGTTTTGTTTCGTTGGTATTCTGAAATATGTTCTTGTTGTGTAGCCTTGGCTGGTGACCTGGACCTCACTGTGTAGTTCAGGATGACCTCGAATTTACACTGAACCTCTTGCTTCTGCCTTGCAAGTTTGGAGATGACAGCTGTTTGCTATGTCCAGTTTAACCCTTAAAGGTTTTCTGCAACAGAGCTTTTAAAAACTTGTTCACAAGCCCTTTTTCCTGAGAAGCTTTTACATGCCCCTGGGTATATAAGTGTATCTACCCTTGCTATGAGGCTTTATAAAATGGATGCACAAATTAAACATTTATCAGTAATAAATCATAAAGAAATTTATTTTAAAATGTTTTTGGTTCATGTATTAATTTTACAATTTATTAAAGAGGAAAGCAGACCTGCATACTAACATAATGACAGGCTTATTTATTTTTTACATACAGAATTAATTCTTAGCTGAATATTTGACACAGAGTCTTCAACATTTTTCAGAGCTGTTTAGTACTTTGATTTTATAATAGATAATGCTGAGAACAATGCTTTCCATAAATATGTAATCCAAAATGAGAGATGCATGTTCAGGGCCATTTCAGAAACTGTTGCAAATTCTCTCCTAGTCTCAAGTCAAAAATCATGTAAGATTTTTTTTAGATGAAACTCAAGTTAACTCAAACAGCAGTTTTTAAAGTCTAATGCAATAGTCTAAGAGGTGTGCTACTTTGTTGCTGTTTAAGTGTACTGAAAGCCACTGCTTTTTGTAAACTATTATAGTTAGCAGAAAGCCATGCTAGTACAGTAACAACACTGTATAATATGCAGTAGTCTGAAATCTGAATCAGCATGCTTCTGGCGACCTTAGGCAGTGTCAGGTGGCTTGATGTCATGCACATCAGAAATGTTGCATTAAGAACAAAGGCTGTGGTGAAGTCACATGACACAGCATAGCAAATGTTACCAGAAATATCTCAGAGTCATGGCATGCTGGACTCTCAGTTAATTATTGCACATTCAATGTCTGTCAGAGAAACAGGACCCAAAGGCTGAAGATTGATGCTGG
>CAJQZJ010032702.1:3131964-3178651 GCA_907164525.1 Lophiomys imhausi | reverse complement strand
GTTTGTTACTGAGATGTAACTTGAAGAAAAAAAAAATAAAGTATTTAAAAAAAAAAAAAAACAGGTAACAAAGTCTATGTTCTTGTTCCCTTTGGTGCATTGGTTGTAGTATAGTTATCCTGTACTATATGGCTAAAATCTGATTATAAGTAAAAAGATGCCATGTGCATCCTTCTGATTCTGGGATGGCTCACTAGTTCTGGATGAGCTTCTCTAGTTCTATCCATTTGGCTGCAAATTGCATGATTTTGTTGTTTCTGATGGATGAGTAGTATTCCATTGTGTAGATATACCACAGTTTGTTTTTTTTTTTTTTTATCCATTCCTCTGTTGAGGGACATCTGGGTTGTTTCCAGTTTCTAGTTATTAGAAATAAGGCTGCTATGAGTATAGATGAGGAAACTTCCTTGTGATTTGGTGACGAATCATTTAGATGTATACCCAGAAGTGGTATGGCTGGGTCCTGAGGCAGAGCTATTCCAAGTTTTCTAAGATATTGCCAGACTGATCTCCATAGTGGTTGCACAAGCCTGCTCTCCCACTAGCAATGGAGGAGTGCTCCCCTTTCTCCACAACCTCACCAGCATGTGCTATCATTTGAGCTTTTTATCTTAGCCATTTTGACAGGTATGAGATGGAATCTCAGAGTCTTCTTGAGTTGCATTTCTCTGATGATTAAGGATGCTGAGCATTTCTTCAAGTGTCTCTCAGCCATTAGGGATTCCTCCTTTGTGAATTCTCCTTTTAGCTCTGTTCCCCATTTTTTTGATTGGATTATTTGGTTTCTTGGCATTTAATTTTTTGAGTTCTTTGTAAATTATGGATATTAGCCCTTTGTCAGATGTGGGGTTGGTAAAGATCTTTTCCCAATCTGTAGGTTTCCGTTTGTTCCAATGACAGTGTCTTTTGCCTTACAGAAGCTTTTCAGTTTCATGAGGTCCCATTTATTGATTGTTTGGTCTTAGATCCTGGGCTATTGGTGTTCTGTTCAGGAAGTTGTCACCTGTGCTCATGAGTTCGAGGCTTTCCCCCACTTTCTCTTCTATTAGATTTAGTGTGTCAGGCTTTATGTTAAGGTCTTTGATCCACTTGGACTTAAGTTTTGTGCAAGGTGATAAGTATGGATCTATTTGTATTCTTTTACATGTTGACATCCAGTTAGACCAGCACCATGTGTTGAAAATGCTGTCCTTTTTCCATTGTATGCTTTTGGTTTTTTTTTTGTCAAAAATTAAGTGACCATAGGTGTGTGGGTTCATTTCTGGGTCTTCAATTCGATACCGTTGGTCCACTGGTCTGTTTCTATACCAGTAGCATGCTGTTTTTAGTACTATTGCTCTGTAGTACAGCTTGAAATCTGGGATGGTGATGCCTCCTGATGTTTTTTCATTGTACAGGACAGATTTAGCTATTCTGGATTTTTTTCTTATTCCATATGAAGTTGAGAATTGTTTTTTTTCTAGGTCTGTAAAGAATTGTGGTGGTATTTTGATAGGAATTGCATTGAATCTGTGTATTGCTTTTGGCAGGATGGCTATTTTTATTGTGTTGATCCTACCTATCCATGAGCATGGGAGATCTTTCCATCTTCTGATGTCCTCTTCAGTTTCTTTCTTCAAGGATTTGAAGTTCTTGTCATATAGGTCTTTCACTTGCTTGTTTAGAGTTACCCCCAGGTATTTTATGTTGTTTGTGGCTATTGTGAAGGGGGTTGTTTCCCTTATTTCTTTCTCAGCCCATTTATCTTTTGTATAAAGAAGGGCTTCTGAAATTTTTTAGTTAATTTTGTATCCAGCCACATTGCTGAAGGTGTTTATCTGTTGTATTAGTTCTCTGGTGGAATTTTTGGGGTCACTTATGTATGCTATCATATCATCTGCAAATAGGGATAAGTTGACTTCTTCCTTTCCAATTTGTATCCCCTTGATCTCCTTTAGTTGTCTTATTGCTCTGGCTAGGACATAAGTACTATGTTGAAGAGATATGGGGAGAGTGGCATCCTTGCCTTGTCCCTGATTTTAGAGGTAATTGCTTTATATTTCTCTCCATTTAATTTGATGTTGGCTACCAGCTTGCTGTATATTGCCTTTATTATTTCTAGGTATGGTCCTTGTATGCCAGCTCCCTCCAGGACTTTTAGCATGAAGAGGTGTTGTATTTTGTCAAATGCTTTTTCAGCATCTAATGAGATGATAATGTGTTTTTTTTTTTTTCACCTTGTTTATGTGGTGAATTACGTTGATGGATTTTTGTATGTTGAACCACCCCTGCATTCCTGGGATGAAGCCTACTTGATCATGGTGTATGACACTTTTGATGTGTTCTTGGATTCGGTTTGCCAGTATTTTATTAAGTATTTTTGGGACTATGTTCATGAGGGAAATTGGTCTGAAGTTCTCTTTCTGACAGGTGTAAGATGAAATCTCAAAGTAGTTTTGATTTGCATTTTTCTGATGGCTATGGATGTTAAATATTTTTTAAGTGTTTCTCAACCATTTGAGTTTCCTCTATTAAGAATACCCTGTTTAGACTCCATTTTTTGGTTGGCTTGATTTCTTGATACCTAGTTTCTTGAGTTCTTTATATATTTTTGGTATTAGCCCTCCATCATGTGTGTAGTGGATAAAAATCTTTTCCCAATCTCTACTTGCCACTTTGTCTGAATGACAGTGCCTTTTGCTGTGCAGAAGTGTCTCAGCTTCAAGAGGTTCTATTTGTTAATTGTTAATCTTAGTGCCTGCATGGTCAGTGTTCTGTTCAGAAAGTCATCCTCTGTGCTAATTAGTTCAAGGCTATTTCTCACTTTCTCTTGTATATCTGGTTTTATGTTGAGATCTTTGATCCATTTGGAGTTGAGCTTTGTGCAAGGTGATGAGTATGGATCTATTTTAGTTCTTCTTCATGAAGCACTCAGTTTGACCAGCAACATTTGTTGAAGATGCTGTTGTCTTTTTTCCGTTGTATTGCACCTCAAATATTATTCCCTGAAGTGTGTGGGCTAAGTTGTCCTACCATGTGCAGTGTATCGACTTCTACGTTATCCTTTAAAAATAATAAGTAGTAGGGTGCCAAATACATGTCATAGTGAGTCAAGTGCTTAATGTGGAAGCATGAGGATGTGAGTTTGAATCCACAGCTTCCACAGAGACAGCCAGACATAGTAAATGCATGTCTGTGACTGTAGCAGTGAAAGGCAGAAACAGGAGAGCGTCCCAGCTAACCAGTCCAGCACATCAGTGAACTCCAATTTCCACGAGAGACTCCCTCTCAAAATACGATGTGGTGTGTGAGAAAACTACTCAGTATACAATGGCATCTAGATATGCACACACTAACACATATACCCATGCATATACATGTGAATACACACCTGCTGTCCCCCAAACAAAGCTGTGTAAAATCATTCTTTCTTAAAGTAATATTTGCTTCTATGATTGTTAACAAGGAGCCTGATTTTTTTTTTTTTTGAAGAGACAGAAATGAGACATTTTAAGGTCAAACTCCATCCTGTGTGAAACATAGAACCTTTTGAAGGTTGTTACTGGATAATTGTGAAAGCATCTGTTCTCTAACCAGAGTCACTGTGTCCGCAGTGTGCCCAGCTTGGACAGCTAATTTCACTAAGCTGCTGAACTGAGAGGGCCGAACAAAGGAAGTGGTATGTCAGGACAGAGAAAATACTGAGACAGTCTAGGAAAGGGTTTCCACACACGCAGGAAACACAGAGTGGAGTGTATCCCCATCTGCATGGGAGACCATTCCAACTCCTAAAACTCTTACACTTGTCAGTTGAGTTCATGAGTAGGTTTAGACATCTCAGCAGAGACTCAGCTCTGCTCCATCTAGTTCCTAAGGTAGCCTGGCGGAGGCTGGATGATACAGTTTTATGATTGTGACTGGGTACCGCCCATCAACAAGGTACTTTGTTAAAGCTGAGAGCCATGGGCCTGTACATCCTCTACAGTGGATCTCGTGATGCAGGCTTCTCCCCAGCAGTTTGGGCTTCCTCACACTACGGTGGCTAGGTTCCCAGTACAAACATCAGAAGACATAAGAAGTGGACACTGCTCCATTATTAAGTGTTGGACCAAAACTGCCACAAGCATCTCCTTAACCGTATTCTGTTTCTCAGTCAGCAGATTCTCAGATAGGGCCCACCCACTTTCAAAGGTGAAGAGTTTGAAAACATTTGGTGATAATGTGCCTAAGCTGCCATGCTGTGTTTCCAGCCCTTTGAGAAGCTGAAAATCTGGGCTGTGGAATTGGCACGGCTGGGAGGGATTCTGTATTTGCCTGTGCACTGCTGTTGCTCAGTCTCGAGGAGAAGGATCTCTGTGTACCTAAACTACATTTCTACTGCAGGGAATCCAACCCAGACGCTCCTGAACTGACTGGTGACCGGTGCAGAGTCTAGCAGTTTTACCTACAACCCATCATAAGAAAGTGGGCTGTAAAGCTCCCAGTAACCTATCTCATTGCCCTTTTCCCTTAAGACAGACTGTGGGGGTGGGGCCAACTGTGTGGTATACCTCAAAAAGAATAATGATGTCCCTTGTATGTGTTCATCTTACCCTGGTAAAACTCTTAACTTTTGGATATGCAGGCAATGCATTTACAGCACCCCACTCAACTACTCAATGGCTGATTTTAGGGTGTCTATTACTACTACTAGTGTCTATGTAACCTTGACAGAAGCTAGAGTCATTTGAGAGGAGGGAACCTCAGTTGAGAAAATGCCTCTGTAAGTCTGGGCTGTAGGCAGGCCTGTGGGGCATTTTCTTAATTAGTGTTTGATCGGGGAGGTCCCAGTCCATTGTAGGTGGTCCTGGGCGCTATAAGAAAGCAGGATGAACAGTAAGCAGCACCCCTCTATGGCCAAGAGGAGCAAGAGAGTAAGTAGTGTTTCTCCATGGCCTCTGCCTCCAGGCTCCTGCCTTGAGTCCCTGTCCTGACTTCCTTTGATGATGGACTGTACATGGAAGTATGAGCCAAGTAAACGCTTTGCTCTCCAGGTTGCTTTTGGTCATGGTGTTTCATCTCAACAATAGAAACACTAACTAGGACACTGGTGTTAAGAAAAGGGAAATTATTTGATCTATAGTTTCTTGAGCCCATCTTCCAGAGTATATTCCAGGGAGAGACTCTGGAGCATACAAGACAGTGGTGAAATCACCAGAAGTTGTTCTGAAACATAGGAGGAGCTGCAGACATTGCTGCTGTTTATTTTATTTGCATTGTTGTAAAGGATTTTCACATATCAAGTTTGTGCCCTTTAAAGTGATTGTTATTATACGTCTAGCTAGCTGGCTTTGCTGTTGTCAGATGTAAGGTGGAGGTGTTTCTTCAGTGCCACAGATAATAAGAGGTGAAACTAAAATGCTTTTATTTTTTTTTTCTTTTTTGGTTTTTTGAGATAGGGTTTCTCTGTGTAGCCCTGGTCGTCCTGGAACTTGCTCTGTAGACCAGGCTGGCCCCGAGATCCACTTGCCTCTGCCTTCTGAGTGCTGAAATAAAAAGCATGGTCCACCACAGCCCCACTAAATGTTTATGTTTTTGTAGTTTTAATTTATTTATTTGTTGGTTTGTTTCATTTCTGAGGTGCTGGGGACAGAACCCACAGCCTTGTGCACACCGGGCAGGCACTCTACTGCTGAGCTACATAACCAGATCTAAATTATTTGAGAAGTCAAGCCTGTTTCTACTCTGTGTTTTGTGGGGATGCTAAATCTCGGACATGGCAAGAAGCTGGGCCATCATCCAAGAGATTCTTACATGTTTACACTTTTTAAAACTCCTCTGACTAGGAGTAGGGTTGAGACCGCCAATCTCACTGTGCTTGATCGTTGAAAATAAAAAGTCCCAGAAGAAGGCAAACCTTGCTGTTTGGGGAAGACATGCTGTGTGCTACCCCGGTATGGTTATGCCCCCTCTGCCAAATCAACCAAGCATTTAAAAGAAGCCGTTGCTAAGGAAACCATCCTTTCATTTGAAGGGCCTAGGAGGAAGGGGGCCTAATCTTTTGACACTCAATTTGTCTCCAAGGAGGCTGGAGAAAGTGAACAGAAAGAGTTGGCTCACTGTAGTCTCCCCCAAGCTGAAGGACAGCTCCAGCCTTCTCAACCCTGGAAACAACCTAAAAGGCTTTGGTGGTGGTCAGTGGTGGTCAGGGGGAGTTCTCCACCCAGCACAGGCCCTTGGCTTTGAAGGCGAAGGTAGGAAGAGCAGGTGGGACTGGAGTTCTCAAGACTTTGAAGGCTCACATTGGTCTAGCTTCTGACAGGAGCCTTTCCTTATTTTTTCATAGAAGCTTTGATTTATTTACTTTTCTGGCAGCTACCTGTCAAATCATCTGACCAGATGAAGCAATGTGGACAATGTTCTTGTCTTAAAAATAATAAAATCGCACTAAAAACAGGACAAATATTTCTTTAAAAACTTAATAAAAAAAAACCTTTCTCCTGTCATGTTCTTTTAATCAGTGTTAACTTTTTCTGGTATACTAACCAAGTCTTTAGACAGTGGAGTCTAAAAGACTGTTTTATGTTGTGACTGAAGACAAGTTACTTCTTCATTTCCTCCTTAGTAAAGTTGAAAATTAGTCCCCAGGAGGGCTTACTTAGCTCAGGGTCCAGAGCTTTGTTCAAAGTCAGCCCTGGCTTATGGCAGTCAACCATTATTTCCCACTTACCAGCATCTGAATATTACACGAAGCTCCAGGATGTGTCACACCACACGGAAGCCAACTGTAGGGCAGCTAGAGGGAATAGTCTAGGTCTTGGTCCCTGAACTTGATTCTCTTATGTGTGGTAGATTCAATCAGAAAGTCAGGCAGGTAGCCAGAGAGCATGGAACCCACCATAGCAAACCTGTTGTAGAAGTGCTGGTAGTATAGTGAAGATCAGAGGGAGATGGGACCCAGCTAAGGATGGTTCTTGAGGGACGATTGAAATGCTAAAGAACTTCCAAAGAACTGTGGAGAGGAATGCTGGGAGATCCAGCCTGGCTGGGGACTTACAAAGTAACCTTGGAAAGGGGCTTTTCCTGAGCACAGGCAGAGGCCAGGCAGTCTCCTGGGCAGCTGTGCAAACTAGCTAAATAAAGTACTGCTAATAACACAGCCTCTTCCTGCTGGGATAGCACCTTCACAACTTAAAAATATTTTTACTCATATTTTCTCACTTGTCCCCCTAAAATCCTAGTGAGGTAGGCAGCAGAGGTGCGCATGCACCCTTTTGCCACCTCAGAGAAGGTAAGACTGGGAGCTGGGGGCCCCGGAAGTCCCCACCCGTGCAGGAGGTTCCTTGCTGCATGGGGTTGTCTTTCTTCACGGACACCCTGTTTCTTTCTGGGGTAGCATGGATGAGAGCACAGCACTTAGGTGCTGAGGTAGCATCTAGGGCATTACAGTTATGGTTAGGACACCTCGAAGGCACCCCTCCCTGTGCCCACTCACCTGAAGGCTGGCTGGGGCCTTCAGCCTGTCCAACAAGAGAAAGGAGCCCTGCCTTGCTCCCACCCACCCATCTTGGCAAGGCCACAGGAAGCCACTCACACCCAGGCCTAAGGCCCAGCCCATGGCCCTCTTGTCTCCCCACCCCATCCCAGATCCCTTAGAACTCTGCCTACTCTGTCACCACACTTTGTCCCAGTGAACTCTGTCTTAGAAAAAGGGTCCCACACTCTTGCTTTCCCTGGCTTTATAATCCTTTCTTTTCATCAAAGAGCTGTAAAGGTAGGAGGTATAAAGGAAAGCAGTCTACTTTTCCTTACTAAGGCAATTAGACTAATTTCCTCTCAATGATTTTACTATTGTTTGGGCTCTTTGCACGTCTATACCCACATTGTATTCTAGCACAGCCTACCACCCACCCACCCCTGGGACATTTCCAGTAACTAAGATAGAATTGGAAGCCCAGGTCTCAGGCATAGGGAATAAGCCAGAGCCAGACCCCTGGAACATTGTAAGCCTCCTTGTCTATCCCAGGAATTGCAGAATCAGGGGCAGCCCTAGGCTTACTGTGGTCAGACCCATCCATAAGGAAGAATGGCTCTCGTTCTTGAGAGAGCTGGAACATAATTTAATGTGTTGCTGCATATCTGTTTATAACTGGTAACTATTGGTGACGTCACCACTTAACTGTCTCTGCTCTAGAACAGAACTGCCAGAATGATTACCCATCAAAAGGGGAGTAAATGCATTGGCATATGCCATACTATCTAGAAAGCCTAGTGATGCTTGCCTTCATACCAGAGAGACTAGAAACCCAGTAGCTTTTCCATTTATGAGGTGGATACTGAGCAGTGGCTGGGGGCGTCAGGATTCGTGGTTTGTTGGAAGCCCCCACAAAGCAGGGTTCTAACAGTGGTAAAGGAATGCTGCAGCAGAGACCTCATTTTATATGAGCTACCGCTGAAGGTGAAGCTGGCCTTTAGCATGGGCCTTCCCACTTCACATCTCCTGATCAAGAGAACACTTTGCAACTCTGTGGAACAGCTTATCTCTCAGTTGCTTCCAGATCCAGTCCAGTTGACAACCAAGAGTAACTATCTTACCATCATGAGGGAAAAAGTGCTGTGTGGAAGAAGGTTTCAACTTTTTCTTTTCTTGGTAAGGTACAAGGTTGGTCACAATTCATGTAACCCTTGCACCAAGCATTCTTTCAGGAAGTTGTTTATAGACAACGGAGTGCTAGAGGATACAGCCTCCAGCACTCAGCGCATAATAAAGCGTGTGGTTGGGGAGACATTGAGAAAATACAGAATTGCAACATTTCGAGATAAAGGAAAAGAAGAAAAGAAGCATGATGCGGGGTGTTTAAATTTTTAGGGATTTCTATGAGAAGGAAGAAGAAAGGCCCAGGAAAGTGTTCCAGGTGCTGAGAAGGGCATACACAAGGGCAGAAAGGTTGAAGGATATGTTTGCTATCAGAATTAAGTCTTCCCTTATCCAGAAGAGAGAGTATTGAGAGAGCAGTCTCATCCATCCATTCCTCTCTGTTCCTTCTTGGGCACCATAATTGTGGTACTTTGTTGTCTATGCAAATCTATTCTGAGTCTCTCTCTCTCTCTCTCTCTCTCTCTCTCTCTCTCTCTCTCTCTCTGAGATTAGCTGTTGAGGTGAAGGGGTGAGCAAGGGGCCTGTCGTTCAGATGGTCCAAAAGCTTCTTATTAGCGATATATCCTCAAGTAGTTCTTTAACTCCTGGTCTGTAACATGGAGACCCATTCCTAATTGAGCAAGCAATCATGGAAACAGATGCCAGGTACCAGACACAGTTGTAGGCTCTGAAGATAAAGTAGAGAACAGCACAGACAGGATTTCTGTCCTCATGCCACTGGCATGAACTTCGCTACACATACTGTGTGCCTAAACCCTTAACAAGTCTAAGAGCCAGAGTAGATAAGAAATATTTCCTTTTGTAAAGTATAAGATGCTATGAGAGTGAAAAGTTCATTGCTCATTTCCTGGGCCAGGCTGGATACCACTGGAGAGTTGGGCCTGCTGCCCTCTCCTTCAGGCCAGGAATAGTTTATCAACTCTACCAGCTGCGAAGTCCAATAGGGAGAGGCTAGGGAGCCTGGCTGGGGCCCCTGAGTATATGTGAACTGACCTGCCCACCATGTATTACCCTTAATTACAAAACAAAGTAGTACCCGTGGGAGGCCTGCAGCACCTTCCCTGGGGCCAGGGAAGCTTGAGGTGGTACCTAAAATCCCTGTATCCAGTGGCCACCTGGTTGAAAGGGGACAAATGTGTCCTTTGCTGTCCATTTGGGACCCCATCAGAGTGTCAGGCCCACATTCTTAAGTCCCAGTGGAGACTCCTTTGCCCTGCAAATTCCATTTGTGGTTTGGCTTGGAAGATCATGGGCAGAGATTGCGAAGCCGAGCCCTGCCGTTGTCTCTGGGTTGAGAGCAAGCACATGCACTTTGTATCCTAGGCAACGCTGATACCATAGCAGAAATTTAGAAGTATGAATTGGAAATCATTTGGTTAAAGAGCCCTTTTCAACCCAGGCACGAAATGCACAAACATAAAATGTGATGGTTTAGACCCTCTGTATGCTAGCTCCAGTTCTGATTATGTAGAACAGGAAACGGAAGCTGGAGGAGGGATTTTGTTTTCCCATGGCTCCTTAAATGCCTTCAAGGGGTTAAGAGGAAAAAATTCAGATTTTTTTCTAGCCTCCTCTTACCTCCAGGTGTGTTTGACAATGAAGGTGAGATTAACACTCCCTGGGGGTGATCCATAAAAGGGGGGAAGAATAAGTGTAGATAAGGGTAGTAAAATGTTAGAAGCATGATTATCTCCAGTCTCAGAGCCCCATACCCTTCCTCAAGGTTGTAGCTTTAACCTTGAACAGGCTTCCCCATACTCACCCTGAATAAGAACAATTGTGCCAGGAACTGGATAAGCTTGTTAGATGGCTGGTCCTATCCTCATGGTAATCCTATGAGGCTGCTACTACTATCTTCACCCTTTACAGGGTAATAGAAGTACAAAGGGGTTAATTAGCTCATCCAAGGTCAGATAGCTGGGTAAATAGCAAAGCTACTCCTTGGGCAGCCCATCTAGAACCTGTGATCATTAGCCTATAGAACCTTTGTGTGTTCATTAGCCTATAGAACCTGTGATCATTAGCCTGTATTCCACTGTTCAGTAGTGGGTGGAGTAAGCAGATAACAGCAGAAGAGACAAACCCTGCTAACAACTTTGTCCTGCATTTGTTTACTAAAAATCAGCAACTGAGATGCTTGTGTGGATTTACCTAGACTCCAGTTTGGCCTCTGTGGCTCCAGAAGTTCCCAAAATCTATCATCAGAGTGTTGCAGGTGAGCTGTGGCCCAAACCTGTGTGGCCCTCCTGGGAATTCTGCAGGCCACAAAATCCACCTGATCATCATTCTTTTTTCTTTTTTTTTTAATATAAGTACTTTATTTGTTTTTTCTTCTTCAAGTTACATCTCAGTCACAAACCCTTCCCTATTCCCCCTTCCTGTCCCACCCTTCCCCACTCTTCCCCCCCAACAGCTTCCCTTTTCAATCCAACAAATGGTTCTTTCTCTTATAACAGTAAATTCTGTACAAAACAGCAGAATTAAATATGCCACATTTATGAGAGTTAAATGGCCCAGTATACCTTCCCAATGTCCAGTTCATACATATTTGGCCCCTGACTTTAACCTTCTACCTTCTAACCATCTCCATGAGTTTAAAGTTCTATAACTGACTTAGCTTTCATACTAACTTGCATCACTATTATAACCATCTTCTTAGATCTAGAACGCCCTCTTGATTCCTAAACAACTCAAAATTTAGCTATGAGACTCAAGCTGTCTATTCTTCAACCACCTCAGAGAGCTGCGAAGGATAAATATATCTGATTATATAGGAAGTGCAGGGCCTGCAGCTTCCAATACTAAGAAATGACAAACCAGTGACTACCTGGACAGTTCCCATTTTCTCTCCATACATTCCAGCATCAGTCTTCAGCCTTTTGGTCCTGTTTCTCTGACAGACATTTATTGTAGAGCAGGGATTATGAAGGACTTACCTACCCTGTCTTGGCAGAGCTAGGCTGTCAACTTCCCTGCTACCAAGTTTTGTCCTTTTTGGACAGCAGTCTGTCTGCAGTTGAAGCAAGGAGTTTTTACATGCCAAGAGATAGACTTGCGACTAATTCAAGCATCTCACACTGGAGATTCTTCGATGCTTATCTTCTACTTGGAGTAGAATAGGGGGTGCTGTCAGGAGCTGATATGTCACGATATCAAAAAAAAAATCTTAATTTAAGACCACATCTTTGAATGCCATATTCTGCAGATCTCTTGGGGTTTTTGAAGATGCCCTATCTATCTCTTGTATTTAGATAAGCAAATGTTGCTTGCCTCTTAACAACTTGATTACTGAGTAGCTTAGAGAATATCTGTGATAGACTGTCATAGTAGCTAACAAGGTGACATGCATGCATGACTAGGAGTTTGTTTTTCTTAACTATCCTAAACAGTTTAAGACGGTTGGTATCAAGAGGCCAGAGCTTCACATTTCATTTTTAAGTATCTCTAGGTACGATACCATTAGGAAGCGTTACCTTTAATTTTGTATCAATATACAAAGATCTATTCAAATGTGGTAAATATACTCTTTTTTTTTTAAATACTTTATTTTTTTTCTTCAAGTTACATCTCAGTAACAAACCCCTCCCTATTCCCGCTTCCTATCCCGCCCTTCCACCCTCTTCTCCCCAGAAGTTTCCCCTTTCAGTCCAACAGATGGTTCCTTCTCTTATAACAGTAAGTATTATACAAAACAATAGATATAAATATGCCACATTTATGAGAGTTAAATGGCCCAGTATACCTTCCCAATGTCCAGTTTATACATATTTGGCCCCTGACTTTAACATTCTACTATCTAACCAACTCCATGAGTTTAAAGGTCTATATGTGACTCAACATTCATACTATCTTGCAACACACTTTTAAGAGTATCTTCTTAGATCTATAACACCCTCTTGATTCCTAAACAGTTCAAAATTTAACTATGAGACTCTAGCTGTCTATTCTTCAACCACCTCAGAGACCTGAGAGGGATAAATATATTTGCTTATATTGGAAGTGCAGGGCCTGCAGCTTCCAAAACTAAGAAAGAACATACCAATGACTGCCTGGACAGTTCCCATTTTCTCTCCATACATTCCTGCATCAGTCTTCAGCCTTTGGGTCCTGTTTCTCTGACAGACATTTGTTGTAGAGCAGGGATTATGAAGGACTTACCTACCCTGTCTTGGCAGAGTTAGGCTGTCGACTTCCCTGCTACCAAGTTTTGTCCTTTTTGGACAGCAGTCTGTCTGCAGTTGGTGCAAGGGGTTTTTTCATGCCAAGAGAAAGACTTGCCACTGTAAGATTCAACCATCTTACAGTGGAGGTTCTTCGATGCTTATCTTCTACTTGGAGTAGAATAGGGGGTGCTGTCAGGCACTGATATGTCTCGATATAAAAAAAAATCTTGATTTAAGATAACATCTTTGAATACCATATTCTGCAGATCTCTAGGGGTTTTTGAAGATGCCCTATCCATCTCTTGTATTTAGATAAGCAAATATTGCTTGTCTCTTAGCAACTTGATTACTGGGTAGTTTAGAGAATATCTGTGATAGACTGTCATAGTAGCTAACAAAGTGACATGTTTGCATGACTAGGAGTTTGTTTTAACTATCCTAGACCATTTTAGACGGTTGGTATCAAGAGGTCAGAGCTTCACATTTTAAGTATCTCTAGGTATGATACCATTAGGGAGCGTTACCTTTAAATTTGTATTAATATACAAAGATCTATTCAATTGTGGTTAAATATACTCTTAATTTTGTATCAATATACAAAGATCAATGCCTATGTGGCCCAATACAATCTTAATATTGCGTCCATATACAAGGGTCAATACCATTGTGGCCAACTATAATCTTAATTTTGTATCAATACTGACATAGTCCAATACAATCTTATTTTTGCACAATAAACAATGGTCAATACCACTTTAGCCAAATATACTACTAATTTTGTATCAATATACAAAGGTATAAGGGCATATTCAATAATCTGACCCTTCTTCTTGGTCCTTCCTGTGCTATGTCTATGTCTCAATTTTTCTCAAGTCTGTGCATTCCTACACAGGAGATAAAGAAGGATACAGAAAAGGGAAAGAAGGAATACCCTGGGTCTAACCTCCAAAACCCATTAAACAGGAACATTTAACAACTTGTAATCTCTTCCCCTAAATAACAGAGTTTTCAGTTGTCCTTCTAATAACCAAAAGGGGGGGGGGGGCGGAGAAACACCTACAACCACAACAACTCAATATCACTAAGACCGTTCAGCTCTACACAATGCCCCAGCCAGAACCTCAGTAAAGCCTGGAAGTTCAGCTTCTGCCTACAAACTCCTTAGGACATCTAAACAGCTGATCCTCATTCTTGACTGTGCCTTCATGTTTGGTGCTGGACTAGTGGGCTGAGCCTAACTCTCCAGGAATTTCCATCCATACAATAAAAAAATGTATCTGCCAAAAAAAAGTAACTGTTTTGGGAGGGGAAAGGGAAGAAAACAAACAAACAAGCAAACTAGTAACTCACTGGAAGTTGCAACAGTGGTGCAGAGCCCTGCCTCCTATCTGTCTACTCCTCAAACAAGTCAGAACTGCTTGTGGACAGCTGAGGATGCTTGCTTCTAATCCTGTAGGTTGGTCGTGGTAGGAGTCCTGCTCTGTCACAATAACTTGCTGTTACACATACCTGCATGTCTGTGTGTGCATACAGAAGACAGATACAAGGGTACTAAGACCTACATTTCTTGCTCTCAAGCGCTGTGTCATTTGATTTTAAATACGACTTTTCTCCCTCTAGATTGTTAGAATTTTTACCCTTCTGTACAGCTGTCAACAACTTCAAAACAGGTCGCCATGGGAGGAGCTGTGTAAGCTGTTTGCTGAGCCCTGTGCATGAAGACATGAGCTCCTCCCAGCAGAGTGAGGCACTGGTACTCTTGTGGTCAAAAGCAAAAGATCACCGGACTCTGTTGCAACTCTGCTGCTGTGCACCTCCTTCAGCATCCTAAGTCCCTTAATTTCCTGTCTTATTCTCTTCCCTTGCCAGGCAGAAATAATAGCAGTGACCCTCCGTAGTCTCCCCTTGCCTGGGTATTATTCATGTTCTCTGAAAAGGCACTTTGAATAATTTTTAAAGCTAAGGTTACAGAGTGGTTGCTTCTGACATGTCAGTAGAATAGGAGCACACATTCCTTACTTCTGTCATGCAGACCCTGTGGGCAGAACCAGGCACACACCCAGACCCCATTATACCAAGCAGAATGTCATACATAGGCCATATGGCAACCGCAGCAGGTCATCTGGTGGAGTAAGCTGGTGTTCCAAAGACAAGCTGAGGCCTTTGGCATCGAATCATCCCAGGAGCCTGGGTCCTTCTTTTGTCTAGAGCAGTCACTTTTTCTGGAGGCCAAAGAAAAGGAGCAGCCCGGCTGAGGCCTGGTGTGGAGAACAAATAATGATGGATGGATGACCTTCCTCTTAACATCTCTCCTAGCTAGTTAGCCTTGAAAACCATTCTGTCTGATGTATAAAAATGACAAAAGAAGATGAGGAGGAGGAAGAAGACAACAAGGACGTTGACGGTTGTTGTTGATCCCTGCCACAGTAGTCTCCTGCTGTGTGTATTCTTTTTTTTTTTTTTAATCTTTGATTGCAAAAGTTTCTATTTATATTCTCAAGAGCTGGTCCCTGTCTTGATCTCTTAAGATGGTTTGTCATTGTCCAGGATAGCACATGCTTTCTGCTGAGATCTGGACCTCATCTTCTCATCAGTTGCTTGTGTTATTTTCACCTTAAATGAGAATTGTTGCTAGAAGAATTTAGCTTTAAAAAAAAAAATTTTATGTTATCTGAGTTGAGGTTGACTGGCACAAACTTGTAGGCAAGTTTTGACTGGAATTATCTGCCCCAGAGCAATGGTTCTGATTACAGGACACACATTGTGTAATCCCTATTCAGGTTTACTTAGAATTTGGCAAAGACAGGTTAGATCCTGTTTTCTGTCCCTTCCTGCTCAATTTGTTTGTACTTCAGTTCCTCTTCAAATTACTAAAGCATTACCAATTGTGATAGTAGTATTAATTGATTTGAGAACATCCAGACACATAATGAAAACCTATTGCTTTTCACAAAACTTCAGCTTGCCAGCTTTCCTCATGCACTTAAAGTAAACTGAAAAATCAGAGTTGGCTCAAGTTTTAGGAAGCGTTGATTTTTAAAAGCAAGCCCCTATTAGTGGACCCAATGGCCTCCGCTCGCAGCTCCTGCCTCATGTCTGTTTTGTGGCATCCCCTGTGGCCTTTTTCTCTTCTGTCGGAATCTAGCCCTAAGAAAAGAAACTATGAATGCATCCATACTAATTTTACCTACATTGCGCTTTAGCACAACTTAACTTTAGAACGGGGAAATGGCCACCTACCAGAGCAAAGAGCTTCCCAGTGCTGCATTTCAGGAATAAGCTAACCAGGAGATAGGCTGGTTTTCTATGATGTTTATTTGCTGGGTGGTAGAATCAAATCAAATGAATTTCTTCAATAGACGTATGCACCTCATGTGCCACTCTCAAGAACCAGTTTGCCCTCCTCTGTTTCAGTAAAGCCACAGAGTAAGTAGAAATGGGATGAAAGTTGGAATGCTTGGAAATGGAATCCCTTAGTTCTTGGTCCTGGGTTCCTCTTGTACCAAGGACTGGTTATCCAGTGAAGGGCAGCTGTGAAAATAAGCATCTGTTGCCTTTGTAGACAACCTTTCGGCTTTACTGCTGGAGGCTTGTGGCCTGAGGGCTCATGTAGATTCTATACACAAGGTGTGAGAGAACACATATCCGCTCTCATTCCAACATATAAGCCAGTCACATGCTGCCTGTCTCATAGACTCATTTCTTCTGGTAACTATGAAGTATTTACAGACTTCCTCCTAGAGACCCCACTCTGCGCCTGATTCTGGGATGAGAGGGAATGATGAGACAGCCATCCCATCTCTCTTGATGAGATTGAATGCAAATATCTATAAATGAAATGTTATCTTTCACATTTAATAGAGACATGTCAAGTGATGGGTTCTGTGGCAGAAAGCTTTACATAGTGTCATGATTAAGGTCCATGTCCAGAGTCACATGACTAGAAAACAGTGCTAAGGGAATCAGAATGCAGACACTGTGAGCAGTGAGCCTCAGGCCTGTAGGGGTTGTTCAGAAGATGAAGTCAAAGGGAGGAATCTCGGGTTCAGCTTCAGGCCTGTAAAAAACTGAGTTGCACCTTGCAGAGATTCGACAGCAGGATCAGGGTTAGGAACATGGTTTGTGCTGAACATGAGGATCTGGGATTCAGAGCACTGGGCTTATTGGTGATGAGTTGGGGGAGGATGCAGGTAGAGAGCTGGATCAACCCATCCTCAGAGATGGAGTATCAAGAACCAAAGGAGTAAACAGTGAGACTGTGTCTACCAGGACTATATACCTTGATAAAGCAGGGCTTCAAATGAGGGTTGCCTTAGACCCAATTACTGATGGGCAGGATTCAGTTAAGTTAGACTGAAGTTGGTTGATAGTAATAAAGCGGAGACAAAGGGTTCAGGTTGCTCACCAAAGAAGCCCAGCAGGGAAAGGGGGTGGAGAGAGGGAAATGGTACAAACAGCCTCAGAGTCAGGGGGAGCCAGTTTATGACTGGACCCACTTGGGTGGGTATCCACCATTATGATTAAAGCAGAAAGTCCTACTGCTTTATAGAATCTAGACATGCTGAACAAATCTAGACCCTCCCTCTTCTGTAACTGACCTTCAGTTACAGTACTCTATCATGGTAGACTCCAAGGAATAGCAATTAAGTTGCTTCTCTTTTCAGTCATTCCAAACCCATTGCTCCTTTTCCATTCTGTTAGGCAGTAAACCTATAATTTCTGGAACTCTGGGGACCATCATTCTTATCAACTCTACAGTCCAGAGTGGATGGCATCCTTTAGTTCCAAGTCTTCCTCCTCCCTGTGTAATCCACTCCATTCTCAGTGAAGTCAGTGCTGCTTGGGAGTGGAGCCCCAGATGTCTGTCCTCCTAGAGTGTGCTGGCTTCTGTTGCTATTTAATAGTTTGATATGAATCTAAATTAAATTGGACTCCAAAATGCTCCTGTTGCCCTGAGAGTCTCCAGGGCTGTGACTATTCAGGACTCATGATTAGTCCTTTTGTTTACTCCTTTATTCGCACTTCATTGGAAGTTGCCTCCAGCATTGATAACCTACCCACACATCCTTCCAGGGCAGGAGAAAAAGCTTTGTGGGGCTCTGAAATCTTATGATTAAAGACACAAGAACAGAAGTCAAGAACCCTCATTCAAGTCAGTCAAGGTGGTGTTCATGTGTAATCTCAGCACTCAGAAGGCACAGGCAGGTGGAGTGATGAAAAGTTTGCAGTCTAGGCTACAAAGTGGGTTCCTGAAAGCCAGGGCTACAGAGCAAGACCCTCTGAAAAACAAAAAGACAAACAAACAAAACAGAATGAGGAGAAAATGGGGAATATAGGGAAAGAGGAAGAGGAAAAGGTCCCATGAAGAGAACAAGCAGGAGAATAACTTGTCAGTCCCAATGGCATATACCATATCCCAGTGCCTAATCTCATGCCAAGGTGTCCGAAACCCCAGGTAGGAGGAATACAGGGTGAACAAGAGGATGAAAAGGAAAACACTCTGGATGAAAACGTTCCAGAAGGCCACATTCAAACACTAGGGTTTTAATATGAAATTATTGGAGGGCTATGCAGTCACGTGTCAAGGTTTATATCCTAGAAAGATAACTCCTGTTGCATGTAGTAAATGAATGGGAGATCCCTGCACATGCCTGTGATCCTAGGCTGCAGAGGATGAAACAGGGAGACTCCCCCACCCCCACTTGAGGCCAGCTTGGTGAGATTCTGTCTGAAGAGGAAAAAAATAAAAAGGAGACAAACAAACATGTGAATACATGGTCAGAAGAATGTGATAGAAGAAAGAGCACAGGAAGGTAGTGTTTTAAAAAGCTGTGACCAGCCAAGTGTGGTGTCTCATGTCTGGAATCACACCAGGAGGCTGTACAAGAAGAATTTGAGAGTTCAAGGCCAGTCTGGGCTTGAACTTCCAGGACAGGCTAGGCTATAGTGTGAGACCTTGTCTCAGGTAGGGTGGGGCTTCACAAACTAAACTCCTTTACTAGGAGATAGGACTCAGGCTGTAGATGACGGAGGAAGAGGTGAGGAAGTGATGATAGTGAGAATAAACAACTTAAACCTGTGTGAATGGAAAGGGCAAAGGAGGAGGCTGCTACAGGATCTGGGGCCATGCAAGTTTTTGTCGTTTTAATGGGGTAGTGGTGGAGACGAGTGTGAATGCCTGACAGTATTGAGTCAGTTCAAAAGGAAGTCATGTTAGATGAAGGACAGGGAGAGAGGCTGTGGGAGACTGTGGTCTTTCTGTTCAAGGCTGAAGGTGAAAGGTCTGAGGAGAAAGCTCTGTGAATAAAATGCATACTGCACAGAAATGAGGACCTGAATTGAGAGGTCTCCCCAGCACCCGTGTAAAAGCTGGACATGACAACATACATCTCTAGCCCCGGTGCTGACATGGCTGGGGTGGGGGTTGCGGGCTGCAGGCTTATTCCCCTGCTTGTCAGACAGCAGGTCTATCCAAATAAGCTCCAGGTTCAGTGGAAGACCTTGGAGGTCAAAGAAAACACATACTAACCTCTGGCATCATGCATATTAGCACACATCACTAAGATATGTGCATGCTCACATGAACTCATGTATACCACATGTGCACACACATACACACCTACACACACACGCTCTTTCTCTCTCTCTCTCTCTCTCACACACACACACACACACACACACGAAGAAAAGGCTGCAGAAGTTGTTTAAAGAACACAGGGGAGAGTCAGTGTATTTGGAATGAGGCAAGACACTGAAGATGCTCTATTGTCAAGCTTGATGATTTCACTGAGAGCAGAAAGGAGTGTTCTGTGGACTGTCAGTTGTGATTAGAACAAGGCATACCATGTCCTTGAGGCAAATCAGAAAGTTTAAGTTTATTAGTGAATAGTCAAGTTTAGACAACTAACCAGGATCTTCCTGAAGTCCCAAACTGCCCTCGAGAGTTGGTGGTCAAGAGCTCTGGTCATTGCAGCCGAATCAAAACAAATGTTTTCACAGCTTTCCATGCTGTAGGGTAGATTTGGAGATTAATGTTTGCTCAGGATAGGCCCCTTGCAGGAAGGTTATTTCAGGCAGAGAAGACTGCAGCATCTATAGACACATTCAAGAAATGCGTGACCTTTAGTTACAGTGTCTGAGACGATTGTTGAGACTGGAGAAGAAAGGGCGGTTAGTGGGCCAAAGGTTCTGTTGAGAAGAATGAGGAGTGAGAATGAAATTATGGAAGCAAGCAGGCTGACAATGCAGGGGATTCAGATCTAACTGAGCCCTGTTTGACTTTTGGGTTGGTAATTTCTGAGGAGGAGTCACAGGGTAGATTTATGAGTTAGGGAACCATGAAAATCTAAGATGTTATCAGACAAAATGGAAGGGAAAGAGGAGACAAACCTTGGTAAGCAAAGACAAGTCTGGAGGGCCAGAAGAGTCACTGGGAAGCCAGAAGAAGACAATTCATCTTCTAGTTCCTATGTGGGAAGTCTACAAGGAGCTGAATTGCTCCTCTTTGAGGCATGGTGGTTGTGGGACACAGGTAGGGAAGAGACTGAAAACCAATGTGGAAGAGCTGGGTTCTTTGCTTTGTTTATTTCTTATTAGTCAAGGGACTTTCAGAAGGCCAGACTATGTATCTGCTTCTTTATCTGGGAGTCACTAGTTTCAAATCTGACCACTGTACTTTAAATGAATATAAAAAGAGATTGCTTTGACTTTTGAGTAAATTTTCCTTCCTAAAACCTTTCCATTTTGGCTTGGGTCTGCTAACAGAAAATTTCGTATGTGTTTCTATAAAACATTTTTGTGTTTTGTTTCTAAAAATACTACCCTCATTGCTCACAGAATTCTATGCTGAAAACTTATTTTCTTTCAACCCTGTTAAAAATCTCATTCTATGGTTGGCTACCTTCCATCGTTTCTATTGGTAAGTCAGCTGTCAGGACCGTTCCTCTTCTCTTGAAGGTAATATGTCTTTTTTAGCTTTTAACTGTTTTTAAAATTGTCTTTTTTTCAGTATCTACAGAATAATATGTCTAAGTAGGATTTTTCTTTCTATTTAGAAGTTCTTAGAAATTTTTTTTTAAATGGATAGCTTAATTTTTGTCAGTTTTGGAAAAAAATACTGACTACTTCATTAAATATCCCTTCTGTTATTGTTTTCCCTAAAAATCATATTTTTCTTTACTTTTCTAAATTGCTTTTTCCAGTCTTTTTGTTCTCCATATTTCTGTCTAATTACTTCTTTTTTTCCAGTTCACTAATATTCTCTTCAATGATGACCAGTATTGTACTAAACATGGTTAATAAGAATCTTTAGTTACATGTAGATTTTGCTGTAAGATTTTCTACTTAATTTTACTTTAGGGATTCTACTTCTTTAGTAAAATTCTCCTTGTCATCTTTACCTTAGATAAAATCAGCACAGGTTTCTTTGTTTATTTTGAGAAAGGCTCTCATAAGTTCCCTTAGTTAGCTTTCAAATCCAAGTAGACTACACTGGCCTCACATAATAGAGATACATCTACTTCCGACTCTTCAGTGATGGGATTAAAGAGGTGTACCACCACACCCACCTACACTGTTGGGGTTTTTTAAGTTATAACTCTAACATATAGTCAATGTGTGGACCTAGTTTTGTTATTTTGTCTCCACGTAGGATTGGAATGTCCAGTAATGAGTGTTTGATACTGAACATTGTGTAAAAAGTTATTTCTGGGTGACTGGATGATGTCCCTTTTCTCATGAGTGAAATTACCTGTTGGGTGACAAAATTTTTCCTGGGGAGATGAGACATACTTCTCTTCTCAACCCAGATAGGAAACCCACCGTAGACCAAAGTATGGTTACCACCATAGTCCAACTCAGGAAACCAATGAATTGTATTGTCTTTATTTATGGGAGTATGGGTGAAGTGTTACTTACGTAGCAGAAATGACTCAAAGACAACTGCATCACCAAGGCCCACCCTAGCATGGGCAACAGCTCACAAAAGCTGGAAACCTGGGGCACACTGCACACCCTGAGGGCAGGCAGCTGAACAGGTTGGAGAGTGGCATTTCCAGGTACCTCAGTTGATCTAAATCTCTTCCAGGTGGCACTTCTTGTCTTTTTTCTGTGTGTGGCTTTTCTCCTCTCAGTCTTCCTTGCTCAACTCTGCTTTCTCTGGCACAAAAGGGACTACCGAATCTGGTCAGTTTCAGGGAGTTCTGGAAGCTATATTGTTGTTGTTTACCTCTCTGCTTAAGGAGTTTTGCTGGAGGATGGGATGTTTTAATCTCAGAGGAGACTACCACAGCATCACCTTATCTTTTCTTGACAACAAGTAGGATGGGAGAACTCTACAGCCATCATTCTGGAGGTTAGACTGCTGAAAGATGTGTTGGATACTTTGAGCTTTGGTCTCCTGTTTTTCTCTTTTGCTGTGGTGCAGTTTCTCAGGGCTATAAATGGTGGCCTTTTGATGTTTGCTGGTGGCTGTCTTTCATATATATTCCCCTTCAGACTGCCAAAGATATTGTTTTTCTTTGTAGTTGCGTTCTCACTTGTATAGACCATAAGAATTAGCTAATCCCGTAGTGGAAAATCAGGCATGCCTGTGGAACTCAGTTCTTGCACCTATCCTCTCTTGTGGATACTGCCACTCAGACACAGGGGCTCCTGGCAGCTAAGAGTTTAGTTTTTGTTTTGTTTTGTTTTGACTAAGTAACAACGTAATAACCAAAATATGATTTAAAAAAAAAACAAAGAAACAAAAAAGCATGCTTATTCCTGTATCCTTGCTCTCTGGCTAGACAGAGCAGCCCCACAGAGGATGCCCTTTCATTAAGCTGGGGAAACTGATCCCTCCTCCTCAGTGGAGGCATCTGCATTTGTGAAACTGGACTTTGCCCATCTGCAGGAAAACCCCATCATTGTGGTGATGACAAAACATTGAGTTTTGTAGGTGGTTCTACCTAATGGGAGAAGAGGGATTGCCTTCATTCACATCTTTGTTGCCTAATAAGATGAAACAGTCCATCTTAATATTTACTAAAATGCTGCTAGGATTTTTCTGTCAAAATCAGATTATGTTAGATATCTTCTATGAATGATTTTTATTTAATCCCCACAATGACCAGTGAGACAGTAAAGACAATTGCTCCTGTTTTACATTTGATAAACTGAGTCAACTTGAAGTCCAGACCCATGGATTAAATGTCAAAGGCAAGTTTTAGCTTTTTCGATCCCTCAGTTGGCATGTTTTCCAATGTTTTGTGCGATTCTCGGTTTCCCCACGTCACCTAGCTTGTGTCCTGACTCTATTGAGCCCCAGAATCCTTCGGCTCTTCCCTAAGGAAGGCAGACATGGTGTAACACATCTCTAGTCTCAGCACTTAAGAGACTGAAATGTGAAGCCAGCCTGGGTGACATAGTGAGTTCAAAGATATCTTGGGATACCTAGTTACACCAAGTCTCAAAAATCCTAATGAGCTGAAGGATTTCTATGCAGATCATTCCTCTACTTGGTACATCTCTCTCTCATGGATTTCCAGACTTTTTCTCCACATGCGCACGCACACACACCCAACCCCCTGGCCCTGCTTTGCTATATGTATAACAACAAATACTTGCATGTATAGCATCAGCAGCAAAATTGCATTTTTTAAATTAAGCTTTCTTCGTAGACAGAAATCAATTGGTGGTAGACTTTATTTGTCAAGGATTATGTTGGCTCTGGGCAGGGTATGGGGAAAAGTTCTCTGTGTGTCAGGTGAGGTGCTAGAAGACGTCACAGCTCAGCCATAGCTGTGAGTCAGCATGACCTGGCTTAGGTTCCTGCGGATGAGAGCTGCTTCCAGTGCTGGGACACATAGATACTGCCTGGCGTGATACTACTGATGTGAACCATGGAAGAAAGCCTCACAGAACTTCCTGTCTCTGTGCATGTATTTTTTACATTTCTTTAGGAGCAATTAGTGTTTGAGATGCTTTTTCATGATTCTGGGCAGAAAGAGCCAAGTGACTTTCCATCCAGAAGATGCAGTTTGGGACTGGAGCCACAGCCAAACTTGGTACTTAGAGCGTATTAGTCTTTTTAGGCTGCTAAGAGTGCCTGGAGTCTGAACAAACAGAACGCTTTAGGAACAAGACAGGGAGAGGCTGCTTCAGAGGATGTGGCAAAGGGAATAAGGATATGCTGTTACAACTGAAAACATGCAGATATAGTAGGACAAATTAATATGATCATGAGGCTAGGTTGGTAAAATTCTTAAGAGGTTTGATAAGTAGGTATCAGCTGTATAATTTATTCTAAATGTAGTCCTTTAGCATTTTTAAATCGTCTTTTATTTATAAGAGAAATTGGACAAATTGCCATCAGTTTTTAGTACATCTTTTCACTAGGCCTTTTTCAGACTCTTGAGGTTAACGTGGCTGGCTGTCCACATTGCTAACTTTGCTCCAAATCTCCTGTGCAGCAGGTGTTTAGTTCATTTTCACCCTGCGAAGAGGAAGTGCATTTTCCATGTTTTATAAGTAAGGAAACCAGTTCTCATAGAGATAGAAGCCCATTTCCAGGGTTCATTAGCCAGCAGTGGTAGAGGTCTGTCCAGTCACAAGCTCTAGTACAGAATGACGCTGCTATCATTTCTGTCCTGCCATGCTTTTTGTGAAGCCTTTATTAACTGCTAGATTCATTACCTATTAACAAACGTTTCATCGAAACATTATTCTCTCCATATAAAACTAGGCCTGTTTTTTAAAATTACAATTTTATTCTTATATAGTTGACTTACACTTTAGTTCAAAAGAAAATAATGTATGCTGTACATATTAACATTTTTAAATTTATCCAATGATAGTATTCTCCAGAATTTGAGATGGCTACTTATAATTTGCTCCACAGTTCTTACATATACAGAATGAGGATATTATATGTACCATTGTTTAGTATAGTCACTGAGAGTGACAGCTTTGGTTGTGAAAAGTTGTCATTGTTGAAAGCAACACCCTTTGGAATCTCATAATAGCTCCTCTCTCACTGGCCCAGAAAACCCAATTCATTTTTTCAATGAGTTGCTAATGTTTACAGATCTTTTAATTCTGTTCTGTTTTCATAGTTTTATTGGGGTATTGATCTACAGGAACTGCACATATTTAATGTGTGATTTAATATCTGTGAAACATAACTTCAATAAAAATGATGAATATAGCCATTTCTCTTAAAAAAACAAAAAAGTCTCCTTGTAATGCCATCTGTTTGAAGGAAAAACACCCATTTACTTCCTCAGTCTAGTTTGGAGCAAAGAGTCTGGTCAGGGACTCAGCTGATTGATCTGGACTCCAGCCTTACCCTAAATGCACCTTGAAAGTCAGAGTGAATTCGGGGTTTTTTTTGTTTGTTTGTTTGTTTGTTTGTTTGTTTCTTTCTTTCTTTCTTTCTTTCTTTTGTTTTGTTTTGTTTTGCTAGCCCTTAGTTTTCCCATCTAACAAAAGAAGTTAGTAGACCTAATGGTCCCTACTGCCCGTAGAGCTCAAAAAATCCTAATAAAGCTAAGAGGACAGTGTACTTAGGATATTGGTTTGTGTCAGAGTGGTTTTATGTTAGAATGTAGGTGTCCCTAGAGGCTGGGTACCAGCTGGCCTACTCTGTCACTTCCTTCTTTACTGATTGGTTTTCATGAAATCATTTTGCTTCTTTTCAGTTCCTTCCACCATCATAGAAAGTTGCTGACCCCTTTTTACATATTAGTCTTCAGAGCACGCATTTCAGAGTGTAAAGCTGTGACTTGGGAGACACTAGATCCTCAGCAGTACCTATACAGTCACAGTGGATAAGGACAGGGTCACCAGCTCTGGCCTTTCAAGGCAGTTTGGGATTCATGAAAGGAGGAGACATGTTGCGTCATGTGTTTCAGGACTTGGGGAAGGGATGCAGATTGACTTTTAATTAGAATTCTGATCCCTGCTTTGCCTACTTCCTTGCCAAGTCAGCAGCTGAAGCTTCTGTTTGTGGTTCTGGTGATTTTGCTGCGATGACACAGAGTCGCCTCCAAAAGGCTGGCAAATGTACCGAAAGCATCAGTTTGCTCACCTGGTGCTGCAGCAAGGCCTGGCGCGGTGCTGCCTTTTGTCTGTTCTTGGAGATACCAGTCTACCATTGCCGGGTGTCTTTATAGATAGGGAGCTATAGAAAGAGGTAGTTAAAAATTTGAACCAGCTACAAACAAGAAACCAATTTGAACAGTGTAAAGGTCTTTCCATAATGCTTTTGTCTTCCAGGTAGCTAAGTGAGGTTTCTGAGGACGGGAGCTCAGACTTCCTCTTGGCCAACCATGAGGTTCTTTCTGCTTTGGCTCTGCGTGCTGTTCCTTCTGGTGTCCAGGTTACAGGCAGTCAGCTTCCCTGAAGATGATGAACCCCTTAACACTGTTGACTATCACTGTAAGTTAACCAAAGGAGTGTCCTTGTTTGCAGAAGAAGCCTTTTGTGTGTCTTTTTCTGTGTGTATTCATTCTCAGCACCAGAGACAAAATTTTAATATGTCTTTACAATGTTTTGCACATTAAATCATCTGCAATCTTTTCCTCGGCTGTGCAGAAACTGAGCCAGTTCTGTTGGATGGCATCCTGCAGCAGCCCATACATAAAGATTATATATTTTCGGTAAAACAGAAAAAGACCATTTGCTGACATTCTCCATCTTTTACTAATTTATATTCAAGACCTTAAGAGAGGAATTTAGTTAAAACCCTTCCTACAAGTACTATATACAGCTAATCAATGCTATCTATTGATTCTTCAGCTCTCTAATCCTGACTGATGGTTTAGCCCATTTTTACTTGCAGATTCAAGGCAATATCCGGTTTTTAGAGGACGCCCTTCAGGCAACGAATCGCAGCATAGGCTGGACTTTCAGCTGATGTTGAAAATTCGAGACACACTCTATATTGCTGGCAGGTAATTTTCCTTTCGTTGGTTTATTAGATTAAAATTCTTTTCTCTTGTGGTGCTTGCATTAGTGTGTCTAGTTCATGAAAACTAATATGTGATTGCGATCAAGAATCGCAAGTAGCCAAAAATACTCTCCAAGAAGAGCATGCTGGGTACCAGATAGAGAATACAGTGTTAAAGCCTTCGGTGACACATCCGAAATCACACATCATTCTTTTGTCTTAAAGCAACAGGGGGAAGAAATCATTTTTTATGCTTTCCTAACTAAGAATTTTTCAAGCATATATCAGAAATATGCCTATGCTAATGCCCAACCAGTTTGCCTCAAGCCTGGAGGGAAGGGCTGCCCTGACCCCTGATTGCAGTGAACACAAAAGCATCTGCACTTGTGAAAAGTATTCCGGTGACTTTGTCCAAGTCACAAAAAAAGCCAGATGATCTTCACAACCCAGTTATAACAGATCTGTAAAGATGAATTAAGAAACAGTTTAGCATTTATGCATTTCCTTGATAGGACTTAACTGCCTTGTTTCCAACAGGGATCAAGTCTACACAGTGAACCTAAATGAAATCCCCAAAACAGAGGTCATACCAAGCAAGGTGAGTGGCTAGCTTCAGAGGGCAAATGTATTCACACTCCCTCTGAGATTCAGTAATGCCCCCTATTCAAAGTGCATCCAGTTAAAACTGAACTTTGATTTTACTTGATTAACCTAGAAGCTGACATGGCGGTCCAGACAACAGGATCGAGAAAATTGTGCTATGAAGGGCAAGCATAAAGTAAGTGCAGCGGACAAGTGCCCGCTACAGTCCCTCTTTGTGGGCATAGGAGGTGTCTGATCATCATGCAATTATTCTCCCTTTAGGATGAATGTCACAACTTCATCAAAGTATTTGTCCCAAGAAATGATGAGATGGTTTTTGTCTGTGGTACCAATGCTTTCAACCCAATGTGTAGATACTATAGGGTGAGTGTATATTTTATATAATGTTTTTTTTTCCTCCGCAACTATATTTTCCTTCACTGAAAGTATACTATTAGAGTTGAACCTTCCCTGCTGTAACCCAGTGATTTCTTTTATCTCTAATATTATAAGAGAATCCAAGACAGATCCCTCAAATAGAATTTCAATATAAATAAAGCAACATGGCTGCCAAGCAAGTGCAGTGAGCAGATGTAACACAGGCTGTGTTTTTTCTCTTGCAGCTGAGCACCTTAGAGTACGATGGGGAAGAAATTAGCGGCCTGGCACGATGCCCATTTGATGCCAGACAAACCAATGTTGCCCTCTTTGCTGGTAAGAGGCTGTGGTGTGTTGAATATCACTGATTAATGACATTGAAGGTGCAAAAGAATTTAAAGGAGGAGAAAAGCCCTTATCTTGGATAGATACTTTGACACAAGCATTTCAAAGGCCTATGGAGAATATTAAGAAGAATATGTGAAAAAACAGGAGTAGCAGCTCAGTGACTGATAGAAGTTTCCCCACACGTGTGGCTCTGTCATTAACTAAGCCACCAACCCTGACAACATTGTTTAATTTTTGGTTCTTTGATCCCTCACCTGTGAAATGAGGCAATGTCACAGGACAGCCTGCTAGAGGTTGAGGGTGAGCACAGGTGCAGTTTATTGCGTAGATAACGAATGGTACCAGGTGAAACACTGCAGAGGGCTAGCTATGCTAACACTCCATAGGTAATTATGGTTATTTTACCAATTTGTAACTCTGGTTTCAGACGGGAAGCTGTATTCTGCCACAGTGGCTGATTTCCTGGCCAGTGATGCTGTCATTTACAGAAGCATGGGTGATGGATCTGCCCTTCGCACAATAAAATATGATTCCAAATGGATCAAAGGTACCTGCTGGAGTAATACTGTCTTTGGGTTCTGAGGGATAGTTAGAAGGCCTGAATGGGAGCAGCAGCCAAGGCCACCAGGAAGTTCGGGGGGGCGACTTATATATTTATTTAGAATAAGCACATAGGTTTTGCTTATAAGTAGCACATTGACAAGGAATGAGCAGACTAGTAGACATGTCAGGGAATAAATTCATCCAGGCAGTTATGCAAGTAGCCAAAGCAAAACCAAACAATTAGAGACCTTGTCTTTGTGTATCAAATTGTCTAACACCAAATGCGTGCAATACTTCCCTCCCATACCACAATGCTAGCTGCCCCTCCCATACCCGACTACCCATTTTGGAACTTCAACAGTGAGAATTGATGAGTTCATATTTATAGAGTCATTTCGTTCATTAAATTCTGAAAATCAAGGGTTTAAAAAATTCTCAATATGAGGTTTTCTTAACCTAGTTAAATAGGTTAATGAATAAGTCTGTTGAAACAAAGACCTTTGCTGTAGTTCAGTTCCCTGTAGGTCTTTTTTTTTTTTTTTACAGTCCATTAGCTGACTTTAAAGACACAGGCTGGTGAAGCTTGAAAACACCCCTATCGAGACTCCTTGAAATCATTGCTCCAAGTGTAGTTATGCAACATAGCTGGCAGTTGGGATCCTACATTAATTGAATCATCCTTTAAGAATGGTTTGTTTTCAATTTTCTTTCAGAACCACACTTTCTTCATGCCATAGAATATGGAAACTATGTCTATTTCTTCTTCAGAGAAATTGCTGTGGAACATAACAACTTAGGCAAGGCAAGTATATATATGCTTGACGTGCCCTGTAGACTTACACTGCAGGCAATCCCACCTACTTTGGAGGAGTGATGGGTGTGGGTGCCCGCCTGTCTTGTTTCAAAGCACTCATTTCAGTGCATATAAGGACAAGTAAGGAAACTGGCTGCCAATGGTGCAGCTGACTGCGGGGAAACACCTCACAATGTGCAGAGTGGGATCAGCTGCCTCCTCGGGCCTTCAGAAGCTTTCATATTTTTATTTCTATCACCATAGAAAGTGGAGGCTTTTTTTTTTTTTTACTCTTTAGAAAGCCATTGATGGTCTCATCATTTCCAGTGTCAAAGGCAGAATGGAGAATGGGAACCCCTGTTCAATTTTAGAGTGTTTCTGTAAAAACGCAAAGTATTCTGTAAAAGTATTGCAGAGTCTTCTATGACCACGTTCAAGGACTGCACATCTTTATTAATAATATGAGAAGCAATACAAAAATTTAGAAGCAGAGGTAAAGGCATGGCTTTCATTCAGCCAGGAAGATAGATAGCTCAGGTCTTAGGGAACATTTTTGGCAGCGTGTGGAAAACTCTCACTGCGCAGAAATACAATGAGGAAGCAGCTTGTTTTGAATCAGACACCTGCTTTCTTTGGCTGGTTTTTGCTTTTGTCTCTCCCTAAAGTAGCAGCATTTTGTTGTGTTCGTTCATCTTCCATTTTCATAATCTCATTGCTTGGGTTCTGTCTCTGGACAGGCTGTGTATTCCCGTGTGGCTCGTATTTGTAAAAATGACATGGGTGGCTCACAGCGGGTCCTAGAGAAGCACTGGACCTCCTTCCTAAAGGCTCGGCTTAACTGCTCTGTCCCTGGAGATTCATTTTTCTACTTCGATGTACTGCAATCCATCACAGACATAATCCAAATCAATGGTGTCCCCACGGTGATTGGGGTTTTCACCACACAACTTAACAGGTGGGAACAAGCAAAACCCTGGTCCTCGTAGAGCTTCTCTGTGCTCCCTGTTGGAATCAGGCATGGCCCCCATTGGCAGCTTCTTCCTCATGATCATTTCATTTTTCAGTATTCCTGGTTCTGCAGTCTGTGCCTTTAGCATGAACGACATTGAGAAGGTGTTCAAAGGGCGCTTCAAAGAACAGAAAACTCCAGACTCTGTTTGGACAGCAGTTCCTGAAGACAAAGTGCCAAAACCAAGGTAAGTGAGTCAAAAGATTTCTGGATTGAACAAAACTGTGAACACTGGATCCATCCATCCATCCGTCTAACCTATCTATCATCTATCTATCTATCATTCAACCTCCTACCCCAGCAGGGCATCCTTCGGAGGCAACCCCCACAAGGGCAAAACATGTTATCCTGTTACACCCTGTGCATGCGGCTGTGAAAAGCACATGGAATTCTGAGAAATGACATCACTCCTCTCGTTTTGCTGGCACTCCTTCCTCTCTTGACCTCTTTTCTACAGAATGTGCGCTTACTCCTTAAATACAGTATGTGAGAGAGAATGATAGGAGATCGCTGTTTTCATTTCAGGCCTGGCTGTTGTGCCAAACATGGCCTTGCAGAAGCTTACAAAACCTCCATCGACTTTCCAGATGAGACCCTGTCTTTCATCAAATCCCATCCCCTCATGGACTCTGCTGTTCCACCCATTGCTGATGAGCCCTGGTTCACAAAGACTCGGGTCAGGTGAGATTATAGGTAGCCTACTCCTACCCACTTCTCCTGTCACTGGCCTCCTGGTCTGACTTGTCTCTTTCCTCTGCTAGGTACAGGTTGACAGCCATCGAGGTGGACCGTTCAGCAGGGCCCTACCAAAACCACACAGTCATCTTTGTTGGCTCTGAAGCTGGCGTGGTGCTTAAAGTTTTGGCAAAGACTAGTCCTTTCTCTTTGAATGACAGTGTGTTACTTGAAGAGATTGAAGCTTACAACCAAGCAAAGTAAGTGTGTTTTAGGAGAACTCTCTTCAGCCTTGCTCAAAAATGGTGCATATCTCCTCTGGCCGTTTCCTTTCAGACTTCTAATTTAGCGGTGTTTTTTACAGTTCTCTTTGAGTTTTATTTCTTGTTTTATTATTTGTCTCCCCCACTGAAATGCCTTGTTTTTGTAAGCCCACTGGGGCAAGGAGGGTGAACAGCTGATGAGTTTAAAAATAAGTCAACCCTTCTTTCTCACCTGTGAAAAATGAGAACATTTCAGCATCATCTTACCTTGCAGATCTATTTTGGGATGCTGCATGTGGCATGGTTGGTTGTAAGCATGCACACAGAGAATATACTTGGAGCATACAGAGATAGTTGGGACAATTAAAACACGTAAGAAACAAGGGAGATAGAGCACATAAGGCACTCAGAGACCTCTAGTATGGAGGGATTTATATACATTAGAATATCATCCTTCTCATCTCCCAGAGTCCAACACATTCTCCACAGCCGTAACCCCATCTAACCAGGAAAGCAGTTTTAAAGACCCCCTTTCTAGCTTGAAATGTAACCAGGAACACAAAAAAGTAGAGCTGTATCCCGTAATTATTATTTCTCAAACTAGGCACTTGGTTTGGTTGGCTGCCAAACCACGCCTCTTTACAGTTGGTACACGCTTGACTTCAGTGTATGTCTTCAAAATGTGCCCACCAATTAGGTGCAGCGCTGAGAGTGAGGAGGACAGAAAGGTCGTCTCGTTACAGTTGGACAAAGATCACCATGCTTTATACGTGGCCTTCTCTAGCTGTGTGGTCCGCATCCCCCTCAGCCGCTGTGAGCGCTATGGATCCTGTAAAAAGTAAGCTTACATTTCCTTGTTCATTCCAGCTCTTCCAGTGGCATGTCTTGTGCTAATGAGAAGATCCACATCATGGTTTCTTTGATTTTCTACAGGTCTTGTATAGCATCACGTGACCCGTACTGCGGTTGGTTAAGCCAGGGAGTTTGTGAGAGAGTGACCCTAGGGATGCTGTAAGTACATTGGACTGTCTAGCTACTTTCTCCCAAGGTATCAACAGCTAAAAGGAAAAAATTTTTCAATTAAATTTTCAGTCCTACTGCTTTTCTTTGCCTTCCTTTCTTTTTCTGGTATGGGGAAAGTTTTAAAAAAGAAAATCTGGAATTTGAGAGGGAAATGAGATTTACACACGGCAACGCATAAGGGAACTAGATGCTGGAAAGAGGGAACATTTTAGCCTCTCCGACATCCTAGTTAAACTAGCAAGTGGTCCCATTGGCAGGTTTGTCGAATTGTCAGTGTGCTGTCTCTGCTTTACTGTCACTAACCAGTCTGTGTTCTTGGCTCTGTCCTGGTTGTCCCTTGTGTCTCAATGAAGGTTGTTAACCGAAGACTTCTTTGCTTTCCATAACCACAGCGCTGGAGGATTTGAGCAAGACACCGAGCAGGGCAACACGGCCCACCTAGGGGACTGCCACGGTAAGACAGACACCTCCCTTCCCTCTCGCTGCTTCTTTGGACTACATTTGCACGCAGACATTGTTTTACAACCAGCCTTTATAATGACTCATACCACGTAGCATTTAACTTAAACTTCGCAAAAGCTGAGCTGTTTTGATCATGGGGGTCCATTAGAAAAGATTCTGAATTTTTTTTCACCATTTGCACTTTTGTAAAAAAAAAAATCTATAGAAAGATAGTGTAACCAATAGACTTTTAATCTGTAGTCTTTTCTTTTGACTTTTTTCTATTACTTAGAATTCATAAACTTTTTTTTGCTTTCTTTCAGTTACTTTTCACTGATTACTTGTTCCTTTAATCCCTTTAGAAAGTTTGCCTACTTCAACTACACCAGATTACAAAATATTTGGCGGTCCAACATCTGGTTAGTTTTTTTAAAATTTTTTTGAATTAACAGTCTTTTCTTTCCTTCAGTTCAGCATTTTCAACCCCTCTTCCCCTCCTTTTGCGCAGTTTGGCAGCCCTTCATTTTTCTGCTTTGACTCATAACCCCCCTGAAGGTCCTGAGAGATGTTTTCTTACTCGGCCCTCCACCTGTGTGTAGCATGTTAATGGTTCATCATTGACCAAGGCACATCCTTAAGAAAAGTCAAATGGGTTGACATACACTGCATTTCAACTGCACGCCAGCAGCCCAGCTTCCCTCTCTACCCTTTGCGTTGTGAATGCTCCCTCTGGCCATCTGTGCCCATGGATGACAGAATCGCATAATTTTCCCCTTCTCTCCCCACCTTTCATAAGAACAAGGAATGAACAATACGCATTTTTCAAAAATGTGTATTTCTGAGTTTTAAAGATCCCTTTTTGAATGCTTTGTGGCAACCCAGGAATTTCTGAATGTTGTGTTCTCAGTGGTGTGAAAGAAGCTTCAGTTGAATGAAGCTGGATTTTGATGTACCAAGATGTACAGTGGAGTCTCCATGCACATCTGTCTGTGTTTGCTTGGAAGTCTCTTCCTGTAACCATTGGATCAGTCTGTACCATGTCTAAAAGCACATGCTTATATATTCATGGAAATCTTCTAGATTTAAGCTGCTGATAGACACAGAAAGGCTCAGTCACCCTTCGGACTATGCTGCTTTGAGGGTTCACATCAGTTTCATCCCTCAGAGGGATGACCTAGCTCATATAGCCCAACGTCCTTATTCAGTGTATAAATACCATTGCTTGTGCATGAGTTACTGCTAACTCTTTAGAAGAAGGTCTCCAGACGTTTCAGAGACCACAGCCAGGTTTGCACTTCACTGTGGATGAAGGTTCTCAGTGCACTGGGAAACCCACAAGTAGGCAGGAGGCCCTGGAGAAACAGAATAGCCTCTTAGGCAGAACTGGTTTATCGGGTCCAAAATCAAGTGTTTACTTGGACTTGAGCAGGTATTTCCTAAATATAATTCCATCATAGCTTCCCCAGGGAAGGAAAGGGCATAAAGATCCCATCCATTCACAAAAGTCCTCTGTAAGGTACACATTACAAAATGAGTTCAGTGATCCCCAGGAGCTAGCTGGAGAGAACCAGAGTCAGCCTGAGTTGGGATTTGCGTTACATTTCCATGAGGACGCTTCAGTAGGAATGTTCAAGTGTCTTCCTTCTACTATTATGGAAATCTGGCTAGTATATCTTCACTGTCAATTTCTAGTTTTTATTCTTCTCTTTCAAGAAAAGGATTTGGTCTAGTTCCCTCAAGGGGGCTTTTGACAAAATTCTAGGACAGGATTTCTCAGAACATTTGCTTGACTTTAAAATGCAAGGAAGCAGTCAGAAAAGTCTTCTTGACGCTAGCCATGTTAATGGACATCTGTTTGCCACCACAGACATGGAGGTATCCTCATCTTCTGTTACCACTGTGGCAAGTAGCCCAGAAATTACATCTAAAGTGATTGATACCTGGAGACCTAAACTGACGAGCTCCCGGAAATTTGTAGTTCAAGATGACCCAAACACTTCTGATTTTACTGATACTATATCAGGTATCCCAAAGGGTAAGGCCTGGCCAGGCACCTCATCTCTGACTGCATGGAAACCTGATCCCTAGCCTGGCTCTCAGAGTGAAACTTAATAGAACTGCAGATGCCTCTCCCGCCTCCCTCACTCCCTGCCCAGCGGCCCCACTGGCCTCAGAGACTTTGCTATCTGTGGTTTAAGTCTGAGTGCCTTCCTGCCCAAGACACAGCTCCTGAAACAGCCACTCAGACAATCTAATCTGTGTTGGTTTCTGCCCAGAGACGCTGAGAGCCTGCTGAATATCAGAGAATTTTGAGGGTCACTCCATAATGTTTAAAAAAAAAAAACCCAAAATCTCACAGATGACAAATATATTGTTACCAAATATTCTGTCTAGGAGGCTTTCTCAGCCCCTTCTCAGTTTCAACTACAGATGTTATGTGGAAAGGATATGTGGGGTGACAAGTCACTCAGATACCATAAGCAACAAAGCATGACGTAGCAGTTGCCCAGAATTACTACTTTCAGCCCATAATAAATGAGGTTAAAGAACCGTCTGATCAATTTGCATATCATATTTAATACTGCAGAAAAACATTGCCTCTCCCTTTGTGTATAAGCTGTGGTATCAGGTTTCCAGTCAGTTCTTATGGCACTGCCTTGTCATTTATGATTTACTTCTGTTGATTTTTTTTTTAATTTTCGTTGCAAAAATTTTTATGATCATTATTTCTGTTTTGATTTATTCAGTAATACCATTTCTTTGTTATTTTCTTTCCTGGTCTTTCACATTGCCATTAAATTCCAACTCTGAGAACTGATTAAAACCAACTAATATTCAAGGGTCCCAACACTAACTTAACTCCAGAGAACCTTCCCAATCCCTCTGACTCGGTTATTCTGGGAGAGCTGTGCGTGTAATGCATAACAGATTTGAATACCTCTTAACCTAATGTTTCTTTATTCAACTGTTGGATGTCTGTGGTTGCTTTAAAATTTCCAATAATTACAAACTAACCCACTCTTCAATTTCTAGGTCTAATTTAAGTATTTCTCAAATACCTCCAGATAATATAATGATATTCTTAACCTAATGTGTAGATTTTCTGACACTGTCTGGCTTTCTTACATACTAGATACTTCACAAATATTTCATCCCAAGATGAAATTTCAAAACAGAACGTGAAAGCAAACGCACAAGTGAACATTTGTATTTAACACTGACCAAGTACTTGCTTTTAGTTTGTGACCAGTTACGTTCTTGCTGTAGTTAACACATAGGTTTTTAGCGTGATGTGTGTTTTTGTAAATTCAAACCTTTCCTTAACCCAGCAGCAAATCTTTAATCCTGGTTTAGAAATTAGGTGAGAATCATAAGGTAACTGTTTTCTGAGATGTTCTAACTTTGCTTTTTAGATAGAAACTCTTAAAATTCCTAACAACTGCTTAAGAGAGAGTTGGGGAAAGGAGAGAGAAATATATACCAATGGAAGATTAGAGTAATGTTGACTTTTGCAGCAAGCATATATGTTTCTGGAGTTTTTATTGTGATTTCGGGGGGGGTGGAAATACTGTGGAATTCTGGGATCTACTTGATCCTGTAAGCTAGGCAAACAGACTTTGAAGGTAGTATTGGTTCAGCATAAGCTATTTTATATTTAATATTTTTTAAAGCACTTCATTCAAAGTCTTCACATGTCTGTTGCAGGTGTACGGTGGGAAGTCCAGTCTGGAGATTCCAATCAGATGGTCCATATGAATGTCCTCATCACCTGTGTGTTTGCGGCTTTTGTGTTGGGTGCATTCATTGCAGGAGTGGCTGTATACTGCTATCGGGACATGTTTGTCCGGAAGAACAGAAAGATCCATAAAGATGCAGAATCAGCCCAGTCATGCACAGACTCCAGCGGAAGCTTCGCCAAGCTGAATGGCCTCTTCGACAGTCCTGTCAAGGAATACCAGCAGAACATCGATTCTCCTAAACTCTATAGCAACCTGCTGACCAGTCGGAAGGAACTGCCACCCAACACGGATACAAAATCCATGGTCATGGACCACCGAGGCCAGCCTCCAGAGCTTGCTGCTCTCCCCACACCAGAGTCCACACCGGTACTCCACCAGAAGACCCTACAGGCCATGAAGAACCACTCCGACAAGGCCCACGGCCATGGTGCTTCAAGGAAAGAGCATCCCCAGTTTTTTCCTTCTAGTCCTCCACCCCACTCCCCATTAAGTCACGGGCACATCCCCAGTGCCATTGTTCTTCCAAATGCCACTCATGACTACAATACGTCATTCTCAAACTCTAATGCTCACAAAGCTGAAAAGAAGCTGCAGAACATTGATCACCCTCTCACAAAGTCGTCCAGTAAGAGGGAGCACCGGCGTTCTGTGGATTCCAGGAACACCCTCAATGATCTCTTGAAGCATCTAAATGACCCAAACAGTAACCCCAAAGCCATCATGGGAGAAATCCATATGGCCCATCAAACCCTTATGCTGGACCCAGTGGGACCTATGTCTGAGGTCCCACCCAAGGTCCCTAACCGGGAGGCATCTCTGTACTCCCCTCCCTCAACCCTCCCCAGAAATAGTCCAACCAAGAGAGTAGATGTCCCCAACACTCCTGGGGCCCCAATGACTTCTCTGGAAAGACAAAGGGGTTATCACAAAAACTCCTCCCAGAGGCACTCGATATCTGCTGTGCCTAAAAACTTAAACTCACCAAATGGTGTTTTGTTATCCAGACAGCCGAGTATGAACCGTGGAGGGTATATGCCCACCCCCACAGGGGCGAAGGTGGACTATATTCAGGGGACACCAGTGAGTGTCCATCTGCAGCCTTCCCTCTCCAGACAAAGCAGCTACACTAGTAATGGCACCCTACCCAGGACGGGACTAAAGAGGACACCATCCTTAAAACCTGATGTACCACCAAAGCCTTCCTTTGTTCCTCAAACCACATCTGTCAGACCACTGAACAAATATACTTACTAGGCCTCAAGTGTGCTATCCCTGCGTGGCTTTATCCTGTCCCTGCTGTTGAGAGGAAGCTGTGAGTACTTTTAAGACAAGATACCTGGTTGTATTTTAAGAGAAACAAGTAGCCAAAGAAACTCTGTAACTTTGGTAACATCAGAACTTGCCACAAGTAGCTACTGCAGCAAGGCTTCTGTGTACTTGTCTGAAACAGAGAGGTACTGGTCATTCCATTTCTTTTGTTTGAAGCAGAAGGGATATGTAGCCTGGAAGGGCTCCCTTCACCAGTATAAAGAGCTGATACAGTACTCAGAAGACTGAACAAATACTTGAAAATGGGTTCAATTTAGACTGCCATCATGTGTGGTCTTCCCATTAAATGTGAACATTTTAATATGTATGCATTCACCTTGCCTCTTGCACAAATGTCAAAATGAAAAGATGAGAATGTCTCAAAACAAAATGAGCTTGTAGATTACCAAGCAGTTTGCTAAAAATTCAATCTTTGACCCAAACTGTAGCATTTTTTTCATGTGTGGCAGTTTTTTTTAATGCCACCAACAAACTGTTAAGAGAGGTGTGTGTGTGTGTGTGTGTGTGAGAGAGAGAGAGAGAGAGCTATCTTTACCATTAAAGTTTATTTAGGTGCCCATTGTGTCTTTTTGTACTATGGAGTTGTTTACACTAAGCATGACTGAAGAAGAACTAACTCCCTCCAGCATCAGTCCATTGTGTTCAGCTCCGATACAGGAACACTCAAGGGTTCCTTGACTGTCCAATGAATAATGTAACCTATGTGGTACCCAGTGTCAGAACATTTAAGAGTTCTAAATAATTTTGTGCTGCTATTCATCAGAACTTCTATTCCAGCCTTGCCAGCTTAAGAAGTTAGAGAAATTAAGAGGTATCCTTGATGCATCTACCAGTATTCCGTAGTAACATTTACCTGTCCACTGTGAATCAAAGCCTGAGGCACGCTACTTAACCTTGGACACACTTGCAAGTGTTTATTTTGATGGTATTATTTTATTTTCCATATAGTGAAATTTTTCTTCTGTTAACTCCTCCTACCCACCCCCATCCCCGCAAGGCAAAAGAGAAAAACAAAACAGAGGACAAAAGAGACAGAAAAGGAATTACAGTCAGCTCAGTTAGCAGGGGAGGGTCAGAAAACCAGCCAGTGGTGCGATGCTGTCCTCCCATTCCTGAGGACTTTCTCCTGAGTCATGCAGGCAATGACAGTAAATTGTAAATACCACCCGTGAGTTTACCTGGACCTGTGCATTTTGTGCCTTATTCACGAGAGCGGTAGAAGTTCTGCAATGTGTTGAGTGTTTCCACTATAGCGCGTCATTTCCCACGTGCCAGTTGTAAATGTTTTTTCAGCCAGCACCTGAAGACTTCCTACAGTCATAAAGCAACCTAGAGCAATCTGTTGTTGAACAGCATTCCCTTCCCCACCCCCAGGATCAGAAGCAGCACCTACCCTTGCCATGATAAACATTCCACCCCTGCTCTTCTGATAACGTGAAGTCAGATGAGGGTTCCCAGGGAACGTGGCACCTGCGGAAACCATGTCTAGAGTCATTTCTATATAGCTCGGCAGGGCCCACTGATGGCTGGTGATGTGCAGCCTGCGGACAAGCTTGGTTAGCCCACTGCACATCACCCAGTCCTTTGCCCAACTTAATCTCAACATTACCACAACCGTGGAAGGTTCCAGCGACAGTGGTATGCAGTACTTGGGGGAGGATGGGGTGCAGAGCACCAGATCGTTTTTTTTATACAGAATATGTAGAATACTGATGCAGTCGGCCTTTTCCTTTGAGAACATTCTTTTCTATGGAAAAAAAAATGATTCCCTGTGATCACTTGGAAGCTCAAAAGCTCAAACACTTGTTCTCAAACCACTTCAGCTTTGCAACTAAAATATTACAGTTTAATCAATTAAACCAACCAACAATAAGCACTCCCCGTCTCCCACCAACAACGTGTTTGCATTTACCTTACCAATATTAATCCCAGTGTGGTAATTCTGTGTGACCCCAATAACATTTTGTAACATTGTGCTGCCTTAGAGTTTTTACTGTGAGTTCTATCAGTATTTATGTTGAAATTTCTAACATGGATTCTAGTCTCTATTCTGTTAATTTAATTTTAAATGCTTTATCCATTTGTGCAAAGGTAAACACAGATTGTATCTTTTTTAATGGTACGGCATAAAAAAAAATAACCCTAAAGTGAAGTGGCTCTATACTGTTTTATAGAGTACTTTAACGTGTATAGATATCTTGTAAACTTGTATTGTGGATGTGTAAATAATATGTACTTTGGGTTTTTAACACCGCATGTAAAGTCAAAATAAAATATCCAAGTCATTACATCCTGCCTTTTGACATTTAAGAAGATTACACTGCGAGGAAGGAAGATGGCGGCGACCTACACTGACGCATTTTGAACGCGGGGAAAAAAGAGCCATAAAAAACACAGAGTTATTGGGCACTGTGCAAAAACCGGAGGGGCTAGAGCCCCCCGGGAACACTCACAGCTCCCAAGGGACTGTTAAAAGTCCCAGGGTAAGGCTCTCTCCCCAATTTTCGCAGACACGGAAGCCACTAAACCCGGGATTCGGGAACTCCCATTTGGAGAGGCGATTGATCCCAACTCACAGCAGGCAGGATCAGAGGCCACTTGGCGTTAGTTCACTAGCCTATTGGACTCCCCATGCCTCAGGTAGAACTTATACCCACTTAAAAAATTTTGCGAGATAGTGGAAGTTTTAGCAAGGAACAAACAGGGGGCTCAGCGGGTGGTCCGCAGCCGCTCGTGAAGCAGAGGGCAGGAGGTTCAGACAGAGCACGGAAACCTGGAACACAAAGGCAGGTGGGAGGAGCCGAATCCCGCCCACTCACAGCAGCACAGCTGGGGAGGGAGCCCGGCTGGCAGGGCCAAAACCCTGCGAACCCACGGCAGGACAACTGGGGAGAGAGTCAGGCGTGGGCTGGGCCAGGGATCCGCGCACCCACGGCTGAGCTGCTGGGGCGAGAGGTCCACTCAGGCGGCCGGGGGATCCGGGGCAAGGTGCACCCACAGCCGAGCAGCCAGGGAGGGAGAGTCGCGGCTATGCAGTCAGGGAGGGAATCAGACTCAGAGGCCAGGCCTGTGGCGAGAAGCCTAGTGAGAAACCAGAAATCGGGACCATAGCTGTATTCTGGAAAATCGAGACATATTAGGTGTGGAGCCAGACCCTGTCAGCCTCCGTGATGACAAAGAAAGCCCACAGAATCTGTGCCTGGGCAAACAGGTCAATACCATCAGAACCATTACAGGCTGATAACTCAGAGTGCAACATAGAGAAGTCTGAATTGGGAGCAGTGAAACAATTCCGGTCCATTACTCACAACCTGGGATTAGGCTGCACCAGCTCACAGTACCTCAGACGATTAAAACCACAGTGACCCTGAAATCCCCCTGTAAGCAACGACAGATAGCCAAGTAACTTGTCCCCTGCACCAAAGCATCCACTGTGGATCCAAGCACAGAAAACAACAAGAACAGACAGCTAAACACATCCAATGGCTAAAGGTCAAAAAAAAATAGAAATCAAGGAAATATGACGCCAACAAAGCAGAATTATCCTAGCTCATCAAATTCGGATGACCTCACACCAAAAGAATCACATGAAAACGTTGACAATTCTGCATTATGGAAAGTGATAGAGTCCCTGCAAGAAGAACTTAAATCTATGAAGGAATTCAAAGAAGCCACAATTCTACAACTCAAAACAAGGAACAACACCATTAAAGAGCTCCAAGCCAAGGTGACAGAGCTTGAACAGGAAAAGAACAAGGCTATGAAAGATTTTCATACAAAAACAAGCAAGCTGGAGAAGGAAATGTACAAAACGAACAAAACCATACAAGACATGAAAATAGAAATAGAAACAATAAAGAAAACACAGTCAGAGTTAAAAGAGGAAGTGGAGAACCAAGGGAAGAGAACAGGAACTACGGATGTGAGTATCAACAATAGGATGCAAGAGATGGAAGACAGGATCTCAGGCATGGAAGATTCAGTGGAAGAAATCAGTACAACATCCAAAGAAAATGAGAAGGCTAAAAAATCTCTCACCCACAACATCCAAGAAATCAAGGACTCAATGAAAAGACGGAACCTAAGAATTATAGGTATAGAGGAAAGAGAGGACTCCCAACTCCAAGGTCCAGGAAATATCTTCAACAAAATCATAGAGGAAAACTTCCCAAACCTGAAAAAAGAGATGCCAACAAAAATCCAAGAGGCTTACAGAACACCAAACAGATTAGACCAGAAAAGAAACTCCTCTCACCACATAATGATTGAAACTCCAAATGTACAGAACAAAGAAAGAATATTAAAAGCTGTAAGAGAAAAAGGTCAAGTCACATACAATGGCAGACCCATCAGAATTACACCTGACTTCTCCTCAGAAACTTTAAAAGCTAGAAGGGACTGGTCAGATATACTACAAGTCGTGAGAGATCATAGATGCCCAGCCAGACTACTTTACCCAGCAAAACTCTCTATCAACATAGATGGAGAAATCAAGATATTCCATGACAAAATCAAATTTAAACAATATCTACCCACAAACCCAGCCCTACAGAAAATCCTAGAAGGAAAATCCCAGCCCAGAGAAGAAAACTCCACCCAAGAAAACAAAGGGAATAGAAAACCCCTCAGCAACTAAACCAAAAGAGGCACAGGACCACCACCTATACAAAACTAATGGGAAATAACAACCCCAGGTCACTAATATCCATCAACATCAATGGACTCAACTCCCCAATAAAAAGAAATAGGTTTATAGAGTGGATCCGTAAGCAAGACCCTTCCTTATGCTGTATACAAGAGACACATCTAACTACGAAAGATAGACACTGCCTTAGAGTAAAGGGCTGGGAAAAGGTTTTCCAAGCAAATGGACCCAGGAAGCAAGCTGGAGTAGCCATCCTAATATCAAACAAAACAGACTTCCAACTGAAGTTAATGAAGAAAGACAAAGAAGGGCACTATATACTCATTAAAGGGAATATTCTTCAAGAGGAAATCTCAATACTGAACATCTATGCCCCAAATACAAAGGCACCTACTTTCATAAAAGAAACACTTCTAAAACTTAAAGCGCACGTCGATCACAACACATTAGTAGTGGGAGACTTCAACACCCCACTCACAACAATGGACAGATCATCAAGAGAGAAGACAGAGAAATATTGAGTCTAACAGAGATCATGAAACAAATGGACCTAACAGATATCTACAGAACGTTTCACCCAAACACAAAGGAATACACCTTTTTCTCAGCACCCCACAGAACCTTCTCCAAAATCGACCACATAGTTGGTCACAAGGATAGTCTCAATAGATACAAGAAAATTGAAATAACACCTTGTATCTTATCAGACCACCATGGAATAAAGCTGGTCTTCAACAGCAAAGGAATCAACAGAAAGCCTACATACACATGGAAATTGAACAGCTCCTTACTGGATGACCACTGGGTGAGGGAAGACATAAAGAAGGAAATCAAAGACTTCTTAAAATCCAACGACAATGAAGACACAACATACCCAAACCTATGGGATACATTGAAAGCTGTGCTACGAAGAAAGTTCATAGCACTAAGTGCTTTCAAAAAGAAAATTGTGACAGCTCATGTTAGTGAACTAACAGCTAAGCTGGGTGAATTGGAAAAAAAAGAAACAAACACTCCCAAGAAGAGCAGAAGGCAGGAAATCATTAAACTTAGGGCTGAAATCAACAACTTAGAATAAAAAAGAACTATACAAAGAATCAATGAAACCAAGAGTTGGTTCTTTGAGAAAATCAACAAAATAGACAGACCCCTAGCCAAATTAACTAAAAAGCAAAGGGAAAGAACCCAAATCAACAAAATCAGAAATGAAAAGGGAGAAATAACAACAGACATTGAGGAGATCCAGAAAATATTCGGGCATTACTTTAAAAATCTATATTCCACTAAATTTGAAAACCTAAGCGAAATGGACAATTTCCTCGATAAATTCCACCTACCAAAACTAAATCAAAATCAGATTAACAGCTTAAACATCCCAATAACACCCAAGGAAATAGAAACGTCATTAATAATCTCCCAACCAAAAAAAGCCCAGGGCCAGATGGCTTTAGCATGGAATTCTACAGGACCTTCAAAGAGGAACTAAAACCATTACTTTTCAAACTCTTCCACCACATAGAAACAGAAAGATCACTGCCAAACTCATTCTATGAGGCCACTGTCATTCTGATTCCTAACCCACACAAAGACCCAACAAAGAAAGAGAACTTCAGACCAATCTCCCTCATGAACATAGATGCAAAAATACTTAATAAAATACTAGCAAACCGAATTCAAGAACACATCAAAAGTATCATACACCATGATCAAGTAGGCTTCATCCCTGGAATGCAGGGATGGTTCAATATACGAAAGTCTATCAATGTAATTCACCACATAAACAAGATGAAAGAAAAAAACCACATGACATTCTCGCTAGATGCAGAAAAAGCATTTGACAAAATCCAACACCCCTTCATGCTAAAAGTTCTGGAGAGAAAGGGCATACAAGGACCATACCTAGAAATAATAAAGGCAATATACAGCAAGCCAGTAGCCAACATCAAATTAAATGGAGAGAAGCTTGAAGCATTTCCTCTAAACTCAGGGACAAGACAAGGATGTCCACTTTCACCATATCTCTTCAATATAGTACTTGAAGTCCTTGCTAGAGCAATAAGACAACTACAGGAGATCAAAGGGATAAAAATTGGAAATGAAGAAGTCAAATTATCCCTATTCGCAGATGATATGTTAGTATACATAAGCGACCCCAAAAACTCCACCAAAGAACTCTTACAGCTGATAAACAACTTCAGCAAGGTGGCTGGATACAAAATCAACTCAAAAAAATCAGAAGCCCTTCTTTATACAACAAACAAATATACCGAGAAAGAAATAAGGGAAACAACCCCCTTCACAATAGCCACAAACAACATAAAATACCTGGGGGTAACTCTAACCAAGCATGTAAAGGACCTATATAACAAGAACTTCAAGCCCCTGAAGAAAGAAATGGAAGAGGCCTTTAGAAGATGGAAAGATCTCCCATGCTCATGGATAGGTAAGATCAACATAATAAAAATGGCTATCCTACCAAAAGCAATATATAGATTTAATGCAATTCCTATCAAAATAACAACACAATTCTTTATAGACCTGGAAAAAGCTATTCTCAACTTCATATGGAACAACAAAAAGCCCAGAATGGCTAAATCAATCCTGTACAATGAAAAAACATCTGGAGGTATCACCATCCCAATTTTCAAGCTGTACTACAGAGCAACAGTAATAAAAACAGCATGGTACTGGTATAGAAACAGAGCAGTGGATCAATGGAATCGAATTGAAGACCCAAACATGGACCCACACACCTATGGCCAACTAATCTTTGACAAAGAAGCCAAAACGGCACAATGGAAGAACGACAGCATCTTCAACAAATGGTGCTGTTCCAACTGGATGTCCACTTGCAAAAGAATGAAATTAGACTCATACCTATCACCTTGTACAAAACTTAATTCCCAGTGGATCAAAGACCATAACATAAGGCCAGCCACACTAAAGATACTAGAAGAAAAAGTAGGAGAAACCCTCGAACTCATTGGCACAGGTGACAACTTCCTGAACAGAACACCAACAGCTCAGGACCTGAGATCAACAATCAATAAATGGGACCTCATGAAACTGAAAAGCTTCTGTAAGGCAAAGGACACTGTCATTCGAACAAAACGGCAACCAACAGACTGGGAGAAAATCTTCACCAACCCCACATCTGATAGAGGGCTACTATCTAAAATCTACAAAGAACTCAAGAAACTAAATGCCAAGAAACCAAATAATCCAATCACAAAATGGGAGATGGAGCTAAATAGAGAATTCACAAAGGAGGAATCCCTAAGGGCTGAGAGACACCTGAAGAAATGTTCAACATCCTTAATCATCAGAGAAATGCAACTCAAGACGACCCTGAGATTCCACCTAACACCTGTTAGAATGGCTAAGATAAAGAGCTCAAATGATAGCACATGCTGGCGAGGGTGTGGAGAAAGGGGAACCCTACTCCATTGCTGGTGGGAGTGCAGGCTTGTGCAACCACTATGGAGGTCTGTCTGGCGATATCTTAGAAATCTAGGAATAACCTTGCCTCAGGACCCAGCCATACCACTTCTGGGTATACACCCAAAGGACACCTCACGGAGACATAGGGAAGTCTCCTCATCTATGTTCATAGCAGCCTTATTTGTAATAGCTAGAAATTGGAAACAACCCAGATGTCCCTCAACTGAAGAATGGATTAAAAAATTGTGGTACATCTATACAATGGAATATTACTCAGCTATAAGAAACAATGAAATCATGCAATTTGCAACCAAATGGATGGATCTAGAGGAGCTCATCCTGAGTGAGCTAACCCAGTCTCAGAAGGATGCACATGGCATCTATTCACTTATAGTAAGATTTTAACTATATCTTACAGGATATCTGTACTACAACCAACACACCAAAAGGAACATGGACATAAATTTTTTTTTATCTTTTTCTTTTTCCTTCTTTTTTTCTTTTTTATTTTTCCTTTTCCTTTCTCTTTTTCCTCTCTTTTTTTTTGTTGATATTCTTTGTTTTTGTGGGTTTGTGTGTTTGTTGGTCTTTTTTTTTTTTAGTATTCCCCCTGTAGCAAGGAGACACCTTTCACTGGCAGTACTGCCTTGTAGGCCCCCGAAGAATGAAGAGGCTCTTGGCCCTCATATGACTCCTGATCTGTGGTGAGAGACTGTTAGGCAGGGACACTCCATCCTAGAGGAACAAGACGGAAAGGTCGGGGGGGGGGG